>PYSR01000356.1:0-17712 GCA_003049425.1 Magnaporthiopsis incrustans | reverse complement strand
ACCTGTTCGGATCAATCGCCTTGGGTAGGGCAATTGGGCCGAGCTCCACTTCTGCCAGACGTCGTGCGCAAGTGGGTCTCCCAGCACAAGTGGATCCGCCCAGCACCGAGCCCTGCCAGGGCTACGTGCCATAACAATAGGCGTACTTTTTAAGCGCCGCTTGCGCTTGACCAGCGGTGAGGAAGCCTCCCGGCGGTAGGGCGGGTAAAAAGGACGCTATAGCTGTAGCCGTAGTACAGGCGTTGTTGCGCGGGCGTTGTTATGGGGGCGTTGTTGTGCAGGCGTTATTAAAATGCAAAATCGTTACCAATTGAAAGGACAGCTCAGGCGGCACTCGTGGCGCTCAGATTTGGGTGCAAAAGGATCTTTCCGTCCCGTAGCTTGCCCGCCTTATGTCATCATTTGCGCTGTTTCTATATCTGGTAGGCCACACACATACACAAGCTACTGTAGATTCCCCGGGCATTCCTCACCACCACGCTTATCGTCGTTGTCACCAGTGCAGCTGCGAGCCGGAGACGACTGGCCGTCTATCTCTAGCTAGTAGTCTCACTGCTTCCCAAAGCTATACCATGGTCCATCCCGAAAAGACTCTTCTTCCCATCGCGCCATCGGGTTGTATTCCTTCCGACCACTCTTTTCCGGTGCGACTGCAGCTCTGATTTGGGAGAGGGATGGCCCCTGGCCTGGGTGCTTCGCCTATTATATGTCATTGTTAGCGGAGGTGAACTCAGGCTTGTTGGTTGCCTGTCCTTGTATGGGTTTATTTCGAGGTCTAACCGTGTGAGAGGCCGTCGTGGTCTTTGGCGAAAGCACAGTTCCACTAGTAGTTTGGGTGGTGTCAGGCTTGATGGGGTCGCCTGAGTGGTTGTTGGCCGAGTTCGACATTGTGTAGCTGGCACACAACAAGGAAGGTCGTTTGCAGGATGCAGGAGCGGGAGAGGGTGCGGGAACGGGATGACGGGAGACGATGGTGTAGATTTCCCACCACGAGGTCATCTCTCCCTGGGAAGGGGAGGGCAACCTGACCTATATATACAGGCCATGGGAAGATGGCGAAGAAGGCATCTGACTGACATGGCCATGGCGGAGGAAGTGATTTTTTTTCTCTTTTGAGGCGCCTGTCGGTCAATGGCACTTTTGTTGATGAGAACCCAGCCTGGTACGGACGGAAGCAATTCGCAATGTCTTTGGGCGCAGGCGCTTAAAACTTAGGGCGTGATGTCTAGCGCCGGAGGAGAGACTCCTTCGGGATAGAGGTGAAGCCGCCAGCCACGGACAGAGTCAGGAATCTCTACATACAGCAAGACACCACCCTGTGAAGCCAGGTACGTGGCATGCCATGTCAGGATCATGCTTGGTTACCTGCGGGCAGTAGGAATGTGGCAGAAGATCTGGGTACCACGCTACGAGGCTGTCTGTGAATATGTACCAGCTCACTAGGTAGGTAACCTACCCCCGGTTCGATCAATCGGGGGGTGCATCCCATGCGTTCGTATTTGACGCATCCCAGCAAGGAACAAAAGTGACATTGACCGTGGAAATGATGGGGAGCAAGGCTTTGTGCAGAGCAGTCCGAGGCTCACCAACGTATTTTCACACGCAAACAAAAGTGACATTGGACATGGAAAGGAGGTAGGCTTAGCCATGCAGGGGTAGGTTGGGCTAAGCCAGACTCGGCGTAGGTGTTGTCAGGCGGCGGCGGGACTGCTGTGCCGCCATCGTGCCCGCCCTGGATTGGGCCGCTACCCACGCAGGCGGGCGGGGGGAGGAGGCCGCCGCCCAGCGCCCGCGTTTTCGAATGTCACTTTTGCGAACTGCTGCTGCTGACCTTTTGTGAGCCTAGTGCTACGGACGCAACGTCCCAATGTCTCGTCGTTTTTAGCGCCATGTCATCCGCCCTCGGCCCTGGCTCTCGAGTTGAAACCTTTTTGATAAGAGCTTGACCTAGCACAACTCCTGGCGAGGATAATTTTGCTCTTTAGCTCTCTTCTCAGACTGCTCGTGGCACACAATCCGCACACGATCCGCTCATTCCCAACCCCGACCACCAGGAACCGACCCAGGCCAAGCCAAAGGAAAATGCCAGACCTTCCGAGTCAACTAGCCGGGCGCCGAGCTTATAAACGGTACGCGGCGCAGGTCTGGGAGGAGCACAAGGAGTTCGTTCGCGTGTTGTTTATGGACCAAGGTAAAAAACACGACGAGTTGGCGGCTATCTTGGCAGAGCAACATGGTCTTGACGTCGGGTGAGTGCTTCGATATAGATTACTGAAGTATACCTACCCGGTACCTAAGCGGCTAGGGCACAGCACTCATGCTTAACACTTCCAGGGTACGTCAGCTCAAAAGAAAGATGATCAAATGGGGCTTTGTCAGGAACATTCCTGCAAAGGACATGAAAAAAAATGGTTCGAGACCGACACCGACGACAGCAACAACTTGGCCGCCCGACCAGGTTCCGGCGCAATCCGGGAGCTGGGGGTTTTCAGGTGGTTCCTACAGCCAAGCTGGATGCTTTCCAGGCACGATTTGGGATCCCTGATGACTCCATGTCTGATTCTTCCGGTACGTCCCAAAAGGTCGCCTGAGATGTTTCCAATATGAGCTGACCGGAAGCAACTTAAAAAGGCTTGCCATCGAATATCATCGCCAAAACGCCATCAAGTTACGCAAGTGTTAGGTCTTCTGGAGCAGCCTCTGCTACCGCAGCACGTCGCAGTAATGAATTCAACGCATTGACTGAGCAAGTTTTCAGCACTACGCGCAGCTATGTCGAAGATTCCCACGGGAGCTACAGATGCTTGCCCCCTCAGGAACCCACAGCATCTCGCGATTCCCAGCGCTTACTCGCTATCGAGGATGTCTTCGACGGCCACTACCGGTCGGCGGCCGAGAAGTTTAGGCTCCTGCTACAAAGGACCAGCTACATCGGGTATCATATAGTGCTTCGGCTTCGGATCGGCGTGTCGGATGCCGCGTGTTATCCTGGCTGCCCGCAGAGCCTTGCCACGAGAATAGCCGATATCTTGTCACAATCCCTCATCCAAGCGAGAGAGGCATACAGCAGACCGGGCTCGAGGATAGGTAGCGAGGTAGAGCTTCGCGAGATACTGCTTGCTCTCCGCAAGGAGGCGGGGTTCTGGACGTATGTTCTTGTGCATCAACGAGCGATACAAATCTGGGAGCCTATCCTTGGGCCCGACCACCCAAAAGTCGCCCAACTACGGCATAACATCGCCCGGAGGCGTTACGGCAGGGAATTGTGCAGCCAGGATGATTTTCGACGTCTTGCAGAGGGTGCTGAGGTGGCTGCCCTCACCAGGCCCTTGGAGATTGATCGGCTGCTGTCGCTGGGAACGGTAGGACACCTCTTCCGCCTCGGCGACGCCCCGAAAGACCAACTCCTAGAGCAGCTCCATGCGATGGAGAGCTCTTCCGCCTCCGGCCAACAACTCAGAGAAAGCGCGGAGCAGACGAGACTGGGCAGGTCGAGAGCGTTGTTCGGAGTATACTACTCGTTCCTCGGCCGGTTCTCGGACGCCGAGACAGCGTTTGGGGACAGCGAGCGGCTCATGGGCCACGAGACCTGCGCCGAGATCAAGCTCCATCGCATCCTCTGGTACGCCGAGCACAAAACGAGGGTTCAGGACTGGAACGGCACCAGCGACCTCATCTGTCGCGCCCACCAAGTTTTCATGGCCAACGAGACCGCCTCATCGTTCATAATCAACCACTTCCCTAGCCGGTTCGAATTGCTATGCGCGGCCGTCTCGACGCGGACGCCCATCGACAAGGTCTCCAGCGCGGCCGGTATTAGCGACATAGGCCCCGACTCTCCCCAGACAACAAACGATCACCCTCCGTCTCCCACCCTTGGGGAGGAAGTGGCTATTCGTTCATCGTCATTACCAGCAGCAGCGGATTCGGTCTTGTCCCCACAGAGACTGTTCCCGTCTACCCCAGAGGGTGCCCATGCCAGGATCAGCATCGAGGCTTGGCGACAGTTCGTGGAGTTTACTCCTCCGGGAGAAACAACGGCAAGCGCTGGGATAGACTAGCACGAAGCTAGTGCCTTCTGCAGGTACCATGGTACCTAGGCAGCTTTTGGCTAGGTCTCGGGTGACAGCTGGATGCAAACATCCGACTCACTGACTCTCCTGAAGGGGATTTTGTCCGTCATTTCTCTCATTTAGGACCTCCCTGCGGGCGTTTCTGTTGGCATACGTCTTTTATAGTGTGTTTTGAAGCAGAAGGAGATTTGTCTATTTTGCTAAGGCGGTTTCAATCATTGGAAGCAACGATGTTTCAGGTTAGTCCGATAGGTTTTCTGAATTTGCGTTCGTGGCTTGCCAAAGCACCCCCTGTGGCCCTCAGGTATCTCTCTCCCCTTCCTAGCGACCGTGAGCATCTTTACTTGGCTGGCCGTCTCGCCCTTTGATGCCAAGACCATTCTTTTTTTTTTCTTACTATGGCCCGGCAGACATAGTCAACGACCAAAGTTGGGTCAAATGTCATAAATAAAGCGTGGCCACTTCCGGACGACCATATCTAAGGGGTATCATGAACATGTCTTTAGCTCGTTCCCGTCCTCGAGCCATATTCCCATCTATTCCCCTTGACCGCATTTCCCCCCCTTAGACCACAACCAAAAATGCATCACCCTGACCGTACCAATGAGAAAGAAAAGAAAGCCACGCTTTCATCCAAGTTACTCCAATAACCCGGTCAGGGAAGCCACACGCCAAAGCACAGCCCAGACGACGATGCCGACCACGAGGAGGAACGCCAGTGCCTCGAGGCTGCCGAGGATGGACAGCAGACTAGTTTTCTTCCTGGCCCTAGCACTCGGGTCGTCCATGTCGGCCAGTACGGCCTCGAGGCGCTGCGCCATCTGCACGCCGGAAAAGTTTTCCCTGACGCGCCTGGGGCCGGCCTCGCGCATGCGGGCCAGCATCTCGCTGCGGACGCCGCCGGCGTAAAAGTACGACGAGGCGTCGAGCACCGTCTCGACCACCTCGGTCCAGGCGGCCACGTCATTCGGGCTCCTCAGCCAGCCCGTCTCGCCCTCGACTACCGTCTCGACAGGCCCGCCGCTGTCGCAGGCCAGCACGGGCAGGCCGGCGAGCATGGCCTCGAGCGGCACGATGCCAAAGTGCTCGTCGGCGGGCGTGTAGAGCAGCAGGCGGGCCGACTTGAGGAGCGAGGTCTTGAGCGCCGACGGCACCGAGAGCAGGAAGAGCACGTCGACCGAGGCGTCGCGGGCCAGGGCTAGCGCCGTCACGACAGTCTTGGTTGTCGCGTGGCCTAGACCAAGCTTCTCGGCCAGTTCGGCCAGCTCGGCGTGGTATGAGACGTTCTCAGGCACGCGATTATCGTAGCCGCCTTGAGGTTCGTGCGTGTGTCAGCGTAGGAAACAAAACATAGAAAGAAAGGCCCTAGTGCCGCCTGTGCCGTACCTGCAATGACGAGCTTGACGCCCTTCCGCTTCTCCTTGACCAGGCCGGCAAAAGCCTTGATGGCCAGGGCGATGTTCTTCTTGCGCTCGAACCTGTTGATGCTCAGCACGATCTTGACGTCCTCCCAGTCGAGCGTCGCCGCGCCCTTTTCCCCACTCTTGTCCTTGATACCACTGTCACCACCATCCTTTTGCGCCTCCTCCTGGCTGCTACCCGATTCCCCGGCGGCCTTGACGTCTACGCAAGGGTACACGACGCGCAGCTCGGTTGCTGCCGCGAGCTGCGGCCACGTGCGCCGGACGACGCCGCGGGTGAAGGCCGAGTTGACGGCGACGGCGTCGGCGAAGCCCATGCTCCAGCCCTCGAGGGCGTCAAAGGGCACGCGGTACAGGCGCTTCCACCACATGGCGCGGCCGCGGGCCAGCAGCAGGTCCGGGAAGTGGCAGTAGAAGAGGATGCCGGGCGACGACGAGGCCGGCCCCGGCCCCGGCCCTCCCCTGCCGGGGCGGCTGCCGCGCGTCAGGCGCGACAGCAGCGGCAAGCCCGCGCTCAGCTGGTCGACGAAGAAGGCGTCGGGCCGGAGCTGGGCCAGCTCGTCCGAGAAGAGCGAGATCTGCAGGATCAGGTGCAGCTGGCGCAAGATGGCGCAGAGGATCGAGAAGCGCGAGAGGATCGAGGGCGGCACGAGCGTGTTGCCACGGACGCGGACGTCGAGGGTGCCTTTTGTTTTGTTTATACATAGGGGTCAGACATTTTTGGCAACGACTTGTGAGGCGAGGGAGGGCCAGAAGACAGACCAAACGTACCATCACGGGCCTCGTCAAAGCAGTGCTTGGGATCGCAGTGGCTCGTGAAGATGACGACCTTGTGGCCGCGGTTCTGCAGGCCGACGGCGGCATCGACGACCAGTCGCTCGGCGCCGCCAATGCCAAGGTCAGGATGCAGAAAGACCACGGTCTTCTTTGGCCTGGGGGGCTGGTCCTGCCGTGGAGCCATGCTTGTTAAGGAGCTGTGGAATATCGAGGCCGGCGACCGCGTTGTGAGCTTGTGAAAGGAGCTAGGCTGGAGCTCCAGTGCTTGGCTTGTGTCGTTTTGGAGGTCGGCGTTGGGGAGCATTGACGGCATACCCCACTATGGAGCCAGGGTCATGCGCATTAGGTAAGATCAGGGGAGATCCATTCGATTGCCCATGCATGTTTCACAACAAAGTCGTGATGAATTGATGCTCATTATTCGTTTGAAAGGCTGGCTTCTATCACGCCCCGACGTGACCGACATGCATCCTTTCCATACCCCATATCGTACATTCCGATACACCTTAACTTCGCATGCTGCAACACGATTCAAAATCCCGCACCGCGGCTGGCTTGCCTGCCCTGTTGCCCCATCATTACCAGGTCCCTTTTTTTATACGCCCGACCCAAAGAGGGTAATAATGCCAAAAACCAAAAAGAAAAAAAAATGCTATGGTGGCGGTACAGAGAATACAAGGGCGATGAGAAGAAGAAGAGGAAGAAAAAGAATAAAAATAAAAAGACCCAGTAACTTTTATCATGCAAAGCTATTCTCTGCCATCCACGTCAACTCGCCCCGGCGAATGCCGTGTGGAACGTAGCTGTCCTTTTCATCCTCAACCGTCCTGACAGAAGCTGCCAGCGGCCGGATACGCTCAAGGCGCGAAGAGTCAAGCTTGATAGTTGACGATCCTTCCGAGCTCATACTGCTCGAGTCATTGCGTCGCTTGGAGTTCTGGGCAAAGCTGGCACTCCTGTCCGCCGTCTTGGCGCCTTGGGGCTGACCCTGGCCCTGGTTGGGCATCCGGGGCAACGGCCGGCTTTTGTCATCGTTGCAGACCGTTGGTTCGATCGCAGACCTCCCGGCCGAGACCTCAGCTTCTCGTCTCACGCTTGAGGTACTCCCAGTGGTCAAGTTCGTAGCGGTCGTGGTTGTCGTCGTCGTCGTTTGGCGGCTCTGTCTGCTGCTGTTGCTGGCTGTGGCCGAGGCCGAGCTGGAGATGTCGGTGCGCCGGTGAGGAGATGAGGGAGGCGACTGCTGAGCCGCCGCTTGCTTCTCCAGCATCCCAAGGAGCTCCGGACTCAGGTAATTTTCAGCAATGAGCGTGTGCCAAACCGAGTCCCTGATCCGGACCACTCCACGATCCAGGGACAGACCATCGAGCGTTCGCAGAGCCTTAGTGCTGCTAGCCCACATAAGTTCGTACAGCCGCCGGTGCTTCTGGGTGTGCGTGTCGAGCCGGCTGCGGTAGGTCGAGTCCAGCTCCATGTCGGCCGGAGCCATGGCAAACGGACCAGGATCCTCGCCGTTGGCGGCACTCGACTCTGCGCTCGTGTTTGGGGCGATGTTGGCTGGGGCGTAGAAGCCGATCGTCGTGGGGTTGCCCCGCAGGTCAAGTTCCCTAAGACTCGGCAGGCGGCCGACGGTTTTTTGGACGCGAACCACATCGCGGATCCGGTTCCCTGCGGCCGATATCTTCTTAAGCCTGGTGATGCCCGCGAGACACGAGAGAGACGAGATGGCGTTGAAGTTGACGTTGAGCTTGCGCAGGTTCTGCAGCAGATCCGACGATCTTGCTGGCAGCGACCTCAGGCCGCAGTTGGCCAGCTCCAGCAGCTGCAGGTTCAGGAAGTCGATCGGCGGCTCAAAGGTGCCGAGCATGTTGCCCGAGAGGTACAACTTGCGCACCTCGCAGGCGCTGCCCAGGAAGGACGTGTCCAGCGGCTGCGATCCTCGCTGTTCACGCAGCGAGAGGCTATCGAGACGGATCGCCCTGGTAAAGCCCGTGATTGTGTGCAGCCGGTTCCTGTCAGCGAGAAGCCTCTTGAGCATCGGCAGGAGGCTGACGTCGAGCCTCATGAGCTCGTTGTCGGTGACGTAGAGATCCGTCAGCGACGAGAACGGCTTCCCGTCTGTGACCTCGAATTGGTCGAGCTTGTTCTTCGCGAGGTTCAGAACGGCGAGGGATGTGAGCTGCTCGATGTGAGCAACCCTCCGGATGCCGCTGCCTTCCAGGTCCAGCTCTGTCAGGCTACGCATCTTGGAGTGCTCAAAGTCGAGCTCCTCGATGTGATTTCCCCGCGCGCGCAGCGTCTGCAGGCCCTCGTGACATCTAAGGCCGTCCAGGCTGGCCAGGTTGCAGTTGTCGGCGGTGAGGTTGCGCAGGTGAACGAGCTGGCTCAGCCCCGAGACCGTCCTAAGGTCATTGTTGGAGACATCGAGGTACTGGAGATTCATCAGCCCACCCCAGGCGGTGAGGTCAGAGAGCTGGTTGTGCGAGGCCCGAAGAAAGCGCACAGAGTCGGGGACGCCGCTCAGGTTGCTGATTGAGTTCTTGGAGACATCAAGGCGGACGATGTTGCCGCAGAAGTCGCTGAGCTTGTGGAGGCTGGTCAGCTTCTTGTCGACGAGCTCCAGCTCTGTCAGATCCTCCCAGTAGGGCTCGAAGGGCTCGAACTCGGAGAGGCACGAGACCAGGTCCGCGAGGCTCTGCGACAGAACGCGACCAGGGCCGTCGCCGGTGACGTAGCGCGTGTTGCCGACGACGTAGCTGGCCTCGAGCATGGCCGACGGCTCGCCGTGGTGCGCTGTGAAGTCGGACATGGGGCTCAGCGATAGGTTCCCGACATAGTGGTTAAGAACAGCAGCGGTGCCGGCCTGGTATGCGGCATGGGGACGCGCCGGAGTGCGTAGCACAAAGCTGAGGCTGGCTGGGCGGTGCTGGCCGGCAGCTGGGGTGCGATGGAGCACGAGGCTGTCGTCGGGGACGATGCTGAGCTGGTTCTGCGGCAGTTTGTGTTGTCCGTCCTTCACCGCGTCTTTGGCGGTGCCGTTAGCCTGGTCCAGCTCCTCGCGCAGCCCTGCGTCGGACCGGCTATGCTCGTCTTGTTCGTCAATCCGGGACACCGGGCGGGGAACAAAGCTCTGGCTGCCACGATGCAGTGAGAGCTGCTTGACAGGGGCCCGTGATTGGCCGCGCGACGTCACCCTAGCACGACCCCTGCCAGCAGCTGTGGGGGCTAATGCGGTGTAGTGGCCCCGCTGCAAAGAGTCTCTCGGCACGTCTTCAACCGACCACTCGTGGTGAAGGTCGCCGTCGTCGCTGGTCGAGCTGTCCGCAATCGCGTCCTGGATGATGGAAGCTACAGGCGACGAAAACGTGATGGTAAGGTTGCGCTTCTTGGACGACCCCGTGCGCACGCCACGGCCCTCGTCGAGCCCGATTTCATGCTCGACGTCTCCCCCAGCCTCGCCACCAGCCACCTGTTTTTCGCGTCTACCAGTCGGCGGGGCCGGCGTCGCGATCTGTCGGCCTGGCTGCTTGGCTGACACCGGACTGGACGCGGGGGGTTGCATGTTCGACTCGTCCGCCACCTCGACCGAGGCTGGCCTGGGCGCCATGACCGAGGCGGGCGACGAGAGCTGCTCGCTCAACGACATGCCTTCGCGGCCCGGCTTCTCCAGGCCGTTCTGGGTGCGGATGCGCTGCATCTCCAGCGTCATGTCTACGCTCAGGTCGGGAATGTCGGCGAAGGGGTCCTCCTCGCTCATGGCGTCCGACGGCAGCGCGTTTGCTGGTCGCGGCTGAGGCTTAGCGGGTCGAGGGCCCTTGCTCTTGACCCACACGTTGCGCTCGCGGTCGAGGACCATGTTTCCAACCTGGTCCGGAATGAGGTGCGAGATGGTCTGCGGAGCGATCGTCTTGCACGTGTCGGACCCCCGCGACGAGCCCGTCGGGATCGATCGCCCAGTCGAGTGTCCCCATGATGACACCGACCCATGCAGCGCATGTCCATCCCCGGTCTGATCGTGATTCGAGCTAGGATTACGACTGATCCGGATGTTGGGAGGGTCTGAGATGACGTCGTCCGAGTCTAGTTCCAATCGCCCAGGTCCCCGAGTAACGCTGTTCTGAAGCTGCTGTTCGGCCTCCTTCAGCGTGCGGATGACGTCTTGAGCCAGCCCCAACGACCGAACTGAGGACCCGATGATGTCGCCGATGTCGCTCTTCTCTTCGTACTTGCGGAGCCGCGCCAGAACCTCCGGATCCACCTGCTTCACCGTGGCCCTCGGCAGAGGGGGCCCATCTCGGCTCGGAGGCCGTGAGAATGGCTCTCTGGTGGACTCCTGGAATGAGCCTTCCTCGTCTTCTCGCTGCCCGTTCTCCTCGTCCGACTCCTCCACGCTCGTCAGTCCGCTCCGGGGACCCGCGTTGCGGATCATAGCCATGATCTTATTGGCCTCGTTGAGGAAGTCCTCCGTCTTGATAGAAGGCTTGCGGTCTCCATCTGCCGCTTCTCCGGGCGGCACGGGGTTCGGACGCGACTCGGTCACCGAGACGGCGACACTTCCATCGTCTCCCGCTCCAGAGTAGTCCGCCACTTCCTCAACGAACGGTTTGCGATTCCGCCGCACTGATGACCTCTGGCTGGGCGTGGGCGAGCGAGGACGCAAAACCTGCCGGTTGGCCAAGATAGCCGGTCCCGCTGGCCGCCTGGGGCTGCCATCCAGCGTGTTCTTCCTCTTCCTGCCCATAATCGACTGCATGGTTCGGTGTGTCGACTGGACCGACTCAACTGCCGGCGGCGAAGATTCAACATACGACACATCCGATTTGTGAAGTGTGCGTCGCCGTTTCGGTGTCGGGTCTTTGATAGGGGAGATTCTCTGGCGCTTGCTCTCGGATTGGCCGGGGGTGGTGGGCGCATCTGAATCTTCTGCTTGGAGCCTCGCCACCTGTCTTGCTAAGGGGGTAGCAAGCAGCTTAGTTCGTTGCCGATTGATAAACAGCTCGTTCTGCGCCGGGGGCGAGGAACTGAGACTCCGAACGGGTTGAGAGCCGCGACGTTCTTGTTGGAGCCCAAAAGTCGGGGCGTCTCGTGAGCGGTAGGCAAACGTCTCTGTGAATTCGTACCCGTCAAGATCGCCTTCTCCAAAGAAAGCGGACGAGTCGCGCCCGCTTAGCTGCCTAGTTCCGTTCGTGGATGCCTTGGCTGGGATGGATTCTCTCGAGCCCGAATCGCCGAGTTCCAGGTCCGCAGCAGATCGTGACAGATCTGTCATCTGGTCCTCGAACTGGCTGATCCGCCGCATGAGGGTCTGGTTGGTGAAGGTATCGTAGGGGCCAAAGAGTTTCAGCGGGCTTCCCGAGCCGCCGCGGACCGTGCCAACGGCCGCTTTCTCCGGGCTTGGATTGGGCGCCTGGGGAATGCGCGGGCTTCCGGTGTGGTCGAGGTCGCGGCTGTGAACGCGGCTAGGAAAGTTGTCTGTCCGTACGGTTGGGAACTGCTTCGGGGTACTAGCCTGAAGGGACTCCTCAAGGAACATTTCAGACGTGCTGGGGCCGCTCGCCTCAGGACTGAGCATGCGGTGGAGGAACGATCCTTCGGCCGACCGACCGCCCCTTCGTGTGTTGATGAAGCCGCCCATTTTCTCGTAGTCTTCGGCGTCCTCCGGATTCAGAGACTTGTCCCCAGCAGTGAGCTCCGGATCCTCCGGGATCGCAGTCGGGTCCGTAACCACCATCTGATTCAAGCGCAGCTTGTCAAGGCGCTTGCGCAGTTCCACGGGTGGCACTTCCATCGGCGCAAAGCTTGGCTGGCCGTCCTCGCCGCCGCGCCGCGCGATGAAGATTGGGCTGAAAGACTCGTTGCGGACAACGCTTCCATTGCTCGCTTTCCTAAACTCGTCCCGTCCTTCTCGAAAATCGTCTTCGCCCAGGGACCGATCCGACAGCGCGTCGCCAGCCCGGTCCTGATTCCTAATCCCGAGCAATCCTCTTGCTTCATTGTCTTGCTGGCATCGGTCTGCGCTGGCATTCTCCGTCGGACGAGGACTCGGTCTCCTAATTTCCCCTGGAAGTAATTGGCTGACAGAAAGATCCTCCACATGTATCTCAACTGTGGAGTTGTCTCGGTAGACCGGAGGACTTGAAGGTACCGTGGTGTCAAACACAGGTATTTGCGCCACGCTGTCCTCCTCGCCTTTCTCTTCTTCGATCATCGGGGGCTTCGGTGCGGGAGGCGGTGGCTTGAAAATGTTCTCAAGCCCAGTAGCAGCAGAGCTGAAGAGATCACGTTGCTCGCCATACGCGAGCTCGCCGTCGATCAGCCGCCGCCTCCATTCGGGCGTATCGCCCTTGACTTTCCCATGCGACGATGCCGAAGCCTTCTTCTGGTGAACCGTGTTATGGATAACAGAGTTTGTCGACGATTCTGACACCGATCTCCTGCTGAGATACTTTCGGGGCTGCGCAGCGCGCGGCGCGCGCGTTGGCGTGACGGCTGCGGCTTTTGCGGGAGGGCCACGCTGCGACTCGAGAGCGTTGTGGTTGTTTATGCTGCGCTCGCTGAGCACTCCGCTGCTGTTGGCGAAAGACACGCTGGGAAGCCTCTTGTTGCCCGCAGGGTTGCAAATTCGGGGGATGCGGCCGCCCGAGTTTCGAGGGGGTGATCCAGTCGCGGGCGAACCTCGAGATGGCCGCTTGCCATTATTCCGTGAATGGGCGCGGGAACTCGGGGTTGGCGTATGGATGACCGAAGGGCCCTCGGAAGGGGCCTGCGAGACCCAGTCCTCAGAAAGGGAGTCGAGCCACGCGTGGCCCGCCATTTGAGACAGGCCGCTGGGAATGCGCGTAAAGAAAAGATATCGATGGCGGGCGGGCAGGTTGATGGCTAAAGGGCGCTGGGTGGTGTTAATTATGTGACGCGTCCATCAAGAATGGTGTCAGGAGCCAAGCGCGCCCAAGTCGAGTCGACGTACGCCAGTCCTCCGGTGTAAGAGAGGCGCGCGCGGGGAGGTCTCGTGTCGACAACCTGGGCTGTCTAGTGGTGAGATGTCGTGTGCGCAGGCCAACAAAGCAGGTGGTGCATGCGAAGACAAATCCCAGACGACGGGTTGAGAAAAGCCAGACGATGCAAGATTCCGCGCAAAGAAGCGATTTAAGTCCGCGCAGGCGGTATCAAGAAATAAAACGAAAAGAGTATAGTGATGGGGCGTGCGGTGAACGTGCGACCGGTTGGTAGAAGCGCGGCTGGTTTTGAAGTGCAGCTCCGCTCGGCGTCGTTGCACATGGCCCGGGCCTAAAGCGTGTCATGGCTGCGGGTCATTGAAAACAATCCGGAGCGCGATTGCCATTGGCGGCCTGCGGGGTCCGAACCTTACACATCGCCCTAGCAACCACGAAGGTGCCCCCACTTTCAACCCGGCAGGTTCCAGCTCGTGCGTCTGTTTGAATTGGTAGGAACCTGGCAGGGCTCTCAGTTTTGCAAGGGAAAGCTGTTTGCAACCAGAGATTGAATTTTGTTTAATTTTCCGCCTTCTCTACTGGTTTCTTATTGACCTACTCCGCGTACCGAATTGGGAATCTGGGTGAATAACGGGTGAATCGAGATTACTCTGTGCCCCAACCGTTGTTCTCAGCTGTTCCTTTCCCAATTTGTATTGTCTTGCGGGACAAACGCCATATCACGTGGCACGCGTAAAGTGGTCCGGTGGGGATTTATGGGGAAACGCGTCGTCCTAGCTAACATCCGCGTTCCCAGTCAAGAGTTCTGAAGGCCTTGGAAGCACTGGCCCCAAAACGAAACCAACACCACTCGAAACTGCCAACGATCGGGCCCACGCATCAGCGTGGTGTGCCATTCTGCTCCTTGCCAATTGCCCCAACCAGACCCACGAATGAAGCTCGCATCGGCTGCCGACAGTGGAAAGGTGCGCCGCTCGATACTGTTATAGCCCTCGCTGCCGCAAACGAGATTCGACCCGGTGACGACCTCATCAAAGATGGCTGAGGATGGCCGTCAGGTCCACGGTGGACCCGACGACTCGGCCATCTTCGAAACCTACCATCAGGCCGACGACGTGCTGTACATCGGCTCCGACGACGAACACTACGAAAGTCCCTCGCATCGGCTGCAGCGTTGCAGAGATCGCTACAATGCCTTCAATGAAAAAGGATGGCGGGTGCCCCCAGTTCTCGTGACTGCGAGACTCAAGGGCCCGTTCAGCAGCGACGTTTGGGAAAACCCATGGCGAAGCAGGAGCGCCGTGCCGACCAAGATCGGCCGAAGAAGCAAAACTGCGACGACAGCAAGAGTCACGAAGCCTCTTCAAGATTCCGCCCCCACCAAGTCCAAAGCCCGCCCGGTTCCAGGAGCTGGTTCTGTCCTCGGACCGGTGCCAGACACAACAACGAACATCATAAAGCCGAAGATGGCCAGCAAGCCAGCTGCACGCAGATTCTTTGCCCCGGCCCAGGAACCCATCTCGGGACTCAGCTCTGCAGGCAGCGTCTTCGCAACTGGGGGTGAACCTGCGAGCAGACGGAACCCCCGGAAGCGGGGCGGCCCGTCAACAGACTGGCTTCGGCGAGTGAGCTCTCCGAAGCGTCCTAGGTCCGGATCAAGGGAAGAGCCGTTTGCCAGCTCGCCGACCGACAAAGTTGCTCACAAGCGGCCGACCGTCGTGCCCAGCGAGTCGTCGGCGGCTGACTCTGGATCCATCCAGGCTCCAGCCCAAGCACAGCCGCTTCAACCGCTTCAAGGCATGTTAGAGTCGCATCTTTTCCCTGACGAAGATGCCCTCATTGAGGACTCGTTCGTCATCGACGAAGACTCCATGGCCCACACGCCAATTCACCCCTCACGCTTCCAGCCCGAACACCCAACACTCATGGCCTCGGAGTTAGCTCGGCTAGCCCCTCCCCAAAAAGACACGGCTATGCCTGCCATTTGTGAGCGCTTTTTGGCTGCCTTCAACGAGAGCCATAGTGCTTCCCCCGCCGACACTGGCCCCGCGGCGAACGATAAGGTGGTCGGCAGCAACAAAGATACCGCTCAAGCCGGTGTACCAGGTGTACCAGGTGCACCAAGACCGGATACCAGGTTCGAGACTCATCAAGACGATAGCTTCTGCTACCAGGCCAAAGCAAGGCTGCCCAATGCTTGGACTGCGAGTGGCATACCCCACTATAATACCGAGATTCGCGACGAGGAGCTTCAGAGGGAGCAGGTTTCAGTGCCGTCTCTCATGACGACAGACCAGCCAAATACGGAGCAATCCACTCAGAATCTCTCCGCGGATGAGTCCTCCTGGGCCGGGTTCGAGTCGGATTCCGAGTCTCCCGCCATCACGAACGCCGCTCCGAGCCCCTTGGCCGACATGGAAACTACTAGTGTGGAGGCACATCCCGACGAAGACTCTATTCCAGCTCTGTTTTCGACTGTGAAGGCCAAGACTCTCGCTTTGAGTCCTGCGAAAGCACCTGTCTCGGAGCCCGCTATCAAGATAACTTCGGCTACGGGTGACGAAACGTTAATTCCTGAGCATGGTTGTACGACAACTTTTGGCTCTGAAGAGACAACGCTGCTGGCCGAGGCCGACACGGATCACGCCCCGCCCTTTTTCTTTCAGCTGAAAGAGTCCAGTGCCGGCCCAGGAACTGAAGAGCCGGTCACAAGTGCCGCAAGATGGAGTCTGCACCCTGCTTCCTCTCGCTCTGTCTTAACCCCAACCCCTCCACAAGCGGCCGAGGAAACGATCGTTCGCTTGCCACAGTTCAGCCCCCAACACAGCCATCAACCTCTTTCGGAGAGCCTGATACTGTTGCCACAATCGTCGGCAGAAATGGAAGCTATACAGGCGCGTTTTGCGGTGTCTGGCTTGCCGCAACCGGAAGCACACGAAGTGGCAATCGAAGGACTCGACGGGCCGACTCAACCTCTCTTGCTCGGAACCCACGCATCTGCCGTCGGCGCGCCCAATGAAGATGATGTATGGGATGGCAAAGTGGAACACGACGATTCTCATCGGGCGTCTTACCCGCCAGACACGGGAAGGCATTTGCCATCCGACACGAGCTACCCGGGCGCGAGGCTCGCCACGCAGGACCAGAGCCCGTGGGCAGCTCCTCCCGCCGCACAGCCACACGCACCCCTGCCCAGTAGCCCGATGATCAAGCCTTTGACAGAGCCTGCGCCAGCCAACTTGCCCCCGATGCATCCGCTGTATGCGCCGACGCCAACTATGCAGGGCCCATGGGCCCGTGTAGATCTTCAGGCCCCTTGCCTTCCCGTCAACGGCGCCGTGTCTCCTTTGTCCCTGTCCTTTGCTCTCGGGGACGACGAGGTCCCGAACCCAGCCCTTCCTAGTTTCGATAACATCCAACAGGACAAGAACAATACCTTGCCCCTGAATGGACGCCCATCAACACCTGAGGACAAGCTGTCCAGTCTTCCTACGCCAGACCTCAGCGTCTCCAACAAGCCATTCCGTCGATTTCTGTCTCCATCCCCCAGGAGCAAGCGACGGTACGGCGGTTTTGGAAATGCCGAGATGATCACTTTCGATGGGCTCCCACAGGCCACTCCGGATGTGATCGATGATATGGTTTCGAACCCTTGGCTCCAGCACCAGAGGCCAGCAAAACGGGTGCGATTCGCCCCTCTTCCAGGCGAGAAAGTTGAAGACCAGCAAGATTCCACGAAAGCCTGTTCTCCCTCCTGCAGCGCTCTTAGCGACCCCCTAAGCAGCTCAGAAGACGAGGGCGATGGCGATGAGGACTATATCGAGGCCGGCCTGCCCCAGCAGAAGTCCCAGAGTGTGGCGCGGGCCAAGAAGGTTGCCGCACTCGCGACCGCGGGCTCCGCTCCTCCTCAGCCAGCCCCTGCGCGGCCATGCTCGCCGCCACCTCCATCCAGAACAGCAGCGGAGGACCTCCCTTCAGAAGTCACCCTGTTCAGGAATCACTTCGCCAAGATGCAAGGCAAACAACATTGCCTTACCCCGCGGCCAACTTTCACGAGGCTTTTCGCGGACAAGGTACACGCCAGCCCCAGCAGCCAGGCTGCGGACGCGGCGGCTGAGCGGTTCGTAGACGCAGACCGCCGTAGAGATGACACATCTAATGCGGCTTTTGGGAGAGGCTCAGGTGCCTCTGGTGGCATCCTAAAACTCCAGAGCGCCCTGAAAACCTCGAATGTGTCCCACGATGACGGGGTGGACGACGTCAGTGCCGTCATCAACAATCTAGGGGATTTCCTAGGCTCATGGGACTTGGATTCCGAGCTGGCCAAGGCCACTGCCGAAAAAGAGAGGGATAGAGATGCAGAGACACGGTTGAACCCATTCAGCATCCCTATGGACATTGGGCAGTGGAGTTAGGCGCTGGGCGCAGCAAGGCGGACTTTTTCCCCCTTCTTCGCGGGCCGCTCAAGGGCCTTGAATTTGTTTTTTTTTT
>PYSR01000355.1:0-17731 GCA_003049425.1 Magnaporthiopsis incrustans | reverse complement strand
CCCCTCCCCCAAAAAAAAGGGGGGGAAACATGAAGTCTCTTTGAGAAGCCCTTTCGTCCCCGCACTTGGTCTTTCTTGATTATTTCTGAACCCTCCCATACTAAATAACATTACCCTTTCAGGTCCTGTGCAGCTGGCAGCCGTCTACTCGCACTGCCGGCTTCCCTCCTGCCGAATCCCCGCTGGCCGCCCGGTCATCATGGCCAGAAACCAGCGTTTTGGGCCCCTGGAGCCTCTTCAGATATTCCAGGACGGCTTCTTCGACCAGACCACGCCCATCGTTAGCCACGCACCGATGCCTCCGACTTCCGCTGCCCCGCGAAGGGCGCTCCAGCCGAGCAATCGCAACGTCGTCTTCAACCCCCCGAACCACAACGTGTCTGCTGTGAGGCAGTCTCCGTTCAAGCCAGCATCCCAAGGGGGTGCCCCCTTGGCTCCCTTGAAAGCATCACAGACCAACATCGGGGCCGTCTCCATAATGCCACCTTGCACGCAACCGGCACCCTCCGACTCACTCCCTAAGAAGCAGCCGGTCATGTCTCGCTTCAAAACGGTCGCGCAGAAGCCCGCATTTGCCAGTGCCTCGGCCGCCGCACCGGGCCACCTCGGAAAGGAAAACTACCAAGCCTCGATGATGTACCCTGTCCCGCCGCCCCTGAACCTCTCCATCGAGTCCTTCTACCAGAAGCCATCTGGCAAACGACTGCTCGAGGCCCCCCCAATCAAGGACAACCGGCCGCAGAAGAAGCCCAGGCTCGACGCTGGTCCTCTGCCTCCGCACGATTCGTTCCCACTTATTGTCGACGACGGCACCAAACCAGGACACAGCTACGCAATGCTCATCGGAATGGCCATCTTGCGTTCTCCACAGCGGCGCCTGACGCTGTCCCAGATCTACAAGTGGATCTCGGACAACTTCTCATTCTACAGCCCCAACGACGCCGGTTGGCAGAACAGCATCCGTCACAACCTCAGCCTGAACAAAAACTTCATCAAGCACGAGCGCCCCAAGGACGATCCGGGCAAGGGCAACTACTGGGCTATTGAGCCGGGGATGGAGCACCTCTTTATGAAGGAGAAGCTCGCCAGGAAGTCCATCTCTGCCTCGGACAGCGTCTCGGTCATGTCGACTGTGCTTGAGGCGCCCTTGCCGCCGCCTCCTAGCTCGTCTGAGTCCGTTCTTCCCACGCAGCTCGCGTCTGCGGCAACACCTGTCGTCTCAACCACCCCAAACCCTGCTCTGCCCGCTCCGCTTGAGCAAGAGCCGTCGTCCGATGCCACGATTCCCGTGTCTGACACCCCGGCTGCCGACGAGGCTTTGGAAAAAGCGGCGGCCGCTGCTACTGAGCCTCTGGCCGACGCAAGTGGATATTCGCCTCTTGCTGCTGCGCTGCACTCCTCACCCCCCATCCCTCGACACCTGGAGCCTCGCAGGAACACGCCACCACCCCCTCCAACCTCACACCACCGGGAATCGTCCACCGCCAGATCGCACAAGCGCAAATTTGCTTCGATGGATGATAGCGGTTATATCTCATCTCTAGAATCATCCGTCCTCCGATCCAAGCAGAACGGGCGACTGTTGACTTCGGAAGCCGATCGCCCACGCATCAAGCGAGGACGCGCCGAGGAGGAGATTGCACGGCTGCGCGCCTCTTCATACGAGAGCCCTTCCAAGGGACGATCCTGGAGCGGCTTCGTGCCGCAGTCATCGTCTCCCCTTCGCCAGACAGCTGGCCATGATGCTGGCCAGATGCTCCCGCCGTTGACCCCGGCAGTCAAGCTCGCACCACCACCAAGGCCGCCACCGTCCGTCTCACCAAACACAAACCTGAGGCTCCATCGCGCCAAGGTGCAACGCATGGTCGACTCGCCATTGCGAAGGGTTCTGGATATGCCCGAGCAGGAGAATGCTTGGGGGACGCCGGGAGGTTATCACTTTGACCCCTCTGTGTACGATTTTGGTTTCGGGGTTGACACGTCGGGCGTTGCCGACTTCGACATATTCCAAGACTCGACTTTGCCGTCCATCTTTCCCTCGGTGGAGGACGGGTCGCCAGTCAAGCGAAGCCTGAAGCGGCCGCGCCTGGAGCGGCCCAGCTCGACGGGTGTTCTGGGCGAAATCACCAATTCAGGATCCCGGCGGCCCCTCGCGTCGGCTCCTCTCCTCAAAGCCACACGCTCCCCGGCCACGGCCCTAGACTCTCCCAGCAAAATACCGGCGGGTGGCCTTTTGCCGTCCTCGCCTAGCAAGGTGTTCTTGCAGTCTCCAGCGAAGTTGCCAGCCATGCCGGCGGATGCCGAGAACACATGGCTCAACATTGACGATTTCTGCTCGACTAGCTTCTTGGAAGAAGCAACCGATTTCCCGGGTGTCGACATAACGCAGGGCTTCGACAAAATCGGACAGCCATCTCGCACTACAAAATCGTCTGGAAAGCCCGGACTAGGTCGCAGCTACACGACTAGTTTCTAAAATCGGGCAACCTGGCTGACCCGTCGTGGTCGACCGGTTGGTCTCGTTTGCTTTGGGCTCCCGGCAGCGGCTCATGACCTGTTTATTCCCACCTTTTTATTCCTATGGCCCATTTTATTTTTCCCTGCCATATCTTGCCCTCGCCCAAGTTCGTTCCCGCGTCCGTCTTGTGAGGCGACACAGGCGGACTATGAAACCCTCTCACCCTCAACACCCTGGTGCAAGTTCAACTAGCCCAGCAGTGACCGTACTATCAGTGTCTACGAACAGGCTCTATCCAGCCCGGTTCTTTGTTCTCTTTTTTGCTTGTCGTCCTTTTGGCTTCTCATAGGTGTTTGGGTATTTGCGTGCCTTTCCTACCCTTATTTGTTGCTTTGCCTTCCCTGCTACGGCAGACTTACCCTGTCTCATTATCCTGACATCTGTAATGGGACAGGGTTTGTTCTGGATCTGGAGGCCTGGACGACAGCGTTAGGTAATTGTTCTACCGCGGCTTTGTCGTATTTTTGCACTATTCCCCTTGTTCCTTTTTTTTTTTTTCTGTTTCCCTTTCCTTTTTCCTTGCTGACTTTTTGCCTTGTTTTCTCTTGGTTCTTGTTTACGCGAATCATGATGATGTCTGGAGTAAACCAGTATTGGCAAGCATGATAGGATGTCGGGTATGGTGTCATTTGAGAGCCGACTTTGAATTTCCGGCTTGGTTCTGATTTGATGTTTTTGGTCTAAGTAGGGACGATGGGAGAACGGATAGACAATGGACAGCAACGCTTATGCCTACTGATTTAATACTGTGTCCCAACTTGATACCGTTTCGCCTCGACTCTTACCAGCAGAGAGAGCTGTGTGAATCTGAGACCCGGTAGTTATTTTACCAGAATCTCTCGTGAAACCCCCCTCCCCCAATGCCCGTCAGATGATCCCCAGTGGCCCAGCGCACAAGATCGTGGAGCCCAACGGCATTGGCACGAAGTAAGGCCCAGACGAGATATCCCCGGCAAGAAAAGGGATAGCAGGTTTGACGTCAGGGCTCGGGACACGACGTCCGTTCTCGGGTGCCGAAGCTGACTGGCCGAACTCGATAGGTGCGAGTTTCGCGACCAAAGCAACGGCGACCGCGTTCTGGTGATGGACCGGACTCGGCGCGACGGCCGTGTTTTGGAGCGGCTGGTGCCGCGGCATGCTTCTCTAGGCGGCAGCGTTGGGTTACATTGACAGGCCTGTGACGCGACATGGCCAAAGGAGCCGGGCAAGGGTTTGGTTGTGCAGATTTCCGCATGAATCAGTACATGCCCATCCTAAAGTTTGACTCCTTCTGGTTGACCGTGATCTGGTACGGGAAGGGGTTCGATTCGGTCGTGGTTATGGGCGGGATGTGATCCTTGTGGGTGTTGACGAAGGTGATGATCTTGGTCGTGGTGGTGAGGAGCGTGGCCTCGGTGGCTTTGCGAACCTTTGCGCGCTCTAATCGGGCGGCGCGAGATTTCAGGGCGAACAGGCGTCAGAAGACTTCTTTCACGTGTTTTTCTCCTCGGGAGCCAGGGGAGGGGAGGGCCGGAGGAAAGACGGCAACGCAACGCAACGCAACGCAACGCACCGCTCTCGGTTCGGGGCTCGGCCACCGTGACCTTGACGGTCCACCATTCCCAGCAGACCTCCTCGTCGCCGCGCATGGCCAGCCAGGTCTTGCGGCGCTTCTTCTCGAAGAACTGGACCGAGATCTGGCCGCGGCCGCCGCCAGAGGGGTGGTGCTGGTGCGACTGGGCGGCATCGAGTTGGCGGGCCAGGGCGGCGGCGCGCTGGTCGATCATGGTCTCGAGCTCGACATCGTCGACGAGGGGGAGGGTCAGGTCCAGGACCTCGCGGGTTTGCGGCTGCACCGAGGGGAAGAAGCGATGGAAGAAGATGGTATGCAGGATGCCTGGAAGGACTGGTTTAGTAAGATACGTACCTGCGTACCTACCCAGATACGTAGATACCGCGATGAAGAGAGGCAGGCAGTAGGTAGGTACGTATATGGCGGCCGGGCGGCGTGGGCGGGGAAGGGTGTGTGTCGTGTACAGGCCCACTCACCACGAACAACATCTCGCACCGTCGACGGGTCGGCAAAGGCCTCGAGGATAAACTCGGGAGGGCTTCGTTGGTCCATTGGCACGCCCGGTTGGGGTGGTGGTGGTTGCGCTGGCGATGCAGGTGTACGAAGCGGGGACTGCAGCTCCCCCTGGGCAATCAGAGAGCGGATGTGCTGGATCACGCGAGGTTTGTGCCGATTACTGTGGTATCGCGAGGGAACGAACGGCTTGGCCGATACGGGGCTTGTCGCAGCGTCTTTGTTCTCTGTCGAGCTCCAATCCTCGCGATTGATGGCAGTGTTTTTTGTTTCTGCTTGTAGCGGCCAAGGGCGGGAAAAGCCCCGCACCAGCGATGAAGTGATGCAATTCATCTCAGCTGGGGGATACATGTGCCTGGCTTGGCGGAGCCTCGGGCGGCAGCTTCCTTGGCATCACGTCCCTGCTAAATTGCATGTACCCCGGCGATTCGTCCAGTCCTGTGTGAACACGAGCGGAGCTCACACTAAGCCAAAGTTGTGGGTCTGTCTTTCAGGAGCCGCAGCCTGCCAAACCTACGTGCCGACGGCTGCACACCGTCCCGTATATTGCCTGCAATAAGAGCTGGTGGAGGGTGCCGAGGCACCTCGAGCTCTGGAGGCGAACCACGCGAGCGCGTGAGAGAAGTGCGACCAACAAAATACAGGAAACGAAACAACAGGAAACAAAGACGAAGAAAAGCGTAAAGAAAATCACGCCAGCTGCTCCCAAACCCAGCTTCACGGCCCCCGACGCACCGCCCCGTCGCGATGCTTTCTGCAACGCGGCGATGGCTGCGCCGGAATAGAACCCCCATCGCCGTCGGCGCCGGTGTGGTCGGCGCCGGCTATATCGCGGCCCGCTATGTGCTCGGCAAGATCAGCGACGCGCGCGAGCGCATGAGCAGCGACCGCATCGCCAAGGAGAAGTGAGCAGCACCCTTGCCGGACCCGGGAGGTAGAGAGAGAGAGAGGGACGCGGACGCTTGGCTAACCATCCCCTTCGCCGTGCGCGCAGCCTTCGCCGGCGCTTCGAACAGAACCAGGAGGACTGCACCTTCACGGTGCTGGCCCTGTTGCCCACGGCCGCCACCAACATCCTCGAGACCATGAACACGGAGGAGATCACGTACCAGATCCAGCAGATGAAGGCCAGGCCGCTCGCCTCGTCGACGCCGCCAAGCATCGCCGACACGACGCTAACCGACGACGACGGCCAGTCCAGCCTCGCCGGCGGCCCGCCTCCCGACCCTAACCCAACCGCCGACGGCCCCAAGAAGAAGACCAAGCGCCAGCTCTGGGACGAGCTGGCAGTAAGCTGTGCGTTGTTTTGCAGACACACCTCTCTCCCTGTTGATCCTCTCATGCGACGGCTGCGCTGACACGCCGGGAAAAACTCACTCACGCAGCGATAACGAGGGCTTACACGCTGCTCTACACTCTCGCTCTACTTACCATGTTCACACGCATCCAGCTGAACCTGCTGGGGCGTCGGAGCTACCTGTCGAGCGTCGTGGCTCTCGCCACCGGATCGGCGCAGGCCGCCATCGGGCTTGAGGACAACGACGACGGCGGCCCGGACCGTCTGTCGTACGGCAGCGACTTTGAGATAAACCGCCGCTACCTGACGCTGAGCTGGTGGCTGCTGAACCGGGGCTGGATCGACGTCAGGACCCGTGTCGAGGCGGCCGTCGCGCGGGCCTTTGGCCACCTGAGCCCGCGCGACGACCTCTCGCTCGAAGCCTTTGGCGCCCTCACCTCCCGGGTCCGCGCCGAGGTCGAGACGGGGGCGGGCTGGCTCGGGTTCCTGCTGCCGCCCGCGGGCGAGGAAGAGTCGGTGCTGAGAGAGTCGGGCATTCTCAACGACAGCGCGGCAGCCCTCGACGAGAGCGCCGTTGTAGTCCCTCCCGCGACCGTGGCCGTGCCGCCGGCGCTCCGGCGGCTGGTGGACGAGACGTCGGACCTGATCGACTCGCCCTCCTTCTCGCACGTGCTCAAACTGCTGCTCAACGCCGGCTTCGGCGCCATGGCCGACGGCGAGCTGGCCGAGACGGTGTTCGCGGCGCGGGCCGACGGCCCCGCACCCGCGGCCGTGCAGCTGCCCAAGATCCTGTCGTCGCTGACCCGCCAGGCCCACGCCATCGGGAACGCGATGCCTAACCGCTACCTGCAGAGCATGGAAGCCGTCCGCGACCTCGAGGCATTTGCCGCCGTCGTCTACTCGAGCAACTGGGAGAACGAGATGAAGGACGACAGCGCCAGCACCGTGCTGGTGCCCAATGTGCAGGCCTCGTTTGAGGGCGCTTGGGGAAGAGCCACCGCTGAGAAGCAATCCTGACCGGTCCTGGGGATGGGGTGCTGTAGGGGAAGAACCTGGCCCAGAGTGGTTGGATAACGAGCCCTGACCAGATATATGATTTCAAACGGTGCGGTTTGAAGCTGCTGCCTGACATTTCTTGCTGGACTTAATACTGCAGTGATGGAGGATATTCGTGAAGCCACCGGTATCAGACCGGGCAGGTTCCAAGGGTTGTGGATAAGCAGTATCTCCCTAGTCTAGCGCTCTGGGGCTATGTAGCCAGTTGTAAGAGCCTGTAAACGATGGCAGATGCTGCGCTCGGGTTCCTCCCTCTGTCTTATCGATGTGTATGCGCTTGTGCTTGTGCTTGCGCTTTCCCCTCTTCTGCGACATGCCTATTCTAACCAATACAACAGCACCTGAGCAGGCACATGGTGCAAAAACAACGCTGAGCTGTCAACGAGCACGCACTTCAAGCTAAGCCGCGGATGAACTGGTCCAGCCCTAGCTCGAAGAGCTCATTCTTGACGCCCTCGCCTCCACGGTGCTCGGCAGGCGACAAGGGATTTTTGACGACTACGATCGACGGCCAACCGTATTTGTAGTCGTCAGCCGTCCATCTCGAACATTGCGATCCGCGCCAGGAAAGACAAGAAGGAAAAGGGGAAAACAAAGGGGCGGGTGGGCGGGCGGCTGCTCACCGTACTCGACCCAGAGGTTGATGTAGATCTGGTGGAGGACGTTGCGCATGCTCATGCTGGCCGTATCGGTCAGCAGCACAAAGCGCAGGTTGGTCGGCGTCTCATAGAAGTGGAGCTTGTACTGGGCGGTGCGGTAGGCCACAAAGGCGTCGTCGTCGCCGCCCAGCTTGCGCACCATGTTGCGCAGCGAGAAGACGGTGCCGAAGATGAGCTTGGCGTCGTCCCCGCGGCTGTCCCGCGGCGCCTTGCCCCGGCCGCCGCCGCCCATGGCCCCGCCCCCAGGGGCCGCCGCCGCCGGAGCCGCCGGAGTCGCCGAGCCAGGGTCGTCACGTGGCGGGGGTAGCCATTGCTTGGTGTATATGCATTCCGCTGCCGTTTTGTTTCTCGTGTCAGGGTCCTGTAGCCAGGAAAAGTGGCTGTGGTGGGGGGCAGGGTGGTAAATGGGTGGGTGGCTGGCTCACTGTGCCGGTCGAATATGTACAAAGAGTAGACTGCCATGGTCAGCAGTCGCGGGTGGCCGCTACCTGTGCCCACCCGTATGCAGAAGACTCCGATACCGATCAGACCGGCCGCAGCCCTGGTGGCGACCTCGCCGTGGCGCTGTCTGGAGTGGATGGGTTCAAAAAATTTCCTCTCCCCTCCGTTGCGGCTTTTCAGGTTGCGATGTCGGCGGTTTCGTGGAAGCAATGATGCAGAGTAGGTACCTCTGGAGCTGATGGGGGACGAGGTGCCAAAGCGAGGTACGTGAGAAGGCGGAGAGTACAAAAAGACAGACTTGGCCGCCCGATAGATGCTGTTTGTTTACACACTGTTATGTCGCGTCCTCCTTTGCCCAACTCTGGTTCCGATTCGCTGCTCTTTTTTTACTCTGCGATAACCATCGCAAAGGCACCCGCGTGGACCTCGAACCTTCTCGCTCTCCAGACTCTTTTAGCCCAGCCAAGTGAGGACTAGTTGGTGCCTGGCGATGGAAGTCTTTCACGGAATGGGGTGCGGCGGGCAAACATTAAATCTGGATCGGGATGGTGGCCAACCGAAGGTGTTGCATGTCTTGGTACCCAGCTCAGCGAGTGCCCCACTTTCCACGCTGGGTTTGCGCGATAGGCAGCCAATTGAATCACGCCCAAATAAAGGGGAAGGTGGAGGGCAAGTGCGATTGCCTTGAGAAACGCTGTCTATGCGTTCTATTGATCTAATCGGGGTAATGACAACTGCAATGCAACATAATGAATGGTGCACAGGTCGTAATCTGATACTGCTGGCCGAATCACTAGGGGCATTCGGTAGGCCATTGAGAGAGCTCCAGCATCAAAGAGCAGGCCAAAACAGTTCTTCCGCGGTCTGGCCAGCTTGCTTCCCGGGTACCAACAAATCTATCTCTGCTGCATAGGGCACTTGAAAGCGGAGACAGGGGGCGCGAGACACCGAGACACGAAGATACGGGAGAACACGATGTCAAACACGCCCGCCCCGGCTCAAGGACGAGCCGCAGGCCCATCTAGCTGCCGCCGCTAGGCTGGCGGGCCTGTGAGTGCTGCTGCACCTGCACGGCGGCGGCGGCCTGCTGCTGTTGGGCCAGCAGGATCTGCGCGTACTGATGCGGCGTTCCCCCCGATCCGACCATAGGCTTCGGGGAGGAGCCTGCCGCGGCGCTCATGGCGTTGTTTCTCTGCTGGACGAGGCGCTTCTCCAAGGAAGCCGTCGCCAGCTGACGCACCTGTTCTAGTGGCATCTGAGGCGCCTTGGCCCGGATCTGCGCCTCCACGTGAGCCAGCGCGGCTGACGACGCCTGCTGCTGCTGCTGCTGTTGCTGCTGCTGGGCACCATGTCCTCTAGGGCTGCCCACACCCAGGGATGGGCTAATAGCACCCCCATTCTGGGGGTTAAACGCCATCATAACTTGCCCGTTCGCCATGTAGTTCTGTTGGTTATGCGGCTGGGCCCCATTGATCGACGCCCGCACAGCCGATGGCGATCCTTGAGCGCCCCGCTGGTGCACCTGGGTCGCTGGCTGTGATGGCTGTCCATTTGAGTGAGGAAAAGGATGGTTCTGATGCTGCGCCTGGAGCATCTGTGGCGCTGGCTGGATCTTTGGTCCATGAGGCCGAGGTTGCGCTTGCTGTTGTGATGGCTGCGGCTGGGGTTGTGGTTGCGGCTGGGATTGTGTTGGTGGTGGTACTTGACGCGTCGGCTGCTGCTGCTGTGGTTGTTGTTGTTGTTGTGGTTGCTGTGATGGTTGCTGAGTCTGTGACTGCAGCTGCGGTTGGGCTTGTGGTTGTTGCGACTGGGGTTGAGGGTGAGACTGTTGCTTTTGCTGGGATGGCGGCTGTGGTTGTGCGGGCGTCGATTTCTTTTGTTGGGTTTGGGCCTGCTGCTGCTGCTGCTGCTGCTGCTGAGCCTGCGGGTGAGCTTGGGTCATCGACGGGTTTCTCGGCTGGCCGTGAGCCTGCGGATGGGTTTGTTGCTGCGGCTGGTGATGCTGTTGCTGTTGCTGGTGTTGTTGTTGTTGCTGCTGCTGCTGTTGCTGAAGCTGAACAGATCTTTGCTGGCTTTGGATCCTCTGCGCCTGGAGTAGTAAACTGATCTCCGCCGGGGTCGACGGGGTCACAGGCATTCGATGTGCGGCCTGGATAGGCATCTGGGGCATGCCGTTGACATGCACCGGGGCTGCCAGGCCGCCAGATCCATGCGCCTGGTGCATCGCTGGCACGCCGGTTTGTCCTACAGCCATGGGCATCCTAACTCGTGCGTGATGGCCACTGGCGGCAAGCTGAGCCGCCATGTTACCCGCATGTGGAGATCGCACAGCCCCAGACGCGGCTGCCATTTGTGCTGCCATGTGCGCCGCGACTTGTGGGTTCAGGCCGGGCGCGCCCGCTCCCGAGACTCCAGCTACAGTCCCCGCGCCTACTGATCCGCCGCTAGCCGCGTTAACACCTGCGCCCGCGCCTTGAGACCGAGCTGCCAGTGCTTGTGCCTGTGCCTGTGCCTAGAATTATCATGTGATCACCTCGTTAGCCACCTCACGTTGTGCATGCTAGAGATTGCGGCCTGAGGGCCATGGCTAGACTCGCCATAGTACGGACCTTCCTCTGCGCCTCCTGCTGCTGCTTTTGCGCATACTGGGCCATCCTCTCGGTGAGCTGTTGGTCACGCTCGTAGCGCATGAGGCTGTAATCCCTAGGTGTCTTGGAGGGTCCACGGGGCAATGCGGGCTGCTGTTGCTGTTGCTGTTGCTGCTGCTGCGCCTCGTTGGCCTTCCGCGCAGCAGCTAGCGACGCAGCGTGCTGTTGCTTTTGCGCCGTTGCCTCGCGCTTCTTCGCCAGCTTCCGCATGGCATCTATCAGTGTGAGATGCTTCTGGTTGCGGCGCCGCTCGACCCGGATAGACGTGGTTGGCCTCTTCCGAGGTACCGGTGTCACGGCCCCGCTCTGCGCCACGTGCTGTTGCGCAGTCTGGTTCTTGTGCGCGATGGCCACTTGGGCCGCGTCGATGCGGCCCTGATACGTCCTGAAGTACTGCGTCTTGGACATATCATTGGGCAGTCCCTCGAGATGCACCCACCGCTCGAAGCACTCCCACGGGGTTCGGCGCTCCGGGCCGGATGAGAATAGCGACTTTGTCGAGAGCATGCTAGAGATGAGCGACCAGTTGTACGAGTACTCCCGCACCAGGCCCTTTAGCTCGTCATCTTCGGCCCAAGTCCACTGCGACGCGTTCCGTGCCTCATAGAAGCTCTGGAGAGGCATGGGGTGCTCCGTTGGCGGTCTGAACTGGTGGCCCGCGTGCAACCGGTCCCGTGTTGCCTTCATCTCGGGACTGAAAAGTGCTACCGCACACGTCCCAACCTGTAAAGCCATCCTCTCTGCGCCCGACGCATCGTTTGTCGCATTGTTGCCGCTGTACACGACCCCATGCTCGTCCTCCTCGTCGCTACTATCCTCCTCAACGTACCGGTATCGGCTGCGTTTGATGGGAATTCCACTCGATTTGGGCACCATCGGCCTGTCCACATACCGGCTGAGCGGCAGCGCCAGACGTCGCCAGTGTGCATCCGGATCTGGGTGCGTCGTCGTCAAGTCCGACCTCTCCGGCACCTGCAATGGTGACCCGAACAGCGGAAGCTCGGCAAGCAGCTGGTCGGACGCTGCCGACTGACTGAGCCCGAATGTGAACTCGTCCTCAGGTAGCCCAAAGATAGCTGACGGGGCTACCGTGGTGACCAGACCGCCCCCCGTCTCGGTTTCATCGAGGAGCGCTTGCCCGGTCAGTGACTGGATATCCGGGCGCGGACCGGAATCCGCTCCTGCTGGGGTGCTAGGCTGCCCAGTGGTGACAGCCGGTCGCCTGGCACGGACCTGCATTGCTATCCGGTCTTCAGGAGCCGCGGCCACCCACTCTGCACAGGCCGCGGCTAAGTTGCCCGCCGCAGCCCGCTTCCACCTCCGCTCCTCCCGGAAATCGATCCTCATCCACTTCATCTCCTGCAGGAGAACATCCCAGTGAGAAGACGGCCGGGCCGGCTCCGGGTACCGTTTCGGTTGCCGCAGTGACCACTTGTCGTGTTGCTGGAGATTGTAGACCCGCCTAAGGACCCGGCAGGCTTGGTGCTCGAGGATCGAGAGCTGCGCGTCTGGTGTCGACAGTGTCTTATGCGATTGATGGAGCTGTGCATCAATGGGTTTCATCCACTTGGCGTTCAGCGTGAACCCTTGAACGAAAAGAGTTGTAAAATAGTCTTCGGCCGAGAGATGCGCCGGTGTGTGTTTGCCTGCCACGAGAGCTGTCTGTTCCCTCTCTGCGTAGTGCTTCTTCCGTCTGCCAAAGGCCACGATGGGCACCTTACGTCGGGCTCGCTTTTTGGCTCTCACGTGTCGGATCACAGCACCGGATGTCCTGCCGGCTAGTGCTTCCACGCTGTGCTGCTGCTGCGATGGCGACCGCTGTCGGGGCGGGGGCACCTCTTGCACACTTGGCGCATTGTGGCGGTCATGGCTAGTAGCCGCATCAGACCCATCCTTCCTCACGCTGGCATCAGCCGCATCGATTGCAGGCAATGTCTCATTCCCGGCAAGCGGAGGCGGCCCCGGAGCAGTAATATTTGGTTGCGTAACCTCAGCATCTTTTCCTGGAGTGACGGCCAGCTTCCTTTCGCACGACGTAGCTTTGCTGGGCTCGGAGGCAGCCTGGGTCACTTCTTCTGGTGGCGCAGAGGCGGACGTCTCGAGTGATGATGCCGAGACAGATTCAGGCGCAGAGGCTATGTCGGGTCGGGAAGGGTTTTGGGTGCACACACCCCCGCCCTCCATGTCGACATCCTTGTTGTCAATCTCTTGCGTGACTCGGCAATCGGGATGCCCGTCAGGTTGACCGGAGGCGTTTCCCTGCGATTCTATGTTGACCGCAGAGCGAGCAGCCGCCGCTGATTCCCGCAGAAGTTGAGCTTCGACTCCGTTAACACCGGCTGTTCGTCCCTCTCCAGTACTGCGAGGCGACGCCCGATCATCGGAAGAATCGACCTCAGTGGGAGCACCTCGAGGGGCAGAACGATCTGAAGCATTGCCATAATCCGATTGTGTCGGCGGCGACACCACCATGTCGGCATCCTTATCCAGAAACTGGGGCCCCTCGTGGTCGGGACTAGTGTCCGTCGACGCCTCGTGAACAGCAGGAGTAGCAGGAGTGTGGGTCGTAGATCCAGGGGACGAGAAGGCTTCGGGATAGCGAAGGCATTCCGGTGGGGCGGCACGGACAGACTGCGCCGTCGAAGTGGAATCGGGGCCTGGCGTCTTATCATTGTTGGCCCGGGCCGTCACCACAATCTCAGGCGGTGGCTCGGGAGTGGCAACTTGGTCGGCCACTGCCGGGCTGCAGGGTTGTGATGACGACGCGGCTGGTGATTTCCGGATGGGGTCAGCCGGGGCGCCGGCCGCCCGGCTCGCAGACTGGACATGAGAGGCCTGGCCATTGGGGCGCGGTATTGATGGCGGGGAACGAGCGGCAGGAGGAAGGCTGGAGGGGGCTCCGGTCGTCGACAAGCCGCTGTCCGGTCTGTGTGGATCTCTGTTCCTGTGATCGGTGTTCTTCTGCCCGACAGAAGGGGTGGGACGCGGGGAGGGCGCGGCATCAGGCGCGAGCGACTGCGGGTTGTCGGCGGGGGTGAGAAGCGTCACGCCGTTGGTAGAACCAGGGCCTGGCTGGGGGAGGGCGGCGGGCGGCTGTCCGTTGACGGGCGCGGACGCAGGCGGCAGACGCTCTCGAGCCAACGACGCCGAGAAGGCAAGGAAGCGCTTGACGACATCGGGAGGCAGCTTCCGACGAGGGGGGATGGTGTATTCGTCAAACCTCCGATCCCTACAACAATGAGTGAGCGACGGACAGACAGTAAGACAAGGGGGTCGATCGACCAGTGATTCGGGTGCTCTAGGCAACACGCACTGTAGGATGTCATTTGCTTGCAGAAACTGAGATTCAGCCTGCGTGGAAGGCGACAGCGCGCTGATGGGGGGCAGCCCAATCTGCTCCGTCGCGACAGTGAACAACTCGCAAAGCTTGCGCTTCCTCGAGGCAACAATTGCACTGCAAAGACATCGGCATCAGGTTAGCCATGTGAGCTGTGTTTGCCTAATTACGTGGTTGGCAGGGCGAGTGAGGGAGGAGGGGGAGAAAAAAGTTTGGCCTGACCTGCATTCTGTCCGCTTCGATTGCAAGAAGGCTGCGCGGTCGGCGGCCCGGACCTCAGTCATGTCATCGGCGACGGCGACATCCGTTTTCTCATCAAATAGATCGTTCCCTGGATTCCTCGGGAGAATGGTAAATGATGGACACGCGCGGAGGCGATGAAAGCGATCGGGTGTTGCGGCGTTTCAATTGAGGGCGTCCTTGAGCGCTCGCTGGGCTTGCTCGCGACAGCTAAATTTTTGTGCCTGCAAGTCTTGGTAGTGGTGATGGGTTTGGCCAGTGCACTGTCGGAGCCAAAGTGTTGAAGCCTGGTCGCCGAAGGCGCGGAGAAAGGCCTAAACATAAACTTGCATTAGGTACCTCAGTACCCACATTTAGGCCTAGCGCGACAGAACCGATTGTGGAAGCGATTACACTTCGCATAAAGAATAAGCGGGCCGTTTGTTAGGTGGCTGGGAGCAAGCAAGACCTTGCACAATGGAAACAGGACAACCCAAATCATTCCCCAAACGTCACCAACCTGCTAGCAACTGCATCTTCCGTCGCCGATCACCATCCCGATAACCGAGGCCACAGCCTATAGACCGCATGCCCAGTCCACGCTGCCACCTCGCGCTTCGAACCCACCGCCATGTCGGGCCAAAATCCAGCACCTCCCCGGATCGCTATCAAATTTAGCGCGGCCTCTTCACCACGTCCAAGCTCCACGTCTTCGCTTGGCAAGCGGCGCCGACCGCAGCTACTACATGCCGAGTCGGACTCTGAACAAGAAGACCAGTGGACGTCTGCCAGGCATGAGCCGATCGCAACTATCGCCGCGGCGCCAGATGGTAACGGCGACAACGGTGGAAGTCGTCGCACAGGCACACCACTGAGCATCCCACCCAAACAAACGAGCCACGAGCGGACGTCCGGGCGGAGCCCCGGAGCGAAGCTCGCTGCTGGCGAGCAACCAGAGACTCCCAAGGCCGCAAAAGATCCCTCGGACTCCAATCCCACGGGGCAGCAGCCCTTGAAGTGGGGACTCACTTTGAGGAGCGACCATGCCGGCGCGTCGCAGAAAGACCAAACTTGTACGGATGCCACTTCAGAGGATTCAAATGCGTCAAGTCACCGTGCCAGTGGTGAGCGGCAGTCATCGACCAAAGGCTCGCCGTTCACAACAGCGGACGACGAGGCTTTGGGTGCTCTGCTGGACAACGAAGACACGCCGGTCAGGGGGGCCCATGTGATTGCCAGCCTTCGCTCGCAGGACATGACTGAAGGAGATGTGTTTCGTCGACACTTCCGTGAGGCTCCGGAAGTCTCCACCCTAAGAGAATATGAGGAGATGCCCGTTGAGGAGTTTGGCGGCGCTCTTCTGCGCGGCATGGGCTGGGACGGGAAACTGCGTGGGCCCAAATCGAAAGATTATCAAAGGCGCCCGAACCAGATTGGCTTAGGCGCCAAAGCTTTGAACGGGCGGGAGGACTTGGGTTTTTGGAATCAGAAAGCAAGGGAGAAATCTCGGCCGAGGCTAAACGATTATAACCGTCAAAGAAAGGAGAAACGAGAAGGGGCGCGCCGGGATTAAAACAATTTTAAATGAAAATTTAAATTGGTATAATTAATACGCTCTGGCCACGGCGAGCACGCCGCCCTACTGTTACGACCAGCTACAGGGCTGGGAGTGTTAAAATATATCGGGTGCACAAGGTGCATAGCGCTTATTACAAGGACCGACGGGTGCACGTTCAGTTGGGGTTGGGCCTTGCAATGCACTATTAGCGCTGTGCAGGGCCCCTAAGTAAGCTGTGGGTTACAAGCTTGTTATTTCTTGGTGAGGGTAGCCAACTTTAATTCCTTATATATCCTCCAACATCGATACCGCGGGATTTGCGCGGGCGGGGGTTCCGGTGCCCTAGCGGCCTTTCGAAAAATTATTTTATATAGGGTTTGCAAAAAATCAACCCACGGCCACCAAAGCCATTTTTGCGTTGGGCCGATAGGTTTAACTTGGTCGTGGGAGCGATTTATTTGCGTGGCTGCCCTGCAGGGTAAGTGACTCGTATTAGCCCGACCCTTGCAGGGTGGTTAATTTAGCTAACCTTTTAATAAAAGAGTAGTACAGGGTAAGCTAGGCCAATGCCCTAGCTTTAAACTAATTATATAAAATTTACCCTAATAGGTAGGGGTACAAGGTAGGGTACCCTAGTACATGCAGTAGTTATTTTTAATAAATGCTTTTTCCACTCCCGTTTTAATTTTTACTTTTACTGCTCCTGCTTTAATTAAAAATCTTATGTACGATTTTGCATAAGGTTTTCCCGTAATTATTAATTTTAAAATAATTTTTAATTTTATAAATTTTTTTAAAACTGCATTTATTGTTTTAAACCAATTTAAATTAATTAAAACGAAAAATAACGAATATATAACCAGGGTGTAAAAATTTAAAAAAAGAAATGCGTGTTAAAAAAACTACTTTTACTACAAATAAAACAGCATTTAAATACCAGCTTAATTATGCCAAATTTATAAATAAATAAGCTAGGCTTTTTAATTAATTTAAGCATAATTTTACTGTATAAAAAAATGGCAATAAAAAAAGGGTTATTAAGCTTTTAATTTCCCAGGTTTAAAACGAACCTTTTACCAAGCAGCATAAACAAGCCACGGTTCCTTTTACGCTTTTCAAACAGCAATAAATTGTATAAATGCAGCTATACCTTTTATAACCGCCTGCTGGAATTCTTAATTTTACCATTTAGCAATTTAGAAATCGTTCCAAGCTTAAACCCTTTAAAAAGGATAAAGGCAAGGGTAAAATCATTTTTAAAACTCCTGATCGTTTCACCATAAAAATAAAAACTTTAAACCATTTACTTTAAACTTTAATGGGCGCGATAAAAAAAAGTTTTTGTAATTAACCGCTTATTTAAAATGTTTTAAATTAATTTTAACAGGTAAAATGCTGGGATTTAACGATAATAATAAATATTAAAATTAAATTTTAAATAAAAAACGTTATTAGCTATGCATTTCGGGCCACACGTGCAAGCCTATATAATTTTTTTAATTTTTAAAAGCTTATTTATTAAATCGATTTAATAATTGTTTTACTCCTTTACTAGTTTTACGTCCGGCTTTTAAATTTTTTACGGTATAGCGTTAAGGCAAAAAAATTCGCCGCAAAGATGTAAGTTTTATTTTATAAATTAAAAGCTCGGAATGCATTTTACTAATATAAATTATTTAATTGCAAAAATTTAATAAATGGCGGATTATTTATAAAATAATAATAATCCTAGGCAAGGAAAATAAAATAATTTATTTGCAAATACAAATAGTAATTTTTTTATAATAACGCAAATGAAGCGTAATGCTGCAAATTAAACGCCCGCTTTAAAAATATAAAATGCTGCGGTTTTAATAACGGTATATAATAATAATAATAATAATAATAATAATAATAATAATAATAATAATAATAATAATAATAATAATAATAA
>PYSR01000354.1:0-17772 GCA_003049425.1 Magnaporthiopsis incrustans | reverse complement strand
TTGTATTATACATAGGTAAGGAAATGCTATACTACTTTATTTTTATTTTTACAATTTTATTTGCATTTATTTGTTGTACTTTAAAATGCTTGGCTTCGCCGGCGCACTGTGGAGTAGGAACAGACTTTTTGTCACCATACTGTAAAAAAAATTCGGTGCAGCTTCTCACTGCACCATTGCTAAGGTTTACACACACGGCTGCGGATGACAACTTTTCATTCATCACCGCGTTGGTTTCGTTTGTCCTTGCTCGCGAAAGCATTTGCATAGCCCTACAATGAATTCTCTCAAAAGGAAAGCCCCTATCGACGTTTATCGCCGTGTCAAGGTGCGAAAGGACGCGCCTGAGTCCGACGACGATGGATGGGACGGCGTCTCGAACGGGAGTGAGGTTAACGAGCGAGACGAGAGCGAAGAAGACGAGGAAGGTGAGGACCAGGTAAGAAAACCCCCGAAGAATTGAGCCAGCAATGCAGAGAGACATGAGCGCTAAACATTTGCCTCAATAGTCTGAGGGTCAATCAGAGGATGATGAGAGCCCCGAAGAGGCCGAGGTGGACGCCTCCAGGATATCCTTTGGAGCCCTAGCCAAGGCCCAGGAGTCCACCCCACGGCTAGCAAAACGCAGGGCCGGAGCATCGTCTACCGCTAGTCAGGGCCGTCGTCATCGCCAGCCTGGTGGCGATGACGCCGACTCGGACGACCTGGACAGCTCCGCCGGCTCCGGCGATGAGCTGGCCAGGACGGGCCGGGAGAGCAGCGGGCGCGGCGCTACAGCCGCAGCCACCTCCAAGCCCGACAGAACCGCGGCGCCCAAGCCGAAGAAGAGCAAGCACGCGCCCGAGGAGGTGTCATCCAAGCGGCGCGTGTCGCGCTACCGCGAGGTGGTGACGCGCCCGCCCAACGCGCGGCCCAAAGCCCGGGACCCGCGCTTCGACCTCCCTGCCGGCGCCGACACCGACGCGGCCGACGCAGCGCGGCTGCGGCGTAACTACGCCTTTCTGGACGAGTACCGCGACGCCGAGCTGCGGCAGATGCGCGAGACGCTCGCAGCAGCTGCTGCTGGGGAGGGGAAGAAGAAGAAGAGGAAAAGAGGCGGCGGAGACAAACCGCCGCAGCTGTCGGCGGAGGAGCGCGACGAGCTCAAGCGCAGCATCATGGCAATGGAGAACCAGAAGCGGGCGCGCGAGCGCAGAGACCGGCAGGAGGAGCTGCTGGCCGAGCACCGGCGCAAAGAGAAGGAGCTCGTCAGGCAGGGCAAGAAGCCCTTCTACCTCAAGCGGTCCGAGCAGAAGAAGATGCTGCTCATGGACCAGTACGCCGGCATGACCAAGGGCCAGGTCGACAAGGCCATCGAGCGCAAGAGGAAGAAGGTGGCGGGCAAGGAGAAGAAGATGCTGCCTTTTGGTAGGAGAGGGACTGCGGAGTGAGATGATCAAGGCGGATGCTGTGTTTTTTTTTTCTTCTTTTTCTTCTTCTTCTTTTGTGATAGAGCGTACTGTGATATAGGCGAGACTTGCGAATTTTTTTTTCCAACACTTAGGTGTATGGCATGAATATCTATCAATGGTCTAAAAGGTGTATTCATGTCTAGCGATATATCGGGGCTGTTATACATTTACATGGCTGCACAAACAGCCCGGTGTTGATACACTTATTACAGCTGTCGCCACATCCGTCATTGGACAGAGGTTGCACCTTCACTCGCAGCGGTCTCTTCCTTCAGATCCTCCAAGACGCCCGAGCGCTCCACGCTCTGCTCAAACATCTCACGACACCGCACGCGGCTCCCCAGGCGGGCGCACAGCAGGAACGCGCCGCTCAGCTTGCGGTGCAGGCTGTACGTCTCCTCGGGCGGCGGGGCGAGGCGCTCGCGAACCATGACGGGGATGAGGCCCTTGACGCGCTCCGTGATGGTCTGGTCGCTAAAGTCGTAGACCTCGGGCGCGGAGTCCAGGAACGGCTCGGCCAGCGTGAGCACCGAGCGCGTGTGCGCCTCGAGCATGGCCTTGCTCTCGTGGCCCGTCAGGTAGCCCAGCCGCTCCGAGAGCTCCTTCACCTGTTGGCCATCGGCGCGCGAAGCGGCCAGGAGGAGCCGGACGTATAGAGAGATGAAACGGGCTGGGTACTCGCGCGAGGCGCCAAAGTCGAGCAGCTCGAGGCGGTTGGCAGGCGCGTTGTACAGGAAATTTGTCCAGTTGGGGTCCGTCTGCATGAACCGGAACTCGGTGATCTCGCGCAGGCACAGGCGCAGGATCTGCGTGCCGATCCAGTCGCGCTGCTCCTGGCTCAGGGACGAGACGGCGCGCGTGACGCCGATGCCCGTCATGAACTCCATGGTGAGCACGTGTCTGCCTGACGCCTCGGCGAAGACCTCGGGCACGGCGAAGATGCGGCGGTGCGAGTCCTCGCCGTCATCGGCCTCCGCTGCCAGCAGCATGTCGCGGTACCGGCGCGCGCACTCGGCCTCGCGCTCGTAGTCGCACTCCCACGCGAGCTCGGTGCGGGCGTTGGCGATGGTCTTGTCCAGGTAGAGGCCCTTGGGTAGCAGGCTCGCGGCGTTGAGCAGCAGGGCGAGGTTGTCGAGGTCCGAGCTGATCGACTCGGCCACGCCCGGGAACTGGACCTTGACGGCCACGCGCCGGCCCGACGACCTGAGCGTTGCCCGGTGGACCTGGCCGATGGACGCGGCCGCCATGGGCGTCTCCTCAAACTCGCTAAAGAGGGATCGCCACTCCGTGCCCAGGTCCGCGGCGAGCACGCGGTCGCGCTGCCAGGCGGGCATGTAGTCGGCGCGATCCTGGACGCGCTGCAGCACCTCGCGGATGGGGCCCGGCAGCATCTTTGCGTCCTGGAAGCTCATGACCTGGCCCATCTTGAGGGCGGCCCCGCGCATGCGCGACAGCTTGGCCACGAGTCGCTCCATGTTGGCCGGGCTGAGCATGGCGGAGCCCTCGCCGCTGCCGCCGCCGAAGCCGCGGCTGATGCTCTCCGTCAGCGCCCCGCCCAGCATGCCCGCCGCGAGGCCGCCGTAGTTCCACAGCCGGCTGAGACGGGTGGCGGGGACCTTGGACTCTCTGAGCTGGTAGGCAGGGGCTGCTGCCACCGCTGCCTGAGGATCTGGCATCTCTGCGGCCGCAGGCGAGGTGACTCCAGGGGCTGATGTCGGGGTCTGCGGGATTTCCACCGCTTCAGCCGTGACGGCTTCGGCGGTGCCAGCTGAATCCTCTTGACCAACTGCCCTCGGGATCTCGATCGACGCAGCATTACCTACAGAATCAACGGCCGTCTTTGCCACATGTGTCGGTGCGTCCGCCTGGCTCGTGGTCGGCTTCGACTCGGATTCTGCTACTTCTGGAGTAGTGTCTTGGTTGGCGACGCTCGTCTCAACCCGTCTCTCACCTCGTGATTTCAGAGACTGCAATATCCTTGACCCACGGCGAGTCCTAAAGATGTTGATGTCCACGCCCTCAGGGACCTTTTCTCCCATAACCTCCTCTGCCTCCTCTCTAGCAGCTACCTTTGCCGGACCTGCATGCCGTGACGTGGGAGTATTCTGTAGTAAAATGTCCCTCAATACTGGGCTCTGCACCTTTTCGGCGGCCTCGGAATCGCCCCCGAGCTCCTGTAACCTGCCCCGCAACTCGTCGAGCGCCGAGCCCGGCTCGCTGTGTGGGATGGTGACCCGGGGAGTCGCTTCTCGGGGCGTTTCGAGCGGCTCAGCTACTTTGGGCACTGTGCTGTCGCCGATTGGCCTTGCTACATCTGCCTGTTTGGGGCTCGACGTCGCCGCCACTGCCACCGCCGCCGCATCGGGTGGTTCGGCGGTTCGTCCGGGAGCCGGCTCTACCTCGGTCGCTGTGTCGCCATCGTGCCTGCGGGCGACAGGAGGAGAATTGCCGCCCTGGCGTTGCTGCTGCCGCCGCGGTGGCAGGCCTCCCTTGAGGACGCTCGACGTCTTGCTGTAGCGGTCGAGCTGCCGGCTCCGCAGCGCAACGTGCTTGACCGCCACCGACCGAGAGGCGCTCAGCACCGAGGCTAGGTCGATGACGATGTCGGCGAACCTCATCGGGGCGGTGTGGTCTGCCGGCGGTGCGTCGGGCTCATTTTACTAAGACTGCACAGGCGTCCGGGCGAGCACCGGGAGCTGCGGGCGGAAGCTGTACGAGGTCAAGTGCGTTGTCACTGGAAATTTTTGTGGTGTCATGGTGACAGGGATGCCGGCAACGCCAAGCTTAGCTTCTTTGGTTCCGCCCTTCGACCCAGATTCCCGGATCCAACCCCACCAATATCTGCTGCTTATCTTGGTACTGGTATGTACCTATACGACAGGCCAGCGGTACTAATATGTACCCTATCAAATTCACGTGTTTTGAGAGACTTTGGTCTTCGTATCCTGTTATCCTGTGTACAGTCTCGAGCTCTCCGTGTGGCTGCTTCGCTGTCTTTATGTATCTTTATGCTATAATCTGGATTCTCGCTAAATGGGTATCATATTTTGTTTCACGGGCTAATCCCCCCCAGTCTACCATCGCGTGGCTGAATGCCTGCACACCACCTCCTTAGCGTGCCGCTCTCTTTAGGAGCGCCGCCTTCGTTCTCGGTGTAGCTTTCCCATCGAATGGCGTTGCTGCTCGACTCCTCCCGGAGCTGCCCAGATTGCTCCATAGCCTCTGCGCCGCAGGCGTGAGCGACTGCGCTCTCGGGCTGTTGGGGAACTTGGGCGCCGGCGTTGTCACCTCCTTGCCCACCATTCCTATCCGAGACGCCGTGCGCCGAGACTCGGCTATGCGATCGACCATGCGATGGTGCAGATCCTCACGCTTCCTCCGCTCCTGCAGCCGGAAGGGATTTGGACCCTTGTCCTCGGACCCAAGGCTGAGGATCGACTCGGTAGACGGCCTGTCCGGTTCGTCGTCCTCGTCGTCGACAAAAGCGTAGCCGTTGACTCGTGGAGTCTCGCCGCCGGACTCGACGGCCGAGTCCTGGTCCGCAGGCCTCGGCCGCCCCGCAATAGCGTCCCGGACAGCAGACAGGGTTGGTGACGGCGGTCGCGAAGGATCCTGTGATATGACAATGTCGGGGTTCGGCGCTTTGGTGTTGGCGTAAACAATGGCCCTCGGAGGCGCGCGCGACTCGGCCTCAGCCCTCTCTGCTATTGTCTCGATGCCGTCTGCCAAGCCCTCCGGTTTGAACATTAATTCGTTCCTCGGCTTCCACTTCCACGAGTCTGGAGCGGCTGGCCTATCGTCCTTGTCCTTGATAGCGAGCTGCGACTTTTCGTAACCGTCATCCTCCAGGCTCCTGGTCTGACTTATGCGCGCCTCAATCTCTCGCTGCTTGAGCTGCATCTTGGACGGAAGTTTATTGCCGGTCCAGAGCCATGCGTACTTTTCCGCCCGTTTTTGGTTCTGCCTGTCGAGGAGCTTGTAGAAACTTTCGTTGTCTTCGCTCGTATATTTTGCTTGGAAAGCGGCAAGGCTGAGGCTCGTGTCAACCGCCGGCCTGTCCTGTGCTAGCGCCGTGGACGGCGTCGGCGGTACTGTTGAAGCTGGTGTTTCGCCCCTGTAGTCTTTCGGTGTCTGCGGCATGCTAGACGGCATGGTCCTTCGGCCGGGGGTCATGATGTGTTTGAGGCGCCGGGTGGCAATCGATATCCACTCCTCGTCCTTGGAGGCGAGCGCGTCGAGATACTCTTGCTGGGTTTCGCTCTCGAGGAGACCGGGGAAGAAGTCGCGCGCGATAATCTTGGAAAGCGCATCGGTGTATGTGTCTTCGTCGAGCACATTTTTGGGTCGCTTGATGCGCTTGGTGGGAGGGGGCGGTGGCATGAGTGCCATGTCGCTCGCCCTCTTGCGAGCAACGGCCATCGAAGATGACTGCGACTCCATCGGAATTGTAGGTAGTTCGTTTCGGAGTCGACAATCTTCAACAGCTAGATGATCGTGGGGAGGGACCGTAAGGTCTACGGCGGCCAGGGTGAGATGGCGGATGAATGAGGGTGGACAATGCAATGCGCGCTTGAGCGGCTGTGACAATTGCTTGCCGCAGAGTCAGTCGCGCGCAAGCGCCCCACTTTAAGTGCCACAGCTTGGGTCCATCAGCGGGCGACCTGGCAGGCTCCGGCGTTGCTACCGCCAAGTTTGACGTCGCCGAGAACGGAATTAATCTAGGTTGCCAATATTCACATGCTGCAAAGGCATAAGATGATTAGCATGTTGCGGCTATTTATCCACTCTCAAAAGTTGTCTCGTTGCTTGTGGCATCTTGCTTCTTTTTTTGGGTGGTATCCCGAACAGTTGTTAGCTGGACCCCTCCATATTTTGTCCCTGGTGAGTGGGAGCGCCACCTGCAAAGGTTCTCCGCGATTCTATTAAACTGCACCAATCGAGAAAGATACTGGCCCACCTCGCCGTTTGAGCTAAACCCTTTGTGGGCCCTGATGGTCGTCATCATCATTGATATGGCTAACATGAACCCCCGCAAAAAGCGCAAAACGGACTTTGAAAGGCAGCCGCGGGCCAGAAAGAAAGTAGAAAATTTCGGAAAAAACCCGCTTCGTCGGGCAACCTCTGCTGCCTCTTTGCAACCCAAGAATCTATTTGCTGCCCTATCTTCCCTTCTTCTACAACTTCGCTCAACTGCAGACCCAGCGCTTGATCGGCACTCCCAACGCCACCCATCTTAGCATTACCAGAGGCGCGACGCCCGCTAGCGACAGAATTAGCTGCCGCGCCGATGGCAACGCCTGAGGAGAAGGAGAAGGCGACGGCCCTCAAGAACGAGGGCAACAAGGCCTTTGCCGCCCACGACTGGCCCAAGGCCGCCGAGCTTTACACCAAGGCTATCGAGATCAACCCTGACGAGCCAACATATTATTCCAACAGAGCCCAGGTGCGCCCCGCCTTTGGATGGAGCGAGCCTCGCGTGTCTGGGTGCTCGCGTGACTGACTCCCTTTGCTTGAACCCAGGCATATCTCAAATCAGAAGCATACGGTTACGCCATCGCAGACGCGACCAAAGCCATCGAGCTGAACCCGGCCTTTGTCAAGGTGCGTCAGCTATCCGATCCGACCCGGGCCGACCGGGTGGAGTCGTGATGAGGTGCGCCGCCTGGAACCGAAGCTGACTGGGACTGATTCTGCCGCAGGCCTACTACCGCCGCGCCGTTGCGTACACGGCTATACTACGCCCTCGGGACGCCATCAAGGACTTCAAGTCATGTGTCAAGATAGAGCCGGGCAACAAAGACGCCAAGCTCAAGCTTGTTGAATGCCAGAAGGTTGTGCGCCAGCTCGACTTTTACGCCGCCATCGAGGTCGGTGATGAACCGTCGGCCGCAGATGGTCTTGACGTCGAGTCAATAGCGGTCGAGCCCGACTATGATGGCGTCGCGCTCGGCGACACCATGACCCAGGAGTTTATCGACGACATGACGGAGCGCTTTAAAACCGGCAAGAGGATCCACAAGAAATACGCCTACCAGATCGTCATAGCAGTCCGCAAGCTCGTCTACGACGAGCCAACCATGGTCGAGGTCGAGGTTCCGGATGACGTTACTCTCACAGTCTGCGGCGACACTCATGGTGAGTCCAAAAGGGCCTTCGGCCTGCCCCCGCGTATCCGGGATACCCCCGGTTTATAAAGGATACCAGCATGCGCGGAAGTTAATCCCCTCCTCACATAGGCCAATACTATGATCTGATGGAGCTTTTCCGCCTCAACGGCGTGCCTTCGGATAAGCATTGGTACCTGTTCAACGGAGATTTTGTCGACAGGGGGTCGTGGTCGACTGAGATCGCGCTGCTGCTGTACGCAAACAAGTGGCTGCGCCCGAAAGCTTTCTTCCTAAACAGGGGCAATCACGAGACGGACGATATGAACCGTGCCTACGGCTTCGAGGGAGAGTGCAAGGCCAAGTACAACGAAAGGTGAGTCCCCTTGGCAAATCGAAGACTCTCGTGAGGGGGTCCATGGACAAGCACTAACCCGCGGATGATCACAGGACGTTCAAGCTATTCTCCGAAAGCTTCTCGGCTCTGCCGCTGGCCACCCTGGTTGGAAAGAAGTACTTGGTGCTCCACGGAGGTCTATTCTCGGACGACAACATCACACTGGAAGACATCCGCAAGCTTGACCGGCACAAGCAGCGCCAGCCGGGCCAAGCCGGTCTGATGATGGAGATGCTGTGGACTGACCCACAAGCGGAGCCTGGCAGGGGCCCGAGCAAGCGCGGCGTCGGAATGCAGTTCGGACCAGACGTGACTGCCAAATTCTGCGAGAAGAACGGTCTGGAAGCCATCATCCGAAGTCACGAGGTCCGCATGGAGGGCTACGAGGAGGAGCACGACGGAAAGTGCATCACTGGTAAGTGCTCGGCCTCGGCATTGCGGCCCCCGACTCCAAGAGTCTGTTGGCGCAGGGCGCCAGATGGAATCAAATTTTCTGACATGGCCACACCATCATTAGTATTCTCGGCACCCAAGTACTGCGACATGACGGAGAACAAAGGAGCGTACATCAACATTGGCTCGGACTACAAGCTCAAATTCCACAAGTTCGATGCCGTCCCACACCCGAACGTCAGGCCCATGGTAAGTCGCGCGTGACATCTCTCCCGCCCGGAATCCACGCGGCCTGAGCTAACACGACGTCACCCCTTTCCAGGCTTATGCCCAGAACTCGATCATGTCCTCATTAATGTGAGGAGAGGCATGGTGGATGGGGTTGTCGCAGTTTTGTTGAGCGGATGGATATGTCGCTTGCATATAGACCGATATGGCACTCATCTTCAAATTGAGCAGAACAAGCCAGCTATCTGTTGGTGGCGCTCTAAGGCAGCTGGCTGGTGGGAGGCATTCGTTTTGTAGCATACCCGGACAATGCAGGTGTTAGCCGAAATAGCTTCTTTCCATGCCCAGTAATATGACGTGATGGCCGCGGTGCCGGTACGCCTTCAAGAGGTCCAGAGTGACTGCTGTTCTGACCTGCCGAGCAAGCTGCCTAGCCAGTCGCCGCAAGCCATGATCCGAAGGACGGCAGTAGAGCCGGAGTGCGGGGCTCCAGGCCAGGCCGTCACGGCGGCGGAGAAGCGGCCGAGGTCGGGCTGCGGCACGCGGACCCAGAACTCGCCGGCCTTTTCGTCAACCTTGAGCACGTCGACCGAGACGGCGCCGCCCGTGACGCCCAGGAACTGCTGCAGGGCCGAGGCGCAGTAGGAGCGCGCCAGCACGATGTCCAGCGGGATGGTACCGGCGGCGGCGGCAGTGGAGGACGAGGGGTTGTCAAGCCGCAGCTGAGCGTAGGCGTACGGCGGGCGCCGGACGGTGCAGGAGAAGACCTCGTGGGATTTTTGGGGGGCCTTCTTGGCATTTGCCACCGAGCATGTGGATGTGTCGGCCGCAGCAGGGGTTTGGGTTGGTGCCATTGTTTTTTCTCCCTAGGTGTTTGTTTCTCGTCTTTTTGGTGGCTTTGAATGCTCCAAGTTACCCATCCACAGAAGACCCCGTATCTCAAAGAGCTCCCGAAGCAGAGCTTTGCAAGTCATTGCTGCCCGGGCGTTTCTTTTGACGGCCGGCGCATCAAGCACAAAAAAAATGTCGGTTTCTAGGTTCCGTTGAAGAACCTGGACGGGATGGCGGAACGGGGTGGGTCCTTGGCGTGGGCCGGGTTTATCGATAAGATCGCCGAGTCTAAAATCCACCGCCTCGGTTCGCCTGCGCGACGCGGTTGCTGCCGCCGCCGCCGCATGCAGCCACCAGCCCCATCAGCAAAGAACAGCACACCCGCCGCGGGGAGCCCAGCAAAGCTCCAAGACGACCTCAGGGATCTCCGAAACCGCCTGTAGTAGCGGGCTCTATCACCATAAAGGCTGCCCGACCACCGTTTACCCGTTTCCCTCCACCGACCGACACGACGACGGACGACAGCCGCAACAAACAGCGAGCCGCAGGCCCAGAAGTACCGCAATGTCCGAGAACTTCGTCACCCCCGGCCAGCAGCGCTACCTGCGCGCATGCATGGTCTGCTCCATCGTCATGACGCTGACGGTGCGTGTCTCTTCCCCTCTCCGGGGAGTATTCGTCCAGACCACACACAGCTGCTGACCGGGCGAGCTCTTATACACACAGCGCTTCCGCGACGAGGGCTGTCCCAACTGCGAGGACTTCCTGCGGCTCCAGAACTCGCCCGACCAGATCGAGAGCTGTACGTCGCAGGTGTTCGAGGGTCTCATCACGCTCGCGGACCCGTCCAAGTCGTGGGTGGCAAAGTGGCAGCGCCTCGACGGCTACGTCAAGGGCGTCTACGCCATCAAGGTCTCGGGCCAGCTGCCTGACGATATACGCGCTTCTATCGAGGACGAGACTGGCATGCAGTACATCCCGTATGTGTTTTTTTTTCTCCCTCGTCTCTCTGCTCCTGATAGCCTGGATGATGGTTTTGCTGACGCGTGTGGTCTGTTGCACATTCTATAGGCGAGACGGCAGTGCCACAGAGGCAGACGTTTGAGAGGGCGATCGGTCGATAGAGGCACGCTTAATGTTGGGGTGTTATCAGGAGGTGGTTGGTTTTTGGGCAACTGCAGGGGCGTCAGGTTCTACACGGCGCATGTATTTCTTGACAAATCTTAGCGAATCTATCATTGTTCCGGTCATGGTGATGACTACCCAGATCCTAAGCTACCCTATCCTGGATGCGAATCGCAGAAAGAAAAATCAGGATGCAGCAAAATGAGCAAGATGGTATTTACCCCGAATAACACCGAACGCCGCCGCTCATTCCCTCATGCATAACTCATCCCTCTAAAACCGCTGCCTCTTCTTAGAAGGCCCTGAGTTAGACGAGTCCATGGACCGCTTGCGCTCCATCTCCTCCCGCATTATCCTCTCGGCCTCGCTCATTTTCTTGGGCAAGTCGAGCTTGATCTTTTTGCCGCCTCCACCCAGCGCGTTCTTCTTGGCTGCGGCAAAGACGTTCTTTTTCTGTGGCTGTATTCCGAGCTTGAGCATTACAGGCTTGGCGTTAGTGGTACCGCCGCCGTTCTGATCGGGTGCCGACGCGGTCTCGTCCGTGGGGGCGGCCGCAGCTCCCGTCTCGCTGGGTTCTGCGCTCGCGTCCTCGGTGCTGGTGCTGGCGGTAGGTTGATCTGCCGCAGCTGCCGACCTGTCCTTTGTCGACCCGAAGCCGGCAATCGACAGCTTGATCTTCCCCTCGTCCTTCCTCAGCAGCCCGCCCTCCTTCTTGCCATCCTCCTCCTCGTCCCCCTCTTTAGCCCCGGCGCGGGTGGCGGCGTCCTTTTGCGCGCGCTTAATCTGCGCCTTGAGCATGCGCTGCTCCCACTCCTCGTCGCCCCGATCCTGCGCCTCCTTGCGGCGCAGGGCCTCCTGGCGCCTGAGCGCCTCGGGCGAGTCGTCGATCCAAGCGATGTGGATGCCCTTCTCGTTCTCCTCGACGCGGCAGATGCCCTCGCGGCCCAGGTGCTTGGCGAACTCGGTTAGGGAGCTCCATTGGGTGCTGTTCATGTGGACGTGGGACTTGTTGGCGATGTACTCCTGGTAGAAGTGGTTGATCTGCACCTGTTTGTCGCGGTGGCCCGTCTTGAGCAGGTTGATGAAGTCGCGCAGGAACTGGTCGCTGTACTCGCGCAGGAACTTCTTGGGGTCCTCGCCTACGATGAGCATCTGCCGCACGTGCGACTCGCTCATGCAGTGCTGCTTGAAGGCGTTGTCATCTCGCATCTGCCGCTCGCAGGGTTGGCAGTACCATCGCAACCTCTGGAGGCCTTTGGCCTTCATCTGGTTGCTGAGGTGTTTGGTCGATCCGACTTCGGCCTTGCCCATCTTGGCGGCTATGCGCGGCGCGCAGATGAGCGAGGTAGATATTGTTGTCTTTGCTTTTCCAAGTATCGAGATCTGTCGAGAATTGATGGTTTTCTTGCGAGGTTGCTGCGCTTGAGAGTGGCGGAGGATATGATGTGGGGTGGCTACCTGCTCACTAATGATTTGAAGGCGCAACCTCAAACCTAGCGCAAAAGGAATCTCCGACGCTGCAGGCGGGACAGATTGCCACGTGGTCACGTGCTTTCGTTTCGCTGCCTGTATCAATTCGCCCCAACCCATCTCACTCGGGCGCGCGTTGCTCGATCGCCACTCTTTACGCCAACTTTGCTTTAGCTTTTTACGATGATATTGAAATCGCCACCCCAATATGCCTCTCACGGTCAATCTGATCAGTGATGATTCTGCACCGGAGGAAGAAGGCACCCCAGGTCCGGCAGCCCGCTCGAGCACGGCCCCTGCCCCACTCGCCGCCCCCTCGTCCACGCTCGGAAAACGGAAACACCATAATGCGCCGCCTGTCACCGAAGAGATAGTCTGGCCGTTCGACTCAGACGAAGAGAGGGAGAAGGAGAAGGAGCGGCTCAAGGCGCTCGGGAGAAAGCGCCGCAAGGGGAAGCAAAAGGCTGGAACAAGGTCCGGTGGTGAGGGCAGCAGCAAAAGGGGCAGGAAACGGCGCAACTCCGACTCGCTGGACCGCGGCATTAAGGAGGTCGGAGAGGCCAGCGAGTTGGATGACGACCAACATGCCGACGTACCAGACTATCTCCTCGAGCGCAAGAGGGAGTTTGACAAGGGCCGGTTGAGGCTGCGCGAAGCTGGCCTCCGTCTGCCGCCAGACTACACCGGCATAACGTTTGGTGATGACGACCTCGACGCTCTGGCCGCGGAGAAGCGGCCATGGTTCGGCAACAGTGTCAAGCCATCCAGGGCGAATGAGGACGTGGAAATGGAGTACTCGGCGGGCATCATCCCCGCTCCCATCGCGCGCTATCTGCGTGACTACCAGGTCACGGGAGCCAAGTACCTGCACCAGATGTTTGTGTACCAGATGGGAGGCGTGCTAGGCGACGATATGGGCTTGGGCAAGACAGTGCAGGTTGCGGCCTTCCTCGCCGCCGCGTTTGGCAAGACGGGCGATGTACGCGACAAGAGACGGCTCCGCAAAATGCGGACGGCCGGGCGCTGGTACCCCAAGGTGCTGATCGTGTGCCCAGGGTCACTGCTTGAGAACTGGAAGCAGGAGCTGACCCGCTGGGGCTGGTGGAACATCGAGATCTATCATGGCAATGCCAAGGACGATGTTCTGCAGACGGCCAAATCTGGCTTCTTGGAGATCATGTTGACCACGTACCAGACCTACACGAGGCATCAAGGGCACGTCAACACGGTCGAGTGGGATGCCGTGGTTGCTGATGAGTGCCATTACCTCAAGGACCGGAGATCTGAGGTGACCAAGGCCATGAACGCCGTTAACGCCTTGTGTCGTATCGGCCTGACGGGAACGGCAATTCAGAACAGGTACGAGGAGCTCTGGACGCTGCTAAACTGGACCAACCCTGGCCGGTTCGGCACCTTTTCAGAATGGAGATCGACCATCAGCAAGCCCCTGGCCCTGGGCCAGTCACATAACGCAACCATGCACGAGCTGAGCGTGGCCAGGAAGACGGCCAAGCGGCTCGTGCACAATCTGCTTCCCGACTATTTTCTCCGGCGCATGAAGTCGCTGATTGCCGACCAGCTGCCAAAGAAGACCGACAAGGTCGTCTTCTGTCCCATGACAGACCTTCAGAAGCAGGCGTACCACAACTTCGTCAAGAGCGAGCAAGTCGCCCTCATCCAGGGGGCTAACGATCCGTGTCCGTGCGCCTCCGGAAAGACGAGCGGTCGCTGCTGTCACACCTGCCTCGAGGATGGCAGGACTTGGTACTCGCTGGTCTTCCCTTCCATAATAACGCTCCAGAAACTGGCCAGCCACCTCACGCTGCTGATCCCGCCGTCGGGCGAGCAGGGGACCAAGCTAGAAAACGCCATGGACACGCTCCGGATATGTCTGCCCGACCGCTGCGACGAGCTCTACAGGACGCGCGATTCGCCCATAACTTTGTCGAATCCAGAGTACTGCGGCAAGTGGAAGGTTCTCAGGAAGCTATTGAGGTTTTGGAACGACAACGGAGACAAGGTCTTGGTCTTCTCCCACAGCGTCCGCCTCCTGAAAATCCTGCGCAACCTCTTCAACAGCACCAGCTACAGCGTTTCGTACCTAGACGGCTCGCTCTCGTACGAGGAGCGGCAGCAAGCCGTGGACAACTTCAACTCGGACCCTAACGCATTCGTCTTCCTCATCTCGACCAAGGCCGGCGGCGTGGGCCTCAACATCACATCGGCCAACAAGGTCGTCATCTTCGACCCGCACTGGAACCCAGCCTACGATCTGCAGGCGCAGGACCGGGCCTACCGCATCGGCCAGTCCCGCGACGTGGATGTGTTTCGGCTGATATCGGCGGGCACCATCGAGGAGATTGTATACGCGCGCCAGATCTACAAGCAGCAGCAGGCCAACATCGGCTACAACGCCTCTACCGAACGGCGGTACTTCAAGGGAGTGCAGCAGGACAAGGAGCGTAAGGGCGAGCTGTTCGGTCTGCAGAACATCTTCTCGTTCCGTGCCGACGAGGTTGTACTCCGCGAGATTGTGAACAAGACGAACATCGCCGAAGCCAAGGTCGGCGTCTTCCTCCAAGACATCGACGTCGACGAGGCCATCAAGGACCAGGAAGAGAGCGGGATCGTGGTCAAGAAGGAGCCCGGGGCAGGAGGCGGCGCCGACGCCGATGAGGGCGGCATCAGCCAGCTGGCCAAGTTCCTAACGGCGGAAAGCAAGGTGAAGAGGGAAGACGCGGCTCTCGCCCGCAGTGACGTGGCCAGGAAAGGCAAGAGCGACGCGGTGCAGGCCATCCTGGCGTCGGCGGGGGTGCAGTACACACACGAGAACTCCGAGGTCATCGGATCCAGCAAGGTCGAGGCGCAGTTGTCGCGGCGGGCCGAGCTGGCCGACGACGACCCCGAGGGCCAGCGAGCGCTGTTTGCCGACAGCCAGGACGTCGAGGCCGAAGATCCGGCGCAGATCTACTCTGAAGACGAAGGCGTGACGGTGAAGCACGAGGATGGCGACGGCAATGTGGACGTCAAGGGAAAAGGGAAGGCGGTGCGCCGCCGCCGCTCGAGGCTCCAGCTCCGCTACAATCCGCCGCAGGATGTCATGGTGCGGCAGTTCTGCACCATGGCACGCGAGTTTGGCTTCGCGAGCGCCACCGAGTTCGCGCTCGTCGTCGAGGGCTGGACGCAGGAGCAGCGGCGGAACTGTCTGGATACCTTTTACAAGCAGAGGGAGGCCAAGCTGTTGAGCCAGGTAGACGGCGCAGGTAAGGCGCCGAAAAAGGAGGAGGGTGATGTTGGCGGCGACGAGGTCAAGGCCGAAATCAAGGATGAGCGTGGCGTCGGCGGCGCAAACTCGCCAACGGGCGTATATATCAAGCCCGAGCCTGACGACGAGCTGCCCGGCGGTGTTGGAGCGGGTCTGCCTAGTGACGCTGTCGGCAATGTGGACATGCGGACAGAAGTTAAGGGCGAGCCGCCAGATGGTCCGACATCTGCTGTTGATGAAAGAGGGATACTGGATGTCGACGGAGACGAGACGGAAGGCGGGGACGACGACGTGCTGGATTTGGAGACGGAAGGGGACGAGTCGGAACACCCCTTTGTTGAAAACGGGGAGGTGGCCCCGGCTGGACCTCGATCTGGAGCCGGGATCAAGAGGACGTCGTCCGTTTTCATAATGGACGACTCGGAGGATGACGAGCTGTAGGTGGGCAGCAGGCTGTATTGGAGGGAACGGAATGATACCCCTGGCGTTTTGGGTTGTGCTGGTTATTATCTACGTGGTTATACCTCCATGACTTGTCATCTCTTGGATAGAGCTACTGCTATATCGAAGTTTTTTGCTCTTGTACCTCGACGTCACTAGCTCTGATGTATATGCAGCATTTCCTTATAAGTAGTAATTCTCACCAAGCAACTATAAGCCACCCTCCGCAAAACCCCTGAACTCCATCTGCCCAACGTATATGATAATGACGACCACGGCAGCGACCAACCGCTAGACTTTTAGCCCGGTCCGATCTTGGGCATGTCGTGGTGCTCGCTGAGCTTGGACAGGTACGTGTTCAGCTGCTCGACCCGTTCCTTGTGTGTCTTTAGCAGCTCCGGGCGGGCGGCGGCCGATTCGGCCATCTCTAGAAGCTGGAGGCGAGGCAGGAGACAAGAGGTTAGCCGAAAGCAAGGATGTGACGGAGGGCACCTATGTCCAAAATCTTAACGGGCACAGGCTTTACCTTTTTCCTCTTGGCCTCCTCGAACCGGCGCTGGGCCTCGGTCTTGTACTGCGCCGGCTGCGCGTCGTCGTCGTCACCCTCCTCCCCGTCTGTTCTCCTGCTCTCCCTCTTCCCGGCGGAGCCCACCGCGAGCGCCTTGGCGGCCTCGTCATCGTTGTTTTCGGCGGCGGCGGCGGCGGTGGTGTTATCTCCGGATGACAGCGCCTTGCCCAGCTCGGCGACCTTATCCGCCGCGGCGGACTTGTCCTTATTCTTCTTCTTGTGCTTCTTCACCTTGGCCCCCTTGAGCCGCAGGCCGCCGCCGCCCGCTGCCGTGTACTCGTCGCCCGCCATCGCGCCGTCGCGCGTCGGCGCCGCGGCGGATGCTGTCGTCTATGGAGTAGTCGCAGAGGAGAAGGAAGACCCGCGAGGGGTTGTTGTGTGGTGATTCAACTTCTCCCTCGGCGAAGGCGGTGTTCGCGGGAGGTGTCGCTCGAGGTTAAGATCGGAGGTGATTGATGGGTTAGGGTTATTATGGAGAGCAGCATGAACGATCCGATCCGCCAGCCAATTAGGTGGGGAGAAATTTTAACTATGGCCTGTGCATACCCCACCCGCGCATGGTATATCTTTGCTCTCGGCGGGAGCGCCTCTCTTTGAAATTTTCTCCTTCCTTTTCTCTCCTCAGATCAAAAAGTTTCACAGAGACTGCCACGACCGACACCACGATTCTCTACGGTGATAGGTTGCCTGCCCTCATCTGAGGGCATTCTCTGGAGATCATCCTTCCACACTTAGGAAGCCTCGTGCCTTGAACTCCTCCAGGTGTTCGTGGGCTAGAGGTGCTGAAATCTGGGGAGACATTCCATGGTGATGTTTTGTCATTCTTTCTTGCACATCGTAACTGGATTTGGTGCGTCCCTGACGATCTTGGGCCGCCGCAGTAGTTCATGTCCGTGCGATCTATCTTTGCTGTAGTGTGGCCATGAGGGATCTGTCATGCGCCTCCCGTCGGTGCTGTCCATATCGCGGCGTCGGCATGCGATCTCGTCTGGACGGCCGTCGATGGGCAGTCAAGCATATGATAACGACGCGCCGCCGACCTTCGCGCTTAACGAAGCCTCTCGAAGGCGAAGCCGTGGTGCCTGGGCCAGCACATATCGCGCCCGTCATCCGGTCCCTATTCCGACACGAGATGACTGCCGCTGCCGCGCCATCCACGCCAGCGCCTCCTAATAACGGACCATTGAACCTGGATGAACACGCAGAATCGCCAAAACCGGTCAGTGCGGCGTGGCTGGCTGGCGCCCTCCAGAGCTGCCGGCTTGGCCTTTTGACGGTTGAAGAGATGGGAGCACCGAGACGTTCCCCAGACTCCCCCGGTGTGCGGCCTGGTCAAGCGACGGGCACTCTTTAATACTTTCTCGTTCCAACGACCGCCAAGCGTGGCTCTCAGGGTTGACGTTGGCCCTTCTCGACCGAGTATACGGAGCAGTACGTCTACGACAGGTGCGTCGCCCCGGCTCGTGTCGTCACCCTGCCCACCTACCTACGGACAAGCG
>PYSR01000353.1:0-18018 GCA_003049425.1 Magnaporthiopsis incrustans | reverse complement strand
GGCGGCGGCGGCAGCGCACAAGCGTCCTCGTCGTCCCAGATGGACCTGGGCGACGAGGACGACGCCGAGGTCGCGCTGCAGAACGCACTCTGTCAGATCCAGCAGGAGGAGACTGACGCCGACGCCGATACGGCCATGCCCGAAGACGACGGGAATCACCATATAGAGGATGATGGAATTTCCGGCAACCGCAACGTCGGTTCCGCACCCAACGGCGGCGACTATAGGCAGCAACAGCTGCAGCAGGCGCAGGCAACACCAATTCCGCAGCGGCAACCACACCAACCACCACCACAACAACATTCACAGCCACAACCGCAATCTCAACCACAACCACAACCACAACCACATCAGCACCAACAGCAACATCACTCGCACCATGCTCAGCAGCCGTTGCCAGCGTCAACCCACCCATCAGCACTGCCGCCACCGCCACCACCACCACAGCAGCATCTAAGCACCCCCACCTCAATCCGCATGCACCAGCTCCCCATCACGACACCCCAGTTTGCACACGACAGCGAGTTGAAGCTAACACCCATCCCCAGCTCGGCCCCCACGCCCGCATCGGGCGAGAAGCCAGTCCGGTGCCCGTTTTGCATCAACACGAGGATGCTGCGCTCGATAAAGGAGGCAGTAGAGCACTTGTCTACTCACGTTGTCGTGGAATAGGGATTAGATATATGTATGCATAGCGAGTCGTGCCATGGCATCTTGGATTTCGCGTCAGAGACACATGAAGCGTGTCTTGCTATTTTTGGCTTACTCTTTTCTGGGGTTTTGATATCCCCCCTGATCCTGGATAAGATCGCATCCGGTTATGGCGTTTGTTATTTGGCGCGGTGTCCGGGGCGTCGGATAACTGGGCTACGTTAATTACCACCTGCCTTTCCGCATAATACAGGAGGGTACCTACCTAGGCACCTCCTTAGGTATGTAGACTTCAAGAAAGAAAAAACGAATGTGTTAGATGTAAATGGCAAACCCTTTGGGGCGAGATCAGGGAAACAGCCTCTTGGTGATCGGCTCCCTGTACATACACCTGCGCCTCTGTTCTGCCTTGGGCCGATGAATTTCCCCTTCATGCACAATACGACGGCCCGTTCCCAGATCCAGACAATCACTGCTCGTCACCTGTGAAAATTTCCGTGCCTACAAGGCACCGACCGACTCCTACCAACAGATCGCCTAGTATTCTTCGTCCGGAAAACCCTTTTGCTCACTCAACACGAACGAAACAAATTCACCGCCAGTGTTGTATACAGCTAGTAACTGGACTGCTGCCCTCGTCCCCTGCCGCAGGCCGTCCCATTCTGGTTTGCGTAGCATACAATGCCTGCGTCCTTCGACGGCACGCAAACACACGCTTTCTCACTCACAACATCTAGCCCCGGGATTTGCAACACGATCGATCAAAGTCATTCGCCATTCATTCAGTCACTGACTGGCTCGCCTATCGAATCTCCTGCTCAAGTAGAGGCCCTCGGCCCTGCCTTTGGCGCTCGCTCGCTCGTTCGCTTCCTCCCATCCAAGCCACTTTCTTCTCTCGCTGGCTTCCCTTTCACTCTGTCACTCACTCGCTCACTCCAGAGGGTATAAACACGGCGTTTCTGGTTTTCCCATCCCAAAAATCCAAACAGGGGTCAATCAATCCACCGACAGCCAGGGGGAGAGCGGCTTCGCTCGCAGCAAGAGAAAAAGAAGGAAAAAAAAAAAAAAGCAAACACGGATTATGAACGCCAAACCAAACTGGAACTGAAAGAAAAGGAGAAGAAAAAAAGTCCCTCCCGGTCCCAGTTACTCCCAAACCCCTGATTCTCTCTCAAATGATTTTGCAGCGACTCGACTTTTGTCTCTTCTCATAATCGGCTTATCTCGTGGCCGCGCCGGGCAGCCTTCATGCCACCAGGCTGCCGCGACTCAGAAAGCAACGCATGCTCCAAAACGTGGCGACGTGGTGTGGCGCAAGAGGACCACAAAAGCAAACTTGTTGTTTTCCTTCACCGTGCACCCTGATTGACGCAAGGAAACAGTGCAAGTCGGAGAGCAACAAATGCGGGTGAGTAGGTAGCCAAGGGGACGAGAGAGCTGGCCGAGAAATGAAAAGAAGCGTGGGACTGGGAGATAAAAAGGGAGAGAAAAAAGGACGTGGTAAAAACAAAAGAAACTCGCCGAGGCGTGTCGCACTCAGAAATGGAACGACGCTAAATCCCCCACAATGACGTAAAGGTAAGTAAGGTATATAATTAAGCCCGTGACATGGAAACGATGCTTCCTTTTTTGTGTGTTTATTTTGGGTATCCGTCGGCTCGTCGCGAAAATGACGCTGGACCCAACGGCTGATGGGGGTTGTTCGCGAGTCATTGTGCCTGTCCAATCCCGGATATGAAAGGGGAGGAGGATCCTGCAGAGACAGTGGGCCGCTGCCACAGTTGTTGCTCGATTAGGAAGACTGACGCGGGATCCCGGGAACGGGCAGCCTCAGAGCTCCTGTAACGCCAGCAGCAAGCGAGGACATGTTTGACTGAGCGCGATTTCGTGGCCTTGGTGCCGGGCCGCAGATAAACCACCATGACACTCTTTGCGGGGGAGGATAGATCGTGGCTGGTGTCTGCCGTCGACAGCAGCCGAGAGAACACGACGTGGTCCCGGGGAGCCGATACGCAAACGTGCTCACAGGGATGCGCTAGGATGACTTGAAAATGTATTGTGGCAGGGTAGCTGGTGGGTAAACGGGCGGGAGAGGCTCGCTCATCAGACCAATTCCACGAATAGGAGCAGCTTTTCGTTGCGGCTAAGGGCGAGATCGAGATCCTTATTGCTGAGCATGCTCAGCTTGCCACCTGTCGCCTCGTCCTTGTACGAGAGCTGGATCTCCTCAGAGGACTGGATTCTCAGCCTCTCCCTGATCTTGTCGTGCAGTTCCCTGTAGGGAATGTCGGACGAGACCCTGATGGCGATTAGGTCCCCATTGTAGCTTAGCTTGACCTTCATCATGGCGCCCGCCTGTGTGACGCCAGGCGAGAGTGAAGTCTGGGATGGTTGCGAGATGGACGAGGTTTGGCGGAGCATGCCAGGTTGGCTCCTTGGCGCTCCTTGGCCGCCGTATCCGTTACCGTTGCCGTTCAGGTTGTTCCGGGAGGACTGCCTGGAGGCGCCGTCCATGGGCGAGTCGCTCGACGAGCGTTGTGAGCCGCCCGACATGCCGTACTCGTCTTGACCGGATGGATCCATCTCATAGTCGCCTTCCCTCGGGTTGAAGAACTGCCTGACAAGGTTGCAGCGAGATATATAGGTGGGCTGGGCCAGCAGATTCTTGACGTAGGCGTCAAGGTTGTGGAGGCGCCCTTCCGTAATGGCGTCGGTGACGTAATTAACGGGCCCTGGCATGTAAGGAAGGGTACGCTTCTGATCTCCGGTGTTGCCTGCCTCGGCGGGGAATTCGGTGAGCAGCGCGATTTGGAAATCGTAAAAATCCTCGTAGTATCGCGAAAGCTCGTAGTGGCGCCCATCCTCGAGCACTGCCTCGATGACGAACCAGTACTTCTCCTCGGCGAAGCAGTAGCGGGGTATGCTGGCTGAGATGGGTGCGAACAACTTGGAGGCGGAAGCGTTAGGTGAAGGCGAGGGTTGCTGCTGCGGCTGTTGCTGCGGCTGCTGCGGCTGCTGCTGCTGCTGTTGCATGTTCTTCGGTTGGCCGTAGGGACTGTGCTGTTGTTGGAGTGGCTGCGGGGACGGAAGAGGCTGGGGTGACTATTGCCGCGGTTTTTAAGCTAAGGTCAGTCAAGGTGCTCCAAACAAGCCCTGAGCGCAAACATGCTGCAGAGGATCCACTCACGGGCTTCCCGTTCATCTGGGCTTGGCTGGCGCGGCTGTCGCCGGGCTGCAGGCTCATGCGGTCCATGCCCGCCTCCAGAGACTGCGGGGCGCCGCCAACCTCGAACTTGCCCAGCGTGATGCTGCTGTTCTTGTAGTCGGCAGCCATCTTCTTCCACTCCTCGACTCTTGGGATGCCGGCCCTCCGAACGGCGTTTTCCGGGTCGGCCACCGGTGTGTTGGAGGCCATGTCCCGAATTTCGATAAAGGAGACGGGAATCAGGCCGGGGCCGCCTAGCCTGCCGATCGGCTTGGCGACAAACCATTCCGGGTTCGACTGGGCAATCACGATGATGGCCTCGCCAGCTTGGGCCTGCAGCTCGTCGGCACGCTCGGCCTGGAAGTCGTACATGACGATGCCGTAAACCATGGCGCCCGATTTGCCGTTCGACTTGGAGCTGCGCTGGCTCTGTGCTGGTGTTGTGGCAGTCGTGGTCGACGTCTCGGCGTATCCAGAGTCATGGTCGGGGTTCTTTGGCGACCCTCCTTGCGAGTTCTCGGACTGGGTGCTGTCTCTCTCGGTGCGGCCCAGGGCCTGGAAGAATGCGACAGGCACCAGGCCGCGGGCGTCGGGTAGCGCGGGATTGCAAGCCTCGTACCAATCCTGATCGTCCTCCCGTCCTATCACATGGAAGAAGTCTCCGCGCGAAAAGCTGAGTTCTTGGGTCGATTGCGCATCGTAGTCGTACAGCGCGCGGATCACCTGGAAAAGGGATGCCCGACCGACCGGTCAGTGGACTGTGCTGCTCCCCACCCCATAAACCAAGGGTGGCCGCTGCGGCAGCGAAAAGATGACTGGAAGATGTGGGCGCCGGCAAGTATCAAGCCAACCCGTGGCATGAACAGGCGACGCCCCGAGTCGCGGGGGTGGCGGAGTTTGCAACTGACCTTCTTGGGCGGAACAATGGCAACTGCTGACTTGGGAGCGATAGAGATCTGCGGCTGCTTATCCTTGTCGCCCTTGATAGATCGCCGTAGGGCCTTGAGAACAAGCATAACTGTCAGCCCCGAGTGCCTCTTAGTGGTATGATTGCACGTCCGGCCGACACATTCAATGACTCGGACGGGAGCCGTCGCTAGGCGGCCGAGTTTGCTCAACCGGGAGCGGGGGAATCATGTATCGAGAGACGATAGGGGAAGGGTGCACCAGGTGCGGCGGGCGGGATCGAGGAAGGGGAGATAGGGAGGGGTAATAAGCCAGGGGAAACAGGCGAGTGACTAGATGCGAATATCCCCAAAAGGATGTGTGTGAATGCGGCACCGAGTGAGAAACAGGGGGCCAGTGGCTTGAGACTGGCTGGCGGCGAGGACGAGTGAACGCGACAGGGAGGAGGGGCGGGCGGGCGGCGGGGTGAAGGATGGCCGACACAGCCAGGCTCGCACGCAATCTCGGAGGGACTCTCACGAGTGCACACGCGCGCGCTGGTAGGCCGCTTCCAGGATTTGATGACGCACCTTCATCTTGGTGATCGAGGGGCCGTCCGGCCGGGCGGGGTGTCGAGAAACGGCCTGGAAGGCAGGGGATTGAAGAGGAGATGGGCGCTCGAGTTACGCCGACTCAGTCGTGTTTGTCGGTCGGGTGACTCCGTGTGGCCGAGGTGCTCTCCTGGGTGCGACGGGGCGCTGAGGCAGCAGGAGGTGGGCGGCGTTCGGGCGGTAGATCCCCAGTCGACCGTTGTTGCCTCGGCGTAATTTAATTTTTGGTGCTGCGCCAGTGCTCGCTCAGCCAAGGCGAATCGGCGACGGGAGACGAGGACGTGCTTCTTTGCGCTTTCCAGCTTCTTGCTCCTTTTCCCTTGGTTCGAGTGCGTGTTGCAGGGTGCGGTGGCGCGTGGTCGGTCGGCTTTCTTTCTTCCTTGTCACAGGTGGTCTTGCTGCTGTGGCCGGATTCCGCAGCGGGCGGCGTCGACTGCTGGGCGTTCTTTGTTCCCTGGAAGGCTCGTGCTCCGGCGTGCGCTGTCGTCACAAGGAGGTCCCGTGTTGCGCAGCCAAACTCTCTCTCGACAGCGAGGCGGTGCAGCAGCGTGGTTGGTTGGGGCCAAATGGACCGGTCGCAGACGTGAGCTCGTTCGGCAAGGACTTTTTCGTCGCGTCGGCAGGCGGGGATTTCGCTATCGTCGTGGGTCGTTGTCGCTTGTCAGCAGCGTCGTGGATGCATGCAGTGTGAGAGCTGCGGACGTGCGAGCCGGTGCGTGCGTGCGTGGGGAGGCAAAAGGATTAATAGAAAATAGGAGCGGGGGGCCGGGGGGTGGTGAAGGAGTGCGCGGGCGGGGCTCCAATCTGGATTAGAGTGCCAAAGCCAGAACCGGAGAGGGCGCAGGGACGGGAGTCGCAACCTCCATCAGCGGTTGGGGCGTGCAAGGATGTAACTCTGCCAGGCCTTACCCACACGCGTTATGGGGTCGAGGTACCGCCACCATTTTAGGAGCTTGGGGGTGGATGCCCGCTTGCCGCAAGCATTGAGCTCATCAATGGGCGCACCAGACCCGACGGGCTAGCCCAGCCGGCCTGGACGGGCGGATGGATGGATGGATGGATGGATGCGAACGGTGGCCCCGCAGCCGCTCGCGGCCATTTGATGCGCGCATACTCGACAGTCACAGAACAACGTCGCGTACACCTACCTACGGCCTCTTACTACCTGCTCACATCCCTTATCGAAGTGAGAACTACAACACGCCGCGCCTGGACCAACGGCTGGTGGTGGGCTGCTCGGGCTTGGCGGGGAGCGAATGGAAAATCAGCCCAAGGCCAAAGGTGCGGCGCAAGCGCGCCAGGAGGGGGTGGATGGGCAGCCATGGTTGGTCGTGTTTCCTCTGGACCCAAAGGGTCGTAGGGCCGCTCGGACCAGCTAGCACCCTCCTTCGCTCGAGGAGGGTGGAGAGAGAGGAGTGGGTAAACAAATGCAGAATACAACAACAATTCAATCAAGGGAGCCGGCGGGGACCTGGACCGTCAAGCCTTTGCTTCCATTACGTTGGAGCAGGCGGCCAGGTTTGCCGGAGACAGCCGGGCCCGCCATTGACCACTGCTTCTTGGGACACTGCCCACGCTCGTGCGCCGCAAGAGGTGTCACCGGGTGTCGTGTCGCCTGCCATTGCGAGGCGAAAAGTCGAAGGAGAAAATAAAAAAAGTGAACCTGCAGAGTGAGCAAGTGAGCGAGCATGCATGCGTATTGCGTGCGGGCGCTCTGCCGTGTCGCCCCCATTTTTTCTTTCTTTTCCCGCGGTGGTGAGGCAGCCAAATCGCCACCGACGCGTGCGTGAGCACATTGCATTTCCAATCTCCAGCCTGCATTATTCCGTGTCGCTCCCGCTTCCGCTTCCGAATATTCCAGCGAAGGTTCTGGGCTGAATCAACATGGCGCCAAGTCCCAAACAACGGAGCCATGCAATGTGGCTGCCCAGGCATAGCTCCGTATTCCCCCGCTCCATCGACTGCGCTCTGTCGGCCCTGCTGGAGCCTGGGCTCGGTCCGTGATGCGGCATAGGAGCGTGCTAGCTCAACGTTAGTTAGATCACAGGCGAATGGATGAGTCCACCGGCATAAACGACCCTGCGGGAGAGTCGGCACAAATTCTGGGCCTGCCTGTCTGGTCTGGGAGGGGCCCCTTTTTCGGTCGGGTGCTCGTTTCCTTTTTTTTTTTTTCCCTTGATCATTTTATTTTTTTCTCAGGCGGATGTAACTTTGGGGTCGAAGGGGGAGCATCGACCCAGCCCAGGAAGTCACTCTAACGGTAGGGTAGTATTTTTTTCTTTTTATTTTTTTTTTTTTCTTTTTTATTTTTTATTTTTTACAGTTGTGTCACTTGCGCATCCATGTCCTGATTTGCAAATAAAAGTGCACAATTATCGCCCTGGCATACTGCACGAGAAGACGCAGGCAGCAGCAGCAGGCAGCGTAGCCCGTTGCTGCAGTCAGGAGCCATGCAGGGAGTCAGCCCAGCCAGTCATTCAGTCACCCTCCAGCGGCTGTCTGCGGAGCTGTCTCCGGCAAATCAGCCCGACTTGCACCCCTCCCCTACGCACTAGTAAAAGCGGCTAGGTAGGGCCAGGAGTGAGCAAAACTGCAAGCCAAGCACAGGCCCCGAAATTTCCAGACTGGCACCCGTCACCAATCGACCCCTGGAAGCCGTGTTCTTTGCTCGCCCGCGGTTCCGATGCACAACTCGAACACCAAGTCCGAGTCGGGCAAGCCTACAACCCGGCCTACACCAGCCAATCGTTATGATACGCCCGGACGGTATCCAATGGAAATTCGACCATGGGAGGTGGCATAGGTGGGCTTGGGGTGCAAAAGGGGTCGTCGGTCGAAGTTTTGGTTTATGCCCGCTCGTCTGTCCCCGTCCCATCCGTCTTGGATGCCGTGGACGGACACCAGGCGACGACGCCTACGCCAACCAGACAGGATGTCTTTTGCGCCATGTGTTGGGTTGATTGGGCGGCTGAGCCGGCGGCCGCCAGGAATCGCGATGGGTCTGGTGTACTCGGCCCCAAGATCAACCGCCGCTTCAAACAAACGTTAGCACCCTCTTACGCAATGGAGCCGGGTGAAGACGAGCGCATTGCTGGTTTGCTCGGAAGTTGGCACATCCTTGGTGCCGGAAAGGATTGGGAGCCCGGGAGCGGGAGGCCTGTTCTTGCGGCCCCCTGCACTGGCTGGGCTTCCCCGGGGCCAGGGGGAGACCGCAAACATGCTTGGATGGAACGAGGTCGTCCATGTGTTGTGGGCCGCTTGTTTCTCGGATCGGGCAGACACGAAGCGCAAACCCCATGTCGCGGCCGTCAAAATGATGTGTCCCGCCCTACCATGGCACAATTTGCCTATCCAGGGCCCGGGCTTCCCATATGATTGCCGAGGCATCGAAGAAGCCTGGTCGGGATGCACCGAGTACCAACGACCGCCGGCAGATATCCCGACCTCCACAGGTTGTTGTGCGGTGCTACCAGCACGAAGAAAAGCAGTAGGTGGCCACGTCATGTCAGCACCTCCGGACGAAGTTTAAGGACGGGCAGTGGGACCTGCGCTGGTGAGAGCGAGCAGAGACTTGTTGTCGATCGAACCGTCGTCCCGTCTCCCGTCTTAGTTCCCCGCCGGCACTGCAGAAGTCAGCCGTATCCCAGCCCAGCACAGTGATCCCACCTCCCAGTCCAGCGACGGATTCCGTTCGCCAATGTCTAAGACAAATCGGCGGCCCATCCTTAACTGGGCCTCTGGCGGCTGCACACTGCCCTCTTCGCAGAGCCAAAAGACGACTAGGGTGTGGCGTGGTGGATGGAGCACCCAATAAGAGTTACCCACCTCGCCCTGCCAGGGACGACGATATCCAGAAAGCAAGCCTGGATAGCCTGTGGCCTAGCGCGCGCGTGCTTTCTGCAACCCGATTTGTTCTCCCGACCCCTACTACGCAAGGCCACTAGGTCTTACGAACGCCATGTCGGGCATAGGTGGTGTCACTTGTTTCTTTCCCTTTTTTTTTCTGTTTTTTTTTTTTATCTTTTTTTTTTTCTTTTTTTTTTTTTTTTTTTTACACACGGGGTTGCGTCCGTCCCATCCCCCTTTCAGTCGCTATCGAATTGATCACGCTCGCATGGACAAGATGGTGCTTTGCTGCGATTGCGCGTCTCGACTTGATTGCGCTGGGCGGGGCTGCGCCTTGACTTTTAGTCCGTCAGGTTTGACACACGCAATCCGTCCCAGCGGCTCGGGTACAGAGAAACACCCGACAAACGAGAACGAAATAAAACGGACTCGGTGCGGACTGGAGGCACCACGGCACGGGCAGTCAACGCCAGCGGGTGTTGCGTGAGTGCTGCTATGTCGTGTCTCGGTGCCGCCAAACCCGGAATCCATGGAGGAGTCCAAAGAATAGTAGGTGCTTGCCAAGCCTTCCATGTGGTTCTTTCCCCTCCCCCTTGATCCCAACGGCAAGCTGCCAGTCAGACGGGCGGGATTAGATCATTGGCAATGGGCAAACCAGGGATGGCACACGAAAGTAAGGTCAGGGGCCCCTTAGCAGTCATTCTATTCTGGAACGCTCATCCCCCGCGTCCCGTCGCTCCCGAATCATGCTGCCCGTCCTCATCACCGCGAAAACCACGGCGCGTGTTGGCCCTGCTGCTCGCTGGTGCCCAATGCAAGGGGCTGCGTATGGCTGGTTATCCTCTCTCTTCAGTTGGATACTTTTCTTCTCTCTCTCCCCCCCTCTTTCTTTTCGTCCTCTCTCCGCCTTGCTTTTCTATATCCTTTTACCTCCTAGTCTCACCATCTCTCTCCTCGTTAGGCTGCCGCCGACTGTGGGAGCGAAGGGCCGCTGGCAGCAAAGAGTTTGGTGAACATCATGCCTCCATCCCTGCCCCAGGCTCCTCAATGTTTCCCCCACAAAGATCCCCCAAGTTGGAGGGGTCGTCCTTGGATCGTGCTGTCTGTAATGCGGCAGTCGCCCACGTGCGAATTTCCATAGGGTTCTCATTTTTTCCCCATAATTTTGGTACCTTTGGTTCAAAGGCTGCCAAGTCAAGTTCTGTGTGTCCTTTTTGCGTTAGATGCAAGCCGAATAAGCTCTGGTACAACATCTGATCACGGGAGCGAAAATGATGGCTCCGAAGAGCTGACGCGGGAAATGAACCTGCACCGAGCATACCTTATGCAGGAACGGTGACCTGCATGTGGATGGTGCTGTGTAAGGGGGTCGGATTACGTACCAGCGACGCCCATCCCAGTACCAATGCAGACCAACACCCGGTTGGTCGTCTTGGTGGCAACCCTTGTCGTGCCTTCGTTGGCTCGGTGGGAGCGGTGCTTGCTGCGGGCAATGCCTACCTCATCCACATCCTCCCCGCTCCACAAGGCTTCCAACAAGGTCGGCAATGCCCCAGAAACGTCGGGGCACTAAGCAGCACAGTCTTCGTTGGCCCCGATTGGCTCCAGGTAGGGCTCCAGGTAGGTTGTGCTCGACATGGAGGGGTCCTACCAACCCGATGCCCCTATCGCGATGGGACCGAACCCGGCCCGCCCAGGAGAGTTGCAGCCCACCATGTCGTCAGGGTCTCATGAAGAGAAAAATGAAAGCAAAAATAACAAGCTCGTGATTCCAAATTCAACCGTGACAGGCCGCTCAATGCCTTATTTATTTCCCTTGTTCGGCATATGTTGGTCCCGATAGCCAGCACCTGCTTGTGAAACCGGACATGTTTCCGAAACAAGACGGGAGAGGCGGGGTCCCAAACGCCTGCCACCAGCCAGGGCTCTGCTCGCTGTTAACCCAAAGAATGTTCTCGATCATGTCCTCGACCAACTGACGACGAGCCAGGGCTTTAATGGCAGGGGTCCCAGATATGTCAACCCGATCAAAGCAAGGGACATGACGAAACAATCGTATGGATTTGCCGCTGCCAGGCAGCAGACTATCTCGCCTCACCACAACGACCAAAAAACGCTCGAAGCGGCTCGGTAGATGGTTTAAACCCAACGCTCCCATAAAGCGTGAAAGGCCAGGTAAGAGCATGCCTAGTTGCCCCAACTCCACGAGTGCTTTTCCCCTTAGAAACCAAAACGCCACCCTAAATCAGATAGCTGCTTGGAATCTGCCCAGCCACAAGGCGTTCAGTTCCAGGTCCAGCTCAGCGCGCGAAGAGATTGAGAGAGAGAGAGAGAGAAAAAAAAAAAACGAAACGTAGGTTACATTGCCGCCTTCGGCCCTGCCAAACGGCTACAGACATATCCCCGTGCTCTCCCACCATTCTCCATTAGTCGTATGGTACGATGAGGATACGTTCCGAGTCCCAGCCGTGGGTTACTGAGTAGGCCTCGACGTTAGATTGAGGAGAAAGAACGCGAGGATACGAAGGTAGAATGAATGGCTGATGTCAGACTGAGTCGAAAGACGGCGGGGTCGGGCGGAATCGGGTTGCGGGCACTCCCGCCGTGTTTGACGTGGAATAATAATCCAAGCAATGGACACAGGTTGAGAGAGCTTTCGAATCTCGATAGAGGTTGAACGCAACGATTCAAAGACGGCCCGACCCTTGTCGCCACCGTAACAACCGCGTTTGTATCGAGGAAGGATACCGACGGAGGGATGGATGAGCCGCGTAGGTTCTTGGGACGGGCACTGTGCAAGTGTGACGGAAAATGAGAGATGTCGGGCCGGTGGCAGGGATCGGCATCATATCTGGCCTTTGATGTCAACTCTACGGAAGGCCTCTTTCCTCGCGTTGTCGAAGAGCTGTCCAGCTTTTCCCGCAAGGAAGACGATATGATCTGCCCGCTCATCGAGCAGGTCTTGGCCGTTGTTGTCGATGATAAACTGCACAGCCTCGGCGTCGGACTCAAAGCCCAGCTCCTCGGTGATGAATCGGAGTTTCACGTCGGGCTTGTATCTATACGGACGAAGAAGGTTAGCTCGGTGATTTGTGGTGGTTGGGTGGCATTTGGAGTGCGCTTGGGGAATTGCGACTTACGCTTTGCAAATGTTGCACAGGGCAGCGAGACGTTCACGGCCGACAAACATGTCCATCAGATAGGCGCCCATGTTGGGCGTATCCAAGTAGAGCTGGAAGAAGCGGTGATAGTTGCCAAGGGCCAAGGCGGAGCGCACATTCAAAGCATGCTTGATCGGGCGCTCCTCCTTCTCTGCTGTGGTTAGATCTGCCATGGCGTCGTTCAGGGCTGAACGATTGGCAGTATGGATGAAGTAAAGGATACGGTACGCTTTGAACTCAAGGGGGTTTCCTTTCAAACCCAGCTGGTACAGGGCACGCAGCTGGGTCTGGCATTGGTTATACTCACCCAGGTCCCCCTTTTCCAAAGCGATGCGAGCATGGATTTCGTAGACGGACACGGTGAACTCATTCTTGATGCGTTGTACGGTGAGGTCCTGGCGCATCGATTTGAACTGATCGCAGATGTACGCGTAGTTGGACTCCTTCCTCCACTTCTTCTTGAGAAGCTCGAGCGTCTGCTGGAGAACCGACTGAGGCCGCACATTTGACGCGACGGGCGGAGCGGTCAGGCGGAGGTACCGCTTCTCCAACGTCTGGCTGGTTCCCACAATAGGACCATCAGACGGAGGAGGGCTCGGGGACCGGTAGCTTGACTTGTAGCCACCATCGAATCGACGTTGGCGCTTCTCCAGTTGCTTCTGGAACTTACTCATGCTTTTGCTCGATGAATCGTCGGGGGCGGCACGCTTGTCAGGAGTCGAATACGAGACACGGCCTTCGAGTCCGCTGTTCGCCTTGGCGTTTTGCCACGGTGGTATCCCAGAGCTTGCGTCAGTGGACATGTCGCCGGACTTCCTTTTCTTCTGCGTCGGTGTGGCCACGCTCCACGGGTCCTTGGGCAGGCCGACGGTGGTGGACATCAGAGATGCCAGGCGTTCGCGCTTGATCAGCTCCTGGGGGAGAGGCATCTTGTCCCACTCCAGAGTGTACATAACACCAGTCTGGTGGGCATGCGAAATGGTCTCCTTCAACTTGGCCTCCATCTCGGCGCGGTCTACCGTGTGGTCCATGTTGTCGGGCATGAAGGACCTGGCCACATATTGCCTGACCGAGACTGGCCAGTCGATCTTCTTTGACTGCTCCGCGGCGGGAGCACTACTAGCCGCGGAAGCCTCTCCGGTCTGCGCGCCGTATGCGGCCGATGACGAGTACTGGGTCTGGGTGGGGGTTACGGATCCGAAAGATTGACGGACTGGAACGGTAGTATAGGCTGGAGCCGGGGCGGTCGCTGACCGATGCGTCGGTGTCGCGATCAGCTGGGGGTGTCCGGGAGATGATCCGGAGGATTGGAAGCCCGAGTCGACAGAGGGTGAGCGAGCAAACTTACCCACGGGGTAAGTTGGGTATGTGGCTGGCGCAGGCGGGATGCCGGCGGTCTGGCTCCACGTGTTGGGCATCATATTCGCGGTCGACATCCGCGAAGGGTGCGCAGGAGGGTCGACTCCAGAGTTAGCAACGGGAAGAGAAACAGAGAGAAGAAGTACGTAGGCAGTGTGCTGGGACAAAAGCGAAGACGAAAGAAGGCAGATCGCGTCGCGCGAGGCTCGCGAAAAACAATAGTCGGTTGCGCGTTTAATGGCGGGAGTCCTGGCTCTGGTGTTTTGACAATGAAGACGGAAGGATGGTGAGATAATTCCTAGGGCAACTTAAACCTGACAGGAGAAGTGGTGGCAGGGCAGCGCTTTCTCCGGTGGGCGGTGGGCGGAAGAATGGGTGAGCGAAAAGGAAGGTTGGGCGGCTGCCTAATTTCATTCGTCAGGTCTCCTTACATAATAAAGCACGCATGAGCTGACGGGCAAAAATCTCCCGTCGGACGTGGCTCTCTCTGTGGCGACGCTCGGACCATGTCAGCGACGTGGTGCATTCTCTGAGGCCCCATGCCAGCCACAGAGAGACATGAGCCTAAGGCTAACCCGAAACTGGTATCGACCCCGCTATTTGATTGGCAGCGCGGATGAGCGACGTCAGTCCCCGCGAGGCCACTCCTTCGATCTCCAGTCGAGGCCTTCACGGAATCCCGAGTCGATCGGGAGCTGGAGCTTGCCTGCATTCTATGCCGCATAGCTTCCTGGACCAGATACTCGCCGAGCCCATCGCATCCCCCGCCAGACATGCCGGATGTTTCTCAAGCAAATCGATCTGACAACCGCCCTTCGGCCCTCGTACCTTCCGGATGAAGTACTCCTGTGCCTCCAGGACAATGTGGGGCTTTACGAGGGGTGAGCCGCTGCCTACCCTCGACCGGCGCTTCGTTTGCGGAACTGACTTTTTGCGATCGTTTCCCGCCCAGGAAGTACAAGCTACCCCAGCAGCAGGATGGTCAGGTCTACCTGACGTCGCACCGTATATGTTATGTCGACAAGGCTGAGCCCAGGCAGCACTCGGTAGCTCTGGACCTGAAGGATGTGGAGCGCTACGAGTTCTATGTACGCATGTGCACCGCTTGCTCCCGCCGCCGTGGGGTAGAGATGCTAAGACGCCGTCGCGCGGACGCAGGCCGGCTTTCTGAAATCCTCGGCCAAGATCACGCTGGTGCCGAAGCCGAGCAAGCGTCGCTCTGCCCTGCAGTCGAGGTCGCAGTCGCAGCCCTCTGGCTCGGCCCTACGCAGCGGCGCCGCGTCGCCTGCGCCCCGGTCCAATGGAGGCCTCGTGGCGGAACCCCCAGTGACTAGCACGGCAACTTGGGTGTGCACCATCTGCAGCTTCTCGAACCCGGTGCCGTCCAACTTCGACCCCGCAGCCGCAAATGCGCACACTCCGCTGCCGCCGTGCCTGGCCTGCGGTATCAAGCCTGCCCTGACCCACGTCCTGAAGGCTGCCATCTCCAACGCCACTAGCCGGCCGCCTCTTTCGGTACCGTTCCCGCTCCGCCCGCAGGCCCAGGCGACCGCTAGCCACGGCTACGGGGGTGCTACTTCGGACAGCAGTCTCAGTGACTCTGCCGCGACTGCTAGCCAGGAGGCTTCCTTCCAGTGCCCGAGGTGTACGTTTCTAAACCACCCGTCGCTCATGTCATGCGAGATGTGCGGAGCGCCCTTGATCTCGCAGGACGTGCCTGCGCAGTTGACCGCAGTCGAGCCCCGAACCGAGTCGCCCGGGCCTTTTCTGACCCCCGTGGGAAATCACCCTGGGGTGGAGAACCCAGAAAGCGTCAAGCTATCCTTCCGAGGGGGAGGAGAGAAGGTCTTTTACGAGCGCCTCAAGGGCTCCATGACACAGCGGAAATGGCTCCTGCAGGATGCGCCACCAATACCCAGGTCCATGCGCAGCACGGGCGACGGGGACGGTGGTTCGCCATCCCGATCGGCTTCTGGAGCCGACCGCGTCAAAACTGCTGGGATCGCTGGACTGGAAAAGCGTGGACTGGAAATGCGGAAGAACAATGAGCTCGTCATCGGCAGCGCCTTTGAAGATCTCGAGGCCCTGATGGCTTCAGCCAAGGAGATTGTGGCTCTTGCCGAGACGTTCGCCCGTCAGGTGAACAACAGCGGGGGCGGCGCCGGCTCGTCCGAGGCAAACAGGCTTCTGGCCGAGTCTGCCAGCCAACTGGGTCTGGTGACGACCAAGGACGTGGTTGGAGGGAGCAGCTCCGAGTCCCTATACATCTCGGAGCTGGCAAGAAACCTGGCCGAGTTTCTCACGGATGACGCCCGGGGGATTTTGAAGCGGTCAGGGGGCATCATCAGTCTGGTAGACCTCTGGGCAATGTTCAACCGCGCGCGGGGCGGTGTGGAGTTGGTCAGCCCCATGGACCTCGAGAAAGCCGTGCGTCAGTGGGAGAAGCTGCAGCTTCCGGTTCGGCTGCGCACCTTCAAAAGCGGCGTCATGGTCGCCCAGGGCGCCGACAGAACGGACGAGAGCACCGTCAAGACCATCCTGGCGTGGATGAAGGATCTGCACGAGTTCCCGCCAGACAGGGAAGTCGCCTGGAACTGGCGCGAGTTTGGCCGGGGCGTGACGGCACAGGACGCGGCCGAGCGCTTCGGGTGGAGCATCGGCGTGGCCGAGGAGGAGCTGGAGATGGCCGAGGAGCGCGGCGTGCTGTGTCGCGAGGAGGGGATCGAGGGCCTCAAGTTCTGGGAGAACTTTATTGACACGGGCGAGGGTCTCAGTCTTGCGCAGCTCAAAGCTGAGGCGGCGAGGGAGGCTCAGGCGGTCATGTGTAAGGCGTTGAGGGATGCGGGCTTTCTTTGATACTAGATGTCATATGGCCATAGATACGCGTGGGTATCGAATTGGGCTGGAATAAGAACATGTTAAGATCCGGAGATTCGAAGTGGCAACCGGCAATTGGGCTCAGGCTCGTTTGCTGCATATGGCGCTGTCACGAGATGCCTCCTCCCACTTGTGGACAAGTAACATGCACAGCTGGAGGGCCTGCAAGACCCAGGCCGATGGCGGCCATGAAGGCATCTTGGGAGCTTGGGCCATGAATCACAAGTTAGTTCATGTATTGTAATCCTCTTTTGTCTATCAAAAGAAGTCTACTCTATGATCACATCAACCATCAGACTCATGGGTATCCGACAACGGAATCTGAGCAAGCAGAGAGCAATGCGAAGCCAAGTCCAAGCCCAAACGCCAAAGGCAGCCCGAACAGGGTCGCCCTTTTTATCCTTCCCAATGCTGATCTATGACAGCCCCAACGCACCGCAACGCCTGTTTATATGGAACCTGCTGATTGTTGTACAGCCGGGCTGGTGAGAGAGCCCGAGAGGGGAGATTTTGTGTGTGCATGTATGCCATCTAGGCGGTTGACGAGGTAAAAAAAAAAAAAAAAAAGACCACCCGATTAGGGATTAAAAACATCGAGTGTGAGAAGAGCAGGGTCGACGGGGGCTATGCCAACTTGTCCATAAAGTGGCGGCGGACTTTGTAGTTGACGACGCCGCCGACGCCAAAAGCCGGCACGATCCTGCACACGCGGGCGGCGACGCTGATGGCCCAGTTGCTGCGGACGAGCCTCCAGCGCTCGGCCATGGTGGGGCTCGCGGCGGCGGCGGGGCAGGACGAGCAGTAGCGCGGGCGGTTGTAGAGGTCGAGGCCGAGCAGGTGCATCGGGGTGGTGAGGACCTGGGCGGCGGCGGGGGCGGCGAACTGGGCCAGGGTCTGGCCCGTGACCTTGCGCTGGACGTCGGCCGAGAGGCGGCTGTTGAGCCAGGGGGCCAGCAGGATGGGCACGTTGAAGGAGGCGAAGATGGTCAGGCAGTCGCGCAGGGTGAAGAGCAGGTACGACGGCAGCGGCACGGGCCGCGGGGTGGCCCCCGGCGGGCCGAACATGCGCGCAAACACCTGGTCCTTGTAGATGCCCAGCCCCGTGTTGGCGGTGGACGAGGCGGCGAACTTGGCCGTGCCCGACGTCACGAGCGTGGCGGGGCGGTCGCGCACCGTCGACGTGGCCGTGTCGAGCGTGTTGGCCGTCAGGTACGTGCCACCGTAGACCATGCAGATGAGGGCAAAGGGCCGCGCAAAGACGATGCTGTGCGGCCGCAGCACCAGGTTGAGCAGCGAGCTCTTGACCGAGTCCACCAGAGACCGCCGGCCGGACGCGTTCTCCATGATTGACCTGTCGGCGCAATCCCAAAGGCACCTCGCGTCAGCCTCCCTGCACTGCCCTGTCTGTCGCCCTCGGGGGGGG
>PYSR01000352.1:0-18556 GCA_003049425.1 Magnaporthiopsis incrustans | reverse complement strand
GGGGGTAAATTATAACCATAACCATGTAAATGGGATGGAAATCCACGGTTCGTATGCAACGTCCATCCTAGGCGCTGAGGAGGTGAATCTGGCGTAAAAGATGTATTCCCATCCGCGTCCTTCCTCAGAGCGTTGCAAATCCCCCTTCTTTTTTTCTTCCTTAGTTCGACTGATATCTGCTATCAATTTATCCCTAAATAATGTAGCATAATACCTATCTGCTTGCGTGCCTCTGAAGCATTCCCTGGGCTTGGTGACACTAACACTGGGGTTGGTGATAAGCACGATCGCCAGACTTCCTGATAGGTCAATATGTAGTTTGCCTATGTATATGATGTGAATGGCGGTCAGCACACCGACATCTGGGAGCAACATGCATCTTATCAGCAAGCGTCTCAGCACGGCGGGCTTCCGTCACTGTGATGCCCGAGCAGACGAGCTAGAGCCAGTCAGCAACAAGAGGCCAACAACGTGGGCAAGGCTTCCTTCCGGCTGGCTTCACGGGTGCGGACGACTCGCGGCTGGCCGCCTCGGCTGCTGTGGTGTTGCGGCCGCCATGCCACCTGCTGGGACACTCTCGTACACCGCACACAGGGGCACAATATTGCCACGCAGCAAAGTAAGGTATGCATCAAGGCGCACAGAATTGTACGTGAGCGGCAAAAAATCAGGGGCGTTGTGCGTCCTCGCACCAGTGGCATTCGTCAGCTCAGCTTCGACGAGCCGCTTGGTCGGGTACGACATGGATTCGACTCGTGGAACAAGGCGAATAACGACTATCATTTCAAGTCGGTGAGTGTGATCGTGGCGACTTTTCAGAGAGCTGGCCAGATGAGAGACTGGGTCCAGTCACAGCGGGAGTCTTTGGTTCCGGGTTCGGTGAAGGACAGAAAATGGTTGATTCGCCGAGGAGGCAAGGAACGAAAAAGCAAAGGAAATATTATGGCGACTGCCGCGTGGCGGGTGGGCCGGGTGCCGTCGTCCCGAGCAATGCTTAGTTTGGTGGCTACTGCGCGTTCGACAGGGGATGGGATTGATACCGAAGCCGTCGATGGGAGCTAAGCGGGGGGCAGCTTTCCGTCCCCGCCAACAAGCACACACGTGCTGGAACGGCAGCGGCTGAACGGCCGACGGAAGCGGTGACAAAAGCAGCGGAAAATGGGCGGATCGGTGTATGGCTGGAAACGCCGCTGGCCCGTGTGGATGTGCGAGTAAGGTGTTGCACATACAGTTTTCGTGATGCCGCAATCTCGCTCACGTCACCAGTTTCTGGGGGGACAACCATCACTTCCGCCCTTATCAGCAAGCGGAAAAGGGACCGGATTCGTACAGAAAGGCCGGGATCCGACCACTACTCATTTCCATTGGCGATCCGCAAACACATGCGTCCGACATTCTGCAACCGCAGGCGGTGGCGCATCTGATAAGGCCTGGTGATTCGTTCCGTTCATCCGCTTGGCTCGCCCTTCCTTTGGATATTTGTTTCGCCAGATATCATCATCGGGCTGATATCCAGTGTGCCTGCAGCTGAGTTTTTGCCTCTTTTGGACATCAGCTTGGGGCGTGGCTATTAGTCGTCCGTTGCAAATGCAAAGCTGCTAAGTGTGTGTGGTGTGGCATGCTGCTGCGCGCGTCCTCCATCATAATTGATATCATCATCGCCTTGCGCGAATGATTATCTGGCTTGAGGCCAGGCATGAGCTTAGAACTCGGGGTAATAGGCACATGACTTTTGCGGTATTTTGTTTTCTGGTCAGAACAGTATCCGGACACACACACACACACACATGCGGCAAACTGGCGCATTCCTTTGTCGATGCAAGGGTGCCGCACGGGGATTTCGCTCCAGGCCGAGTTTCATCTGTGTCGCCGCCGCGCAGCGTGGCCAAGAACATTGTGGGATCGTGGCAGGTGTCGCCTTCTGCCATGGTTTTAAACGCCAAGTTGGCCAAGAAAGAAGCGGGCACGGTTTGGCCCACTGCCGCGGGTTGGCAGCACCAGGCATCTGGAGACCCGAGGTTATAAGGCAGCTAGGGGTGTGCATGCATGCTTGCATACCCCAGCGAGGCGCAGCGGGCGCTGCAGCCCACCGTCGAGATTGACCGTCCCCACCATCAAAGGTCGAATTACCACATTACCTACCGCCCGAGCAAAGTCGCGGCAAAGGGGTCAATGGTCCAAGGCGGACAAAGTGGTCAGCGTCGCAGTGCATACTTCTGGTCGCCCATGCTGTGCCGCCGAGGGATTGGACTGACACAAACGACTGATCTGCAGACGGCAAGCAAGCACCACCCCATGACCACATCCAGTGCCTGTGTTCCCCGCTCCATGTGCCCAGAGGGTGGCGGCGCGCGCTAGTGACTTCCCTGGCCCGATCAAGAGGTGCCGAGCAGCTACGTGCATTTTGCGGTCTAGGAATGTATCTGCATGGATGTGTGCAAATACCATCCGCTCTGGCTGTGCCTGCAGAACACAAAAGACATCCAATATCCACTACCCGTTCTTTGCCTTTTCTCGGCTGGTGGACGAAGGGTTGCTCGTTGATGGATAATCCCTGGCGGCGTGCCGCCCGCTGCCCGTTCTTTTTTTTTTGGCGAGCGAATTTTCTTGGCGTTCCTTCCCCTTGTCCCTAACCGAGAGTCCGCGACCTAAACTTCGATCCGAGCACCACACACCTTCGTCTCGGCCTCTAACCCGCCCTCTCCCGCCCATTTCTTCGCGCGCTTCTATCCTCTGCAGTTTTCGGACCTCTGCGCCATCAGCGGCCCTTTAGTGCAGCCTATCGACCATTTGACGGGCTTTATATATTGCGCCTTAATCCTGCCTGACCCGACCGCCTATTGCCGACACAACGATGACCGCCCTGCTGAACTGCGCTGACGACCACTACTGAACCCCGGACTTCCTCCCAGCTGCACCATCATGAAGATCTGCAGCCCAACCACCAGGCCGCATAGATCCCATCTCTTTACATCATAACCTCCGCCTAATCCATCTTCGGTTACTTTCCACGCGGCCCGATCCCTCGATTTGACGACCCCGAACTAGGACCTGCCTACCTCCGAAACGGCTTCCTGCCTGCCGCTGCTTCCCCGCTCTCCTACTTCAACCCTACCTACTCCCTGACTTCTCTCCTCGTCTGGGTGGGCAGCCTCGCGGCAGCCTGCTTAGATCCATCATGGTTTCCCGCAGAGACGTCAAAGACTGGCTCGTAGCCCAGGTTAAAAATCTGAAGCCCTCGTTTCTCGGCAAGACGGCGCATTTCAATTTTATCAGCGCACACTGTCAGTCGAAACTCTCGCCCCGGCCCTGCAAGGCGCGCAAGGAATCATGTGGCTAACGGGCGCGCGCGCAGACCTCTACATTGTTGGACAGTCATTTCTCGGTTCTATTCTGGTATACGCGTCGGGCAATGGCGCCGTCTCATATGTCGACTCCCTCTTTTTCGCTAGTGGGGCGTCCACTCAGGCCGGACTGAATCCGATCGACGTCAACCAGCTGAACACCTTCCAGCAGGCTGTGCTTTACCTGCAGGCCATGATGTGCACCCCCATCACTGTCAACACCTGCGTCGTCTTCTTGCGCCTCTACTGGTTCGAGAAGCGCCTGATGCACATCGTCAAGGAGGCCAGGAGGCGCCGAGGTACCATTTCCAAGTCCAGGTCCAAGTCTGTTTTTGAAGGCACCGACGATGCCGAGCAAGGTGTCAATGTGGAGGACATCCAAGTTATGCACGGGCGTGGTAATACGAGGATCACAAACGACGGCATCCTCCTCCCTCATGTGTCGGAAGAGTCAAGACAGAATGGCTCAGGCAGCGGCCCGTCCATACGCCTGCCAGACGAGGATGTGGATCCTCTCACGCCGATACCCGTCAACGGCCGGCCTCGAGACATAAAATTTGCCGCGGCGGTCAAGCGGAGTGGCGCATTGGACGATGACACCATGAACCTGCCCACACCCCGGACTACCGAGGAGCACCTGGCGATTCTGGAACGTCAGCGCAATGAAGACGAGACACTCCGCATTCCGGGACCCCGAGACGTGGAGCGTGGCATGGCCCCGGAGAGGGTTGATAACAGCAGCAGCAGCGGCAGCAGCGGCAGCAGCAGCAGCAGCAGCAGCAGCAGCAGCACTGGCGAAGCCAACGAGCCGGAGACGGATCACCAATCCTCTCAGGGTCGACGACCCAGCGGTGACTCTCAGCACCAGGCGCCCCAGCCCCGTCTCCAGACCATCATGATCGAGGAGCCGGCCAAGCCGCCAAGACGAGATGAGATGGCAGAGGACCTCGAGGTCATCAAAAATGTCTTCTCTCCCTTCTACACATTCCGCACCCCGCGCATGTTCAGGGGCAAGAAGGAACCGCAGAATGGAGGTGAAGACGATGAATCCCGGGGGCGACAACGGCACTTGCGGCCGCAGTCTAGCAAGCGGCAGCTCAGCGGTCTCCGCCGCGTCCTCAGCCACGATCAGGGCATTGAGGGCACCCCATACCTCAGTTGGACACCCACGATTGGTCGCAACTCAAATTTCGCGGGCATGTCGGAGGACCAACGCGACGAGGTGGGCGGCATCGAATACCGTTCCTTGAAGGCGCTGGTCAAGGTCTTGATAGCCTACTTCGTCGGCTTTTCCATCTTCGGCGTCGTGTGCCTGCTTCCTTGGATCAGTTTCTCGGACCAGTACGGCGCGGTTGTGGATGCAGCTGCGCAGAGCCGGACGTGGTGGGGCTTTTTCACGGCGAATTCGGCCTTCATGGACCTGGGCTTCACTCTCACTCCCGACAGCATGGTCTCTTTCAACACGGCCGTCTTCCCCCTCCTGGTCATGAGCTTCCTCATCATTATCGGCAACACCGGGTTCCCCGTCATGCTGCGGTTCCTCATCTGGTTGACGTCGAGGATAATACCCCAGAACAGTGGGCTCTGGGAGGAGCTGAGGTTCCTGCTGGACCATCCCAGGCGCTGCTTCACCCTCCTCTTCCCTGCCGGAGCCACCTGGTGGCTATTCGGGATCCTGCTCTTGCTCAACGGAATCGACCTGATATTTTTCATCGTGTTGGATGTAAGTCTCTCTCCGTCCGCTTCCTCGGTCTTTGTGAGACGTAGACTTTTGGCTATTGGAACAAAAGAGACACGATGCTGACTCGATTTCCTTTCGGGCGCTATGCAGCTTGGCAGTGGCGTTGTAAACGACATGCCTACGGGCATGAAAATCCTCAATGGCGTGTTCCAGGCCGCATCTACGAGGACAGCCGGGTTTGCAAGCGTCAATATATCGCAACTACATCCCGCCGTTCAGACGTCATATCTTATCATGATGTACATCTCGATCTTCCCGATTGCCATCTCGGTCCGTCGCACCAACGTCTACGAAGAAAGCTCGCTGGGCATCTACAGCAGCTCCGGCATGGAAGAGGAAGGCAATAATGGTTCTGACCTGTCATATGTCGGCTCCCATCTTCGGAGACAGCTGTCGTTTGACCTGTGGTACATCGCAACCGGCTTCTTCCTCCTCTCCCTCTCTGAGGGCGACCGGCTGCAGAAGGGCGATTTCTCCATGTTTGCGGTCCTGTTCGAGATTGTTAGCGCCTACGGAACCGTCGGCCTAAGCCTGGGATACACGGGCATCAACGCATCGCTCGTGTCGCAGTTTACAACGTTCGGAAAGGTGGTCATCATAGCCATGCAAATTCGAGGCCGCCACCGTGGGCTGCCCTATGGACTCGACCGTGCCGTGCTGCTACCCAGCGACTCACGCAACAAGGACGAAGAAGCTCTTGCCGAGGCAAAGCTCCAGGACGCGAGGCTGGCCCGCAGGATGTCAGGCGTTTCCACGGGCACGCACTACCAGGGCACGCCGTCTATCCAGCGGATGCGCAGCCGAAGCATCGATCGTACCAACAGCAACATCCTGTCGCAGCTTCTGCATCTCGGCCCCCATCCCCACCATACGCCTCATCACCACAACGCCGCGACGTTTACGTCGATGAGGTCCGTGTCCACCCCTCACCTGGATGATCTTGACAATGATCATCTTGGCGTTGGCAGACACCCGGTGCGCCGGGTCGAGACTTTTGGTCAAACCTCCTCGGCCAGCCCAAGGCCTGCTGCCGTCAGTCCAAGGCCTGCTGCCGTTAGCCCAAAACCCTGAGGGAGGGTCGTTTGGCAGTGACAGGGGCTGGACTGGATACGCCTTTTGTATGGCTTTTGGGCATAGCCTTTTTCGTCTCTTTTTTTTTTTTTTTTTTTCACCAGCATTGTTTGTCAGCATATTTACTCTACTATCTTTCAGCTTGCGGACTTTCCTCGGGAACAAAAAAGCATCTTGTGTATAACATACTACAGGCTCAAGGCCATGGGATTCGAACACAGCATGGAGTTCATGGGGCACGTGGCACAGGCAACAAATCACCCTGATGTAAGGTTTAGAAGCTACCTAGGTAAAATCATTATCGGGTTAGAAACGACCTCCTATTATTTCTAGTTAAAATAGCATTCGGCAGGATCTTTCCCTGCAGGGCACTTGGAGCATGCTGCCGTGTTTCAAATGCGATAACTGAAGTCGCCGACCATTTCGTCCCTTGTGTGTATTCGTCTCAGGCCTCGCTGCTAATTTGTGAGGGCGAACGGCGTATCTCCGATTTGGAGAAACGTGTGCACTCTACCCAAGATACTTTTGGTCGATTTTGTGCAAATGTCACCGATTGTTGTTGTACACTAAAGTGGTATCTCAAATGACCAAGATCTGGGAAAAGTACGGCGGCATGGCGGGCTATCTGGTGACGATTCCCTCTGTCGTCCCCGGCCGGCTCCCGCTTGTCTCGGTCAAAGCCGCCTCGCCAACTGCCTTCCCGTCCTTCTCACCCTGCCGCGGCCGGCCCTATTTCTTCTTACCCTTGCCCGACGCCTTCTTGGCGGCGGCGGCCTGGGCGCCGGCGCGGGTGCGCAGAACGTTCCTCGACTTGCGCCAGGCGGCCACGATCTGCTCGACGCTGCCGCGGTCGTGCCGGGGCTGGCGCATGTACGTCAGGCGTGCGCGGCGGGCGCGTTTCGGCCTGCGCTGCACGATGTCGATGGCGACCACGTTGCGGCTGTAGACCTTGAACCACATCTCGACGCCGACTTTCGTCAGGGCGGTGCGCAGCAGCACGGCCGTCTCGATGCCCGAGCGCCGGATCGAGATGCACACGCCCGAGAAGGGCTCGGCGGCGCGCCGCGTCGTCACCATCAGCACGTCGCCGACCTTGACCGAGTCCGGCGAGTGGCGGTCGAAGAGGCGCGTGCGCGCGCCCGTAGGGTCCATGGCGCTTATCTGCTGCTTGTCGAAGGCGGCCATGGGGTCGGTCGTGGATGGCGGGGCCACGTCTGGTGGTGTGTAGACGGCGAAGCCGGTGCGGAAGCTGTTTGTTTGCCGGCCCTTGCGGATGCCGACTGCGGGATAGGGGTCAGCCGGAGCTGGTAAAGGTACACCTAGCTAGGTATATCTAGCAGGTTGGCACAGGCAGAGCAAACACTGACAGTATGTGTGTGGTGGAAGGGCGGTCTCGGAGGAAGCCGAACCGGAGCCGGAGCCGGAGCCGGAGCCGGAGCCGGAGATGGATGTGGTTGTTGTTGTCGAGGCGGCCTCGGTGGCCATGAATCGAGGGGCTCCCAGCCTCTGTTGGCGGGCATACCGTAGACTGTGCTTGAGGCAGCCCAAAGGCCACCTTAATGACGCCGAGTTCATGGCTGGCGTGCACGCCTCCGTCGTATGGATACGCTGGGGTTTCTCGGCCTCGGATGTCAAGATGCTGAGCCTTGTCGGCAGATGCAAGTCGAAAAGTTCATGCTCCAATTGGCCTGGCTCACGTGTAGCGCGCAGGCCCAGCAGAGCTCCCCGCAGTTATGTCAATTGGCGCATTGATTGGCTGTGTCACACGCCCAACCCCACTATTCTAATGCGGGAACCTGGAACATAAGTGATGCTGAAAAAAGCTATCACGACTTGAGGCAGCCTCCTCGGTCTCCTCACAGGCCCGGCCCCTATGCCGCTCTGCACATGAGGAGCAAGAGGCAATGGCGAGGATATCAGTCGGTACCGCCTTGAGGGCCGCGGCCCCCTGCGGTTCTATAGCTCGGCCCGCCGTTGCACAACAAAAGTGGTTTTCGCACACGCCAGTAACTCACAAATGTAGGTCCGTCTGGGCCACCCCCGCGGGTTTGCTTGGCTGACTAGAAAACGGCGGGCTAACCCGGCTCCCATGAACACAGCTCAGCATGTCGTCACCTTCACACCCACATCTTCGACTGAGCTCGACGCGCTGCTCAACACGGTACGAGAGCAGCGCATCATGCCCATGTACCTCTCGCCCACGGAGCGGAAGAGGATCTACCGGGCGCGCGAGATACAGAAGCTCAAAAACGACCCGCCCACAGTCACCATCGACGGCGAGGTGCACAAGTTCACCTACACGGATCGGCACAAGGACCTGGCCGACGTGCGCAAGACCACAATGGGCGCCATCAAGCTCATGAAGACGCCGGAGGACTGGGCGAACCTGTCGCGCCTCCTCGTGGGCTTGCACCACATGGCCAAGATGCAATGGTGGGATAACGACAAGGGTGACCGCACCAAGCTGGCCCGTCGGGCTGGCACCCAGGATCGCATCTTCACAATTATCGAGTGCGCCCGCCAGGTCGCCGACACGGGCTTCAAGCTGGACGACCCGGAGCTGATCGCCGAGATCATGTACTGGGTGCAGTGGAAGGCTTTCGCCGGCTTCGAGGCCTCCTCGTTCGCAGATGCCTCAGCTGCAGCGGCGAAGCGCAAACCCTGGCCAGACGTAGGTCTTACCCGCAAGGCCCTCCGCTGGGCTGACATGGTGGTTGAGCTGCTGCAGCTGCCTGAGCACGAGCCAGCCGCGGGGCTGCACAGCCAGCCGAGCGGTTTCGCCCTGCGCGACGACCCCAAGTGGATCGTTGCGCAGCTGCACCTCGCCGCCGCCCTCGCCGTCAAACACAAGCTGCCAGAAGAGGAGGTCGAGGCCGCGCGCAAACGTGTCACGCAGCTGGCAAGCACCCTTGTGAAGCGCTGGCCGGCAGGGAAGGGTCTCCGGAGCATGGACGAGCCAAAGGACCCAGGTGACAAGAGCTTACTGTACCTCAAACACCCAAACCGCATCGTTCGCGAAGGAGCACTTGCCGTCTCCGCCCTGGACCTTGCCATGGCCTCGGTTGAGCCGGAACTCGCGGCGGAGCTCAAGTTAAGGCGGGACCCCACTTCTGCCGAGGTCGACGACACCTTGGCCCAAGGGCCTGACGGACAGCGCACCGGCCGTATCGTATATGACATCTTGTTTGGCACAAATCACATCCTCCCTCCTTCCGAGAAGTAAATAGAGGCGCACGTAGCTGGCGCGAGCTATTGTGGGTTGAGAGCGGGGTGGGAATGAGGGGTGAACGCAAAGAGGACAGATCTCCCAGCGTCCATTATACAGGCCCTGTGTGGCGGCAGTCATCAGACCAGACTGGACATTCCGAATCGGTTGTCTGTTGTAAAAACAACAAGTCATATCTAAATGATTCTTTTTTTTTTTTTTTTTTTGTTATGCTGTTCTCAATCCCCACCCCTCTGCCTAGACACCGATATAGTGTGTATATATATGTATGCAACGGGATGGCAGAACTTGCCGATATTTTTGGAGGCCAAATATTGCGGTATGATGCCGGGATATTAAAGGTGCCCAAGAAAAAGATCTTCAAGGCAGAACAATGTACTTCTCGAGGTGCTTCGGGATGGCCGACAGCAACCTCTTCTCCTCAAGCCACTTGCGGGAGAAGAGGCGGTCGGCATACCTGTAGGCGCCGTCGCAAAGCATGGTGACGACGGTGTGGCCCTTGCCGAGCCGCTCAGCGACCTCCTTGGCGGCGACGACGTTGAGGGAGGACGAGGCGCCCAGGTAGAGGCCTTCCTCGTCGAGGCAGCGATACACCATCTCGACGCTCTTCTCGTCGCTGATGTGCAGGGCGCCGTCGAGCAGCTCCAGGTCCGGGCGCAGGTTGTCGGTGATGCGGCCCTGGCCGATGCCCTCGGTGATGCTGGACCCCGTCCGCTCCGTCAGGCGGCCGCCGCTCGTGATGTAGCTGTGCAGCACAGAGCCGGGAGGGTCGGCGAGGAAGGACTTGACGGCGCCGCCGCTGGCGTCCTTGAGAAACCGGGTGACGCCGGCCAGGGTGCCGGCGGTACCGGTGGCGCAGGTGAAGGCGTCGACCTTGCCGCCGGTCTGGGCCCAGATCTCCGGGCCCGTGGTCTCGATGTGGGCGCGGCGGTTGGCCGTGTTGTCAAACTGGTTGGTCCAGACGGCGTTGTCGAGGCGCTCGGCGTGGCGGCGCGCCTGGTGGTTGTAGTTGTCGGGGTTCTCGAACGCCACGGCGGGCACCGGGTAGACCTCGGCGCCCAGCAGGCGCAGCAGGTCGATCTTGCCCTGCGACTGCGTGTTGGGCATGTAGATGACGAGCTTGTAGCCGCGCGACCGGCACACGTGCGCCAGCCCGATGCCCGTGTTGCCCGCCGTGCCCTCGACCACGGTGCCGCCGGGCCTCAGCAGCCCGCGCTCCTCGGCGTCCTTGACCACGTACAGCGCCGCCCGGTCCTTGACGGACCCGCCCGGGTTCATGAACTCGGCCTTGCCCAGGATCTCGCACCCGGTCTCCTCCGACAGCCTGTTGAGCCGGATCAGAGGCGTGTTGCCGATGGCTTTGAGAGCGTACGTTAGCAGGCTTCGCTCGTGTTTTGCGCCACGGAGCGCACGCCTGGTTCCGACTGCGACTGCCGTTCTTCAGGGGCTATGGACGGGAGTCCCGGCTTGCACACCTCCAGTCAGACCCTTTGCGATCCCTTGCGCCCTCGAGACATTCAACGTATGCTGGGTCGGCTCAGCCGCGGCGGCAACGGCTGCCCTCAGCGTGCTGGCCGTGGTGAATCTGCGCACGCCATGGCGCAACATTGTGGGCGTGTAGGTTTGTTGAAATTGGACTTTACGGGGCAACCGGACAGCCCGATGAGACACAGGTCTGGTTCGCCTCGCGATAGGTTGGAGGTCAACTCCAGTCACCTTGGATTACAAAGCCAGCGAGGTACCGAGGTACGTATTTAAAGTCGCAATGGAGGCATGTTGCAATTACGCCGGGTATCGGCCTTTGAGGTCGCGAGTGGGGGTCGCCTCCACTTGGCAAGTCCTTATTTTCTGTCCAAGTGCTGACTGATTTGGCCGAGGAGCCCTGGAGTGTCGAGGTGGAAAGCTCTAGAAAAAGAGGCGTGCATTAAGGGGCTGTTCTAGTATTAGTATGCATTGTGAGGACAGTCATTTGACGGCAGGGCTGTCTGATTTCTGGGCGTTAACCGCCCACTGCTGCCTACAGATTCCGATGATTCACTCATTTCTGGTTGGGGAGCGAAGCGTCCTGAAGTTCGATCTCAGAAACGGATAGAAGGTACAAGCTACCAAGTTACCCATACTCACTCCCCACAAAGAGGGGTAGTTTGTACACGGTGCATATCTGCACATCTAGCGCCGCCCGGGTTGGTGGGGTAGCGAGTCCCTGGGAGGGGTAGAGCTTCCTGCCCGGGACCTGGTGGATGACAACATATGCGTCCCACTCCTCCGCCGCTGCAAACAATCCACCTGCCAACCTGCACTGCCGACATTCACCTTGCTCGCCTGTTCGCCACGGGCGCCTCCATACCAACTCATTTGCATCTAAAACACCACCAGGATCGTGGTGCAGCCTGGAGTCTCTATCACCTGCGCGGCGTGAGCGAGACGATTCCGACGCCGAAGCTATAACGTTGCCAGGCACATCATCTGCTCCGCTGGGGAAGCGCAGGCTATCCGCAGGGGACCTCGAAGCATCCCGCAAACGAGCCATGGCGGTATGGCAGGCCCTCTCCTTCCGTGTGATGCGCCGTGACCTGGAACGCGATAACTAACGACGGGCTGATCTCTGCCGCGTAGGACCAACGGCTCCCCGAGGTCGACCTGGTGACCAGGATGCAGGTCGACGACTCGGTCGTCAACGTCGTCGGCGGTGGCGAGATCGACGAGTCCCTCTACAGTCGCCAGCTCTATGTCCTGGGTCATGAGGCCATGAGGCGCATGGGTGCCTCCAACGTTCTCGTCGCCGGCCTCAAGGGCCTCGGAGTCGAGATCGCCAAAAATATCGCCCTTGCTGGCGTCAAGAGCCTCTCGCTTCACGACCCGGCCCCTGTCGCCATCGCCGACCTGTCGTCACAGTTCTTCCTGCGTCCCGAAGACGTCGGCAAGCCGCGCGACCAGGTCACAGCCCCCCGCGTCGCCGAGCTGAACGCATACACCCCGGTCGCCGTCCACGCGTCGTCGGGCCTAGCGGATGACCTCTCGCAGCTTGACAAGTACCAGGTCGTGGTGCTCACCAACTCCCCACTGGTTGTTCAAAAGGCCGTTGGCGACTACTGTCACTCCAAGGGTATCTATTTCGTCGCAGCTGACACCTTTGGCCTGTTCGGGTCCCTCTTCTGCGATTTTGGCAAGGAATTCACCGTCATTGACGCCACGGGCGAGAACCCCCTGAACGGTATGGTGAACGGCATCGACGAGGAGGGTGTGGTCACCACACCCGACGATGCGCGACACGGCCTCGAAGACGGCGACTATGTCACATTTACCGAAGTTCAAGGCATGGAGGCGCTCAACGGGTGCCAACCCCGGAAGATAACCGTAAAGGGCCCCTACACTTTCTCTATTGGCGATGTCTCAGGGCTCGGGACGTACGAGCGAGGCGGCCTGTACCAGCAGGTCAAGATGCCCAAGCTCCTGGACTTCAAGGGCTTCACAGACGCCCTGGCCGACCCCGAGTTTGTCATCACCGACTACGCCAAGTTCGACCGCCCGCAGCAGCTGCACGTCGGCTTCCAGGCGGTTCACGCGTTTGCTCAGACACACAGCCGCCTGCCGCGCCCATTCAACGCCGAGGACGCCACCGTCATTGTGAACTCAGCCAAGGAGTTTGCCAAGGCCGCCGGGCTCGAGGTGGAGTTTGACGAGAAGCTCCTCACTGAGCTGAGCTACCAGGCCACGGGCGACCTGAACCCGATGGCCGCGTTCTTCGGTGGCGTCACCGCCCAAGAGGTCCTGAAGGCCGTCTCGGGCAAGTTCCACCCTGTCAAGCAATGGATGTACTTTGACTCGCTCGAGTCTCTCCCGACCAACATCCCCCGCTCCGAGGAGCTCTGTCGACCGCTCAACTGCCGCTACGATGGTCAGATCGCCGTTTTTGGCAAACAGTACCAGGACAAGGTCGCCAACATGAAGCAGTTCTTGGTCGGCGCTGGAGCCATAGGCTGCGAGATGCTGAAGAACTGGGCAATGATTGGGCTTGGTACCGGACCGGAGGGCAAGATCTTTATCACCGACATGGACTCCATCGAGAAGAGCAACCTCAACCGCCAGTTCCTGTTTCGTCCCAAGGACGTGGGTCAGATGAAGAGCGATTGTGCGGCCAAGGCGGCGGAGCTGATGAACCCCGAACTGTCGGGTCACATCGTGTGCTTGAAGGACCGCGTGAGCCCAGAGACGGAGCACATTTTCAACGAGGAGTTCTGGGGAGGCCTAGACGGCGTGACGAACGCGCTTGACAACGTGGAGGCGAGGACATATGTCGACCGCCGCTGCGTGTTCTTCCACAAGCCCCTGCTGGAGAGCGGTACTCTGGGCACCAAGGGCAACACACAAGTGGTCCTCCCCAAGCTGACGGAATCCTACTCGTCATCTCAGGACCCGCCAGAGCAGTCGTTCCCCATGTGCACCCTGAGGAGTTTCCCCAACAAAATTGAGCACACCATTGCGTGGGCTCGGGAGCTTTTCGATTCTAGCTTCATCCGGCCGGCCGAGACGGTGAACCTGTACCTGACGCAGCCCGGCTACCTAGAGTCGACTCTCAAGCAGGGCGGGAACGAGAAGCAGACGCTCGAGACTCTCCGCGACTACCTGACCAAGGACCGGGCCAGGTCGTTTGAGGACTGCGTGATATGGGGCCGGAACCTATTCGAGAAGAACTACAACAACGCCATCCGTCAGCTTCTCCACAATTTCCCCAAGGACTCCGTTTCCTCTACAGGAACGCCGTTCTGGTCCGGGCCCAAGCGTGCTCCTGACCCGCTCACCTTCGATCCTGAAGACGCATCGCACTTCGGGTTTGTCGTTGCGGCAGCCAGCCTCCATGCTTTCAACTACAACATCAACGTCAAGGACAAGACTAAGCAGGACTTCCTCGACGTCCTGTCAAACATGATCATCGAGGAGTTTGAGCCTGATCCGGATGTCAAGATCCAGGCCGACGACAAAGAACCGGTGAGTTTTGTGATTGCGGATAATATGCTTGGTCGCCAGCCGAGGGATCCCCCAGCCGTGGATAGTATACCGAGGGAACAAGACTCAGTGAAGAAGTATTGTGCTGACACGTCCCGCAAACAGGACCCGAACGCTGGGGCGTCTGCCTTCGATGACACCAACGAGCTGGAGCAGATCATAAAGGAGCTGCCGGCGCCCAAAGACATGGCAGGCTTCAAGCTGACGCCGGTTGAGTTCGAGAAGGACGACGACACGAACCACCACATCGACTTCATCACGGCTGCCAGCAACCTGCGGGCGGCCAACTACAAGATCGAGCAGGCGGACCGGCACAAGACCAAGTTCATCGCGGGCAAGATCATTCCAGCCATTGCGACCACAACGGCGCTGGTGACGGGCCTGGTCGTCCTGGAGCTCTACAAGATCATCGACGGCAAGGACGACATCGAGCAGTACAAGAATGGGTTCGTGAACCTAGCGCTGCCCTTCTTCGGATTCAGCGAGCCGATCGCCAGTCCCAAAGTGGAGTACAAGGGTCCCAACGGCAAAGTTACACTGGACAAGATCTGGGACCGGTTCGAGCTCAGCGATGTGACGCTCCGGGAGCTCATGGACGACTTTGAGAACAGGGGCCTGACGATCACGATGCTGAGCTCGGGCGTCAGCTTGCTGTATGCGGCCTTCTTCCCGGCGGCCAAGCTCAAGGAGCGGTACCCCATGAAGCTGAGCCAGCTGGTTGAGTTTATCACCAAGAAGCCGATACCGGAGCACCAAAAGGAGGTCATTTTTGAGGTGGTGACGGAAGACGCGGACGGCGAGGACGTTGAGGTACCCTACCTGAAGGTCAAGGTCCGATAGATTATTCGCTCTCTGCTTCCTTGACTTCGCGGATGGATGGAGTGCTTTCCTATGTACGCGATGGTTTGCCCCGAGGTTCGAGTTGCCTAGTTAGCATAGAATGTTTTTCTTTCGCTGTATTGTTTGGGGTTGGACATGGCATTTCCACCTACAAGGTTGAAACTTCCTAGCTGGGATGTTTTTTTTTTTGCCGCGCATTCTTTCCACTCGTCTGTTTGCGGGTTTGGTTTTAGAGTTACATACACCAACATCCAGGCCAGTAGGTACCTAGGTACTCGATTAGAGGTATGCTCCAGGGTATCTCCGGTATCCTGATGTGTATTTGGCGTAAGAAACATGAGCAGTGCGTGATGAACAGAACCGTGATAGTTTGAACCGCCTGAGGCAGCTTATGCTTTTCTTTTCTGCCAGAAGGGTCCTTTCCTGAACAGGATAGAGCTTCGGCGGCACGGGCTTTGTTCACGTCGGCGTCTGCACGGGACTTAGTCAGCCGTGGTGGATTCTGGAGGCGGGATGCCGAGACGAGGACGGCGGCTCGGCGAATCTAACGGACTTGAGCACTCAATAGGCAAGTAGATGGGTAGGTAGACATACAGGTCTACATGTGAGTACAGATACGTGGCACCGTGGTAAGCACTGACGGCTGCTTGGTAGAGACGCCGATGATGATAGTATGGTGTAAGGTTGACAAATGCCCTGCTTTCGGTGCTGCTCAGTCAGCATAAGTTAAGCACCACATCGTGTGGAGCACACTATCGAGGTTCCCCGCATCGATGACGAAGTCCCGCAAGCGTGGTTTCATCGAGCTCGTGCTCCCTTGCGGCTTCTTTGGACCTCATGCAGAACCCCACAGCGAGCTTAGCCTCTGCTGGAACGGGGTCTTTGATATTCTACAAATACGGAGCGAGCACCGCTGCGTTCCAGTTGCACGGATCTGGAGGCTCCAGGTTGCTACCCATTGCCCTCTGTCACAAGAAAGCTTGATGAGCCTGTCTATATTCGGCAGTTTTTGCAGATCGACGCAAGCACTGAGAACGGGCAGAGTTGGATATCGGTCCTTGTCCATCGCAGCTCTGCGAGATACTCCCACACGAAACTACACACACGGACATTCTCTGGTCTCACCAAGGAAAACTCAAGTCAGGATGGTGCGTGTGTGAATTACAAGGCCCCTTTATTTCCCCCCCGTCTGGTAGGAAAAATGACTTGCCGAATCAGGACTAACCGAGCCGTCTATGCGGTTATTCTCCCTTGCCGACAGACTTCTTCAGGCAGCAAGATCACGGACTGGGTGAAGCCCGACGACCAATCGGGCGAGTTCAAGCGGCAGGTGTCGTCGTTCCGCAACTTCATCTCGCGCGAGCCCGGCGCGCGGTTCCCGCCGGAAAAGGGGCGGTACCACCTCTACGTCAGCTATGCGTGCCCCTGGGCGACGCGGGCGCTGATCGCGCGCAAGCTCAAGGGCCTCGAGGACTACGTCTCCTTCTCGTCGGTGCACTGGCACCTGGGCGAGAAAGGCTGGCGCTTCGCGACCCCCGAAGACACCGACGCCGAGGGCGAGAACGTGGTGCCGGCCCCCGTCGAGGAGCACAGGGGTTTCACGCACCTGCGCCAGGTCTACTTCCAGGTCGAGCCCGACTACCAGGGCCGGTTCACGGTGCCGGTGCTGTACGACAAGGTGGCAAAGACCATCGTCAGCAACGAGAGCTCCGAGATCCTGCGCTTCTTCGGCACCGAGTTCGACCACCTCCTCGAGGACAAGTATAAGAATGTCGCTTTGTACCCGGAGGCTCTGCGGAAGGAGATTGACGAGACGCACGAGGTAAGAGGCGGAGCGCTGCTCGACCACGAAGGGTTTCTATTTATTTGTCTGACGCCCCGTGTGCTTGCTGCGCCTCGTAGTGGACCTACGACAAGATCAACAACGGCGTTTACAAGTCCGGCTTCGCCACCACCCAAGAGGCGTACGAGAGGAACGTCGTTGCGCTCTTTGAGGCCCTCGACCGGGCCGAGGAGCACTTTGCCACGACCGAGGGCCCGTTCTGGTTTGGCAAGGAGATCACCGAGGTCGACGTCAGGCTGTGAGTTTGCGGGGATCTGCCTTGGTCGCCTACGTACATACATGGACATTTTATACTGACGTTGTGTTTGGTTGCGCCAAAGATTCCCAACCCTCATCCGGTTCGATGTAAGTCACCACATACCTACCTACCTGTACCTACGCAGATGTGCACGGCATTAAACGCAGCCGCTGACTTGTGCTCTGCACAGCCCGTCTACGTCCAGCACTTCAAGTGCAACATCCGCGACATCCGTTCCGGCTACCCTCACCTGCACAAGTACATCCGCCACCTATACTGGAACGTGCCCGCCTTCAAGGACACGGCCAACTTCCTGCACATCAAGAACCACTACACAAAGAGCCACAAGCAGATCAACCCCTTCAGCATCTGCCCCGTCGGGCCCCTGCCCGACATCCTGCCGCTCGACGAGGAGGTGCCCGCGGTTAAAGGCGCCGGTGGCTCTGCTTAAGGGCCCGGGGGATGCGATGTTCAAGCACGGGACGGCTTTATGTCTGCTGATGGAAGATTAACGAATGCTTGGTGCTTGGCATGATTGATTCACCGAAATGGAAATTCACGGGTGTATTTTGGCAGGGGGGGATAAAACGATCCCGGCTACTTGTCAAGTCACGAATGTGCCCTGCTAGCAGCTCGTATCCATGCTTTGTTGGGTTTATAAAGTTCCATATTGATTCCGTGATTAGATATGTACAGGGAGCAGATCAAACGAGGTATCATGTTTTTTTTTGTTCCTTCCTGCTGATAAAATTCCAGGGCTCATCCTGTAATAAGCAATATCCTTCCCTTTGCCCGGGATGGGTCTATTATAACGCCATCGTTTTTAGAGTAATAGTAAATAGAGATGGTCACACAGCGGTGTCGACGTGATAGTAAAAAAAAATAGACGAAAAACAAACAAAGACGTTGGTCATAAAGATCCGGGAAAGAAGGACCTGGGTCGACTCTTCCCGGTTGCGCTACGTCCGGCGCTCGATCCTCGACTCCCTCAAGAAGCTCGGGACCGCGCCAGCGTCCGAGCTGTGTTGCGACAGCCCATTCGTGCCATCGCTAAGCGCCATCCTGCCGTGCCTCACCTCGTACCGGGGCGTCTGGACCGCCGGCGGCGGCGGCATGGCCGGGATCGAGTCGGGTCGCGAACCGGCCGCGGACCCGTCCCGACTGATGCTGCTTCTGCTGCTCCGGATGCTCCGGCTGGCGCTGCCGCGTCGGGCGCCCGCGCCGGCTGCCGCTCCCTGCTCCGCAT
>PYSR01000351.1:0-18675 GCA_003049425.1 Magnaporthiopsis incrustans | reverse complement strand
TGTTACGCCTGGGTTTACGGCATAACTGGGTAAGTATTACGCCTGGGTAAGATATAAAGGGTAATAAACGGTAATCACTGGGTAAAAAAAGGTCTGGTATAATATGCTTTAATTAATTTTCCCCTCCTTTTCTTATATACAAGGCGGATAACCCGTTCTTTTTATATACATTTAACCTCCGGGCCCCTGGCTAAAAAGGCCGCGTGCGCCTCCCTGGGTAAAAAAAGAACCGTGCCACAAATGGTTATTAAAACGCGCCCGGCGGTATATTTATAACGCATTTAAGGCGCACGTAAAACGCATTTAATACGCATTTAATATGCACGTTTCCCCGCCAATAAAAAAGGTCTATCGGGGCTGGGCCTATAACTAATAAAACCGGAGCTTAACAATTACCGGTACAATAAAAGACAACGTCCCGTGCCTTTCGCGTATAGTAAATAAAATAATTTAAAATTTATAATAAATTAGCCGTAAATGGTAAAAAATAAAATAAAACGGCATTATTAATTTAATTTAATAACCGTAATTAAATTATAATAACGGGTAAACGGTTAAAAAGGCATTTAAACGCGGCCATTACCGTACAAAAAAAAGGTTAGCATGGTACTAAATTATTAAAATCCGGAACGTGTAATTAACGTTCGGCTAATTACGGTATAATAAAACGCGGGCTAAATAAATGAAAATAATTTAAATAAAACGTAGCACGTACGTAAACTATTATTAAAACCATAAAACTTTAATATAATTTTTTTAAATTATTTAAATAATTTTAATTTAAATAAAATTTAAATAAATACTATATTAATAAACCTTTTAAAGAAGAAATCGCGTGGTTTAAATATAAAAATGCTATACGTTAATGGCGAAAAGCGTCCCGGCCGTGGTTAAAATTATTATGCTGGATATAAATGCGCATAGCGTGCGTTAAGCCCGTGGCTAACCCTAATCGGTAATAATTTTTAAATTTAGTATAATTTTTTAAAAAAATTTTAACCGCATTTCGGGCGCGGCGTTTAAAACCGTTATGGCCCGGTATATCGTAAAGGACACGGTTAAAGCGTAATCGATTTAAATCGATAGGAAGCAACCGCTATTTACGCGGTAAAGGTTATAAGCGTATCCGGTAAAAACAATTTGCAAGTTATTTTTATTATCGGTGTAATAATAAAGCTTATTTACCATAATATTATAAAAATTGCGGTAAAAAACATATTTTAATTACAAGCAGCTATTTTTAACCAGCTTGCATTTGGTAAATTTAAAAATTTATTAAAGGATTAGCAATAATAAATAGGAAAATTTATTATTTATAGCCATTATACCCTTAAAAATATAAAACGCGGCCTTAATAACATTTTAAATGCATGTTATAAAATAAAAGCCCTTAACTAAATATATTAAATTAACAGGCATTAGGTCCTTTTAATAACGGTACTTGGCAATATATAAGCCAATATACTGGTTTTAAGTATCGTTTTTATAAAATTGCGGCAATATAATATATAATAGGCCCACATTGATGGCCGTACCATTAAATGCAATTTAAATGCTGCTAAAAAAACTTACCAACCTGTTAAAGCCGGTAAAAATAATTAGCGTTTCATACTTTCATTGGTTAAAAGCAATTTAAATCGCTTATAATAATAAGGAATTAAATTAAAGCTTTAGCGGCGGTAGCAAACTTAAAGCCCGCCTTTTGCAACAAAGCTGGGTTATCCTGGAATTTAACAACAATTTTATTAATAATAAACTCGATATTTTACTCCTTTTTATTATCGGCGTAACTAGCCAGCGCCTCGTTTAGGCGCAAACGCTTAAAATTTAAACCCGTTTTATCGTTTTAAAAATAAATGCGTTTGGCCAAGCCAATTTTTTTACCCGTGCCTGAAGCGGTAATTTTAAACTTTTACTTTTAAAGGATATTAAACTGGCCGGGCATATTAAATAATTAAATAAAATGGTTATCCTTATCGTTTTATTTAAAAAAAAATTTTCATTTAAAATTTTTACCATTAGCTTTTTCTTAATTATTTAAATTGTATTTAACCTTATTGCCCAATTTATTATCGCTTAAAAAGCTTTCCTGCTAAAATTTTTTTATATTTTAACTTATATTAACGAATTTATTTTACGCTCGTAATAAATTTAAGCGAGTAATTTTATTTCCGTTCCTCTTATTTATTTAAAAGCAAAGTTATAAATAAGTTATAAGGTAATGCTAAAAAAAACTTACATAAAATTATTAAATAATAATAAAACGCATGCGCTAAAAATGCAATTTTTAGAATAAAAACGGTATAATTTAAAAAATTACCATATACTAAATTTAAAATATAATCCTAACGGGTTTATTAGCGAAAATTATAAAATTATTTATAAAATACCTTTTTATAAAGCTAAAAAGCGTTAAAGGTTAAACCGGTTTTTTAAATGTATTTTTTTACCGCCGTAAAATTGCCACATATAAATGTATTTAGCATATAAAATTTTACATCCTTCACCCTTATTTTAAAAGCGTATAAACTAGTACCGTTTAAAAAAAGTGTTGCATACGGGCTCGTTGAATAATAATTACAGCACGGTAAAAAAAATTAATAAAGGTGCGGATACTATAAAAATGGCAGCATTTTAAACATGTTAAAATAATATAATAAGCTTAATTTAAAAAAAATAAAAGGGAAAAAACGTGGGTAAAAATTAAAAAAATAAAAATAAATGCAATAAATAAAAAGAAAAATTTTCCTATATTATAAATGCGGTTTAAGTACGGGTTTACCGCAACCGGGACAACCAATTTTATTATTTTTATTATTACCCAATGCTATTTTTATTTCCATTATATTTTATAAAATACGACCTTTAATAATTTAATTATAAAAATATTTATTAGCGCATATTCTATATACAATATCGGGATTTTAACATTATATTAATAAATAAAGCAATTTTTATTTTAAAATTGGTTAAACCCACGGCCTCATTCAATAAAATAAATGGGTTTACCAATTGCGTTAAAATGGGAACGTTTACTTTAATTGCATCCGGGTCCTGTTTAAATACGGTTAATATGCTTAAAACGGGTAACTGCCTTTAAAACCGGCCACGCGGCTTTTTAATTGGCTAACCCTTTGCGGCTGGCAGGTGGTCAGCTGTTTTACCGGCTGCATTTTTAAATTTTTTTTTTAAAAAGGCCCCTTCCGGCGGTTAATACGCGCCGTTTCCTGCTTTTTAAACTCTTTTATTTAAATATCTTTAAAAATAAATTAACGGTACTATTTAATCCGTTTTTAATTATTTATATATTATACCGGTAATTAAAAAGCTTTTATTTAATTAAAAACACGCATTTGCTAATTCCTTTTTTTTATTTAATACGGTGGTTCAGGATTGCTTTAATTTCTTATTTTTAAACCCGTTTAACCTAAATGGGATCGTTAATAACCATTTCAGGTACGGTTTAAATGGCATGGTATTTAAATGGGTCTTTTAGCAGATCCGTCGCTAGGTATAAGTAAATAATTAAAATTATATCATAAAATTAAAAGTTTAATAGCAATTTTAAATGATAAATAAGCTTATTTATCCTTTTTAAAATACGATAAAGTTTATAAAATGATTTAATTAATTTAAAATGCTTAAAATAAAGCTGGTACCCTTTTTTGGCACGAATTATTACTATATTGCCTGGTTTAAACTTTAATAAAATATATTTACGGTTATAATGCTTAATTATTATTGCATTTGTAATAGTGATACATTTATAAGCTTGGTTATAAATGCTTTTCCTGTTTAATTAAAAAAACGATATGTTTAATATTAATAATAAATTATTTAAATTAGTACCTATTAAAAGCTTATTAAATATAAAACCAATAAAAATATAAAAGGAATTATTTAGGTTATATTGCAACAGCAGGATAATTTTAATTCGATTTTTCCCTGGATGTATTAAAATATACGTTTTTATTATAACCTTAATAATTTAATTTTACGCTTTAATAACCCATTTATTTAAAGGTGGTATAAAATTAATATTAATAGCAACGTGCCCAGCAATTTTTATAATACTCGTTAAAAGTTAAACGTAAATTTAAAATCCTTATTTAAAATTATTGCTTTCGCAACCTTTTAATTCCGTATTTGTACCATTTTAAAAAAGATATTCGCCCAATCCTTTACGATATACTTTTTATTTCCTAGAATAATTATAAATTGCTAATTTATTTATCCGTTATAATTAAAATCCTATTATAAAAGCTAAAATCTTTAAATTCCCATAAAATATAAGCCGATAAAATTTTTAAAAATTTTTAAAAAAAATTTATAGCAATAATATTAAAAGAAACGTCCGGGATTTCAATAAGTTGAAATTATATAAACGGTTTAAATTTTATTTTTTTTACCTTTTAGCAAATTGTGCAATGGGTAATATATTTTTTAATTTTTATATAATATTTTAAAAGGTTAAACCTTGGTATAATATCGCAACTTATTTTCGGTTTTTTTTTAAATAATATTTATTATTGTGAGATTTAAATAAAATGGTTTAATATTTGCTGGTTAAAACGTAAAAGCGCGTTTTTTAAGCATTATTATTATTATAAAATAGTCCGTCCCGTAAAAAAAATTATTTTAAGCTTTAAATGCGATTAAAATGCAAATCTGCCTAAATTATGGACTAGCGCGAGTTAATAGCATAAGCCATTATAAATCGTTCCCTTATATCCGGGTGCATTATAACTTTTAAAATATTTAATAAGGCCCTATTAATTATGCACTTGGTAAAAAAATATAAGTTTATATTTTAAATTTTATTAAAAGGTTTAATAAAATTGTAATCAGTTATATGCTTTTTTAACCGGGATAATACGTTAATAATTACATTAATTTGGCCTGGTAAATAAATAATTTTTAGGTTAAAAGTATTAATAAATATGGTAAAATTAATGAAAAGCATATTATTTCATCCGGGGCTGGCGGTTTTTATTATAATAACTGCATATAAGCTCTTAATACCCAAATGGTTAATAAGTATTACTGGTATTTTTTTGCACCTATTAAAAAAATAAAAGGTTTTATCCTTTAAAAACCTAAACTAAATAGGCAATTTTAAATTTTATTAGCCAATACCGTGATTTAAAATCGTTTATTTGCTTGCTTAGGTATATAATTGGTTAAATGGTTAACCTTTTAATCGCTTTAGCGTAATCCCATGTATAACCCGGGACAAGCTGGAATAAGATTATTAAAAAACCAACCTTTTTAAACGCGTTTAGCTGTATAATTAGCAGGTAATAAAAATTATGGTAAAATATTAATGCTGGTTGTAATAAAGCGTTTTACAGGTTTTTAAACCTGGCTTGCTTTTTAATCGTGGGCGTTTAACCTATTTTATTAGTATAACCTTTGCGCTTGTTACCATTTTTTATATTGCCGTTTTTTTATTTTTTTTATTAAACGCTATTTTTCGTTTTTATAATTGCTTAATCCTTATAGCATACCTTGGAATTATATATTACAACCAGCTAGTAAATTTAATAAATTTTTTAAATTGGGCTAAAATTTATAGGAATTTAAATGTTTAAACGGCTTTTATCCGGCTTTTAATAATATACAATTTAAATGCGTTAATTTTAAAATCTAATAAAATAATTAAAAAATAATAAAAAAAACTTTTTAAAAACAATACTTATATTTTTATTAATAAAAAAGGCTAAAACGGTTTTTAAATAATTCAAATATTCCTTTTTTAAATTTAAAAAATAATAATACTATTAATAAACGCTTTAATAAAATAAGTATATAATTTTAATAATTTATTTATAAATTTTTAAATATAAGCTGTGAAGTTTTTAAAACCTATTAGGGCAATTTTTAACCTTTTTAAGCCTTGATAAAAGGTGAGAGTAAATTTTTCTCAATCCTTTTTCCATACGGGGAATTAATAAAAAAACGTATTGGCATTTATATAAAAAATTTAATATTTATTTTTAAAGCATTTAATAATATCGTTTTAAAAAGGTATAAAATAAGTGTCGGGAATTACGTGCCGGTTAAATACGCGTAAATTAATAACCATTATAACCTTACGGGAGCTTTTTAATAAAAATCGGTAAATAATAAAGGCTAGGATTGTAAAAGGTATTAGCTTATTAATAAATCTAAAACAATTTTTTATGCAACTTATTTAAAGTTTTATTTAAAACCTTCTTTTTTATCGTTTTTATAAAACATGATTTTTACGCTAACTTTTTTAAAAAAATATATTTTAAATAACGGAATACGCATGTATTAGTTTTTATGCATTTTAATAATGCTTTTATAATTTTAAATAAAAGGAAATTGGTTAATAATTTGCTGAATTTTTTTAACCAGGGCCGGTAATTAGGCCTTAATTTTTATCCATTTTTTAGTTTCCATTTTATTAATTTTCGCGTCGTATCCTATTTTAAATTTGCCGTAATATATAAATTTTTTATAAAAATTAAACGGATGCTTTTTATTAATAGTTTAAAACGCGGTTATTTATATAACCATGTTAATTTAAATGGATTTAAAATTTTATACTTGGTTTTTAATATAGGTTAGCATAAAAAGCTATTGCAATATTTAAATGCGGAAAAAGTGCAAACGTGGGCAAATGCTTATTTAAAAGCAGGGTTCCGGCCGTGCTTAGCTATTTTTAAAAAAATTATCTTTTTATTAAATTAAAAAATAAATTTTATATGCACGCTAGCCTTATTAAATAAATTATTTTATAAATAAGCAAAACTGGTGTATAATAAATTATATATTTCTTTTTATTTAATAGCTTGGCCTTATTTTATTTTTGTGCTGGAAAAGTTGTGTTTATGTAAAAAGCTAATACAGGAACTTTAAAATAATATAAAAGAATATTTACGGTAATTATAAAAAATAACCCTGCATTTTTTACCCATTAAATAAAATGCGGTTCCAGGCATTATAGGCACGAATTTAAAGTTTTTTAATTTAAAAAAATGGATTTAATAAAATGAAATTGCATTATTACGATAAACCGCGGGGGAATTATTATTTCATTGATTAATTTAATGGTATTTGGGCTGGAAGTTTATTTAATGTATTTATTTAAACCTTTAGGCCTTTAAAGCAATAAAAATTAGCTTATTGCTTTACGGGATTAAGGATTATTTAATAAAAAATAAAAAACTTGTTGCTTAAAAATAATTCGGCTTTTAATTTAGCCATTTCCCAAGCGCCGGTAATAATTTTAACGGTACGTAATTAACTATTTAAAGCTATACCTTGCAAATAAAAAGTACTTAATTTATTTAAATGCTAATACCATTTAATATAATATTAATTAACCTTTTTATAACGTTAGTTATATGCTTAAGCATTTTGGTGGTAACAACCTATTGGCTAGCTCCGGTATTAAAATAAGTTTAAAAAGTTTTACTTAATAAATTTCTTTAAATTTAAACAGTTATATAACGGTAAAAATTATTAGCTTTTAATTGCATACTGTTTAATAACGGCGGATTGTATAAAATAAAAAAATCCTTCGCATATTAAAAGGTGCTGGCGGTAAAAAAACACGTTATTTTTTACTGATAGCCCTGTAAATTTTAATTTATTAAAATATTTGTAGCTTAAATTATAACAAGATCGTTATTATTTATATAAAAATTGTTATTTTTAGGATAATGTTCCTTGGTAAACGTTAAATCCGTTATAATCTCATCCTTTTAATCGGCCACGTTTTAATTACAGGCCCGGTCCTGGTTAACGTTAAATGGGTTAAACTGTTAATGGATCGGGTTTAAAACGGGTCCTTTATTAAATTTGGTTTTAACAATTCAATGTATTTTAAATACGCTATCTGTAAAACCGTTTATGCAATAAATTATAAGCCCGTTAAATTTATTTTCCTTTTTTTTATTAAAATTAATATCCTTTTCTTTTTTTAACTTTTTTAACCAAATAAACGTAAAATTGCTCCTTTTTTTAATTACTGTTAGCGATTAAAAAAAAGTTAAACGCTTTTATAATTAAACGAAAATTTTCAAACTTGTTTTTAAATAAATTTAAAATTATAGCTTTATTTCCTGGAAAAAACCAGCTTATTTTAAGGTTTTTTTATTTAAAAAAGCACGGGCGGCGGTTATTTGCATTTTACTAATCCCGAGATTGGAATGGTTTTTATTTTTTATCCTATTAGCCTGGCTTTTTAACGTTTTTAACCTTGGATACGGCTTAAATGCTTTAATTAAAGGTCTTTTCCTTACTTTTAAATATTTATTTTTATCGTTTAATAAAGGCTTGCCCCTTGTTATAAATGCGGTGGAACTTTTTAAATTATTTATAAGTTTTAATATTATTTTTCCACATTTTTTAATGTTATTAAAGGTATTAAAAATATTTCGCTAGGTTAATTTAAGGCATTAAACGTATTATATTATTTTTTAATCCGTTATTAAAATCGCTATAAATAAATAAAATAATTTAATCGTTACCGTATTTAACGATACGGTTTAAATAAATCACCTCCTATTTTTATTGCACGATTTTAATTTTTATAACGGCCTTTTTTAAATATATTTTAGCATTTAAAGCTTATTAAAAGCGGTTTTTCAATTTATATTAAAAAGATTTTAAAGCATATTAATGTAATTTTAAAAAATTTAATTTCCATTTAAAACGGTTTAAAAATAGGTTTTTATTAAATTATTTAGCATTAAAATGTGCTATTATTTAATTGGATTATAAAAATTAAATGCAAGTTACGTGCAAAATTGCATTTAGCTTTATTATTTTATTAAAAAATAGCAGTATATGTTTAAACCAATTCGATATATTAATATATATTATAAAAAACGTGGTATTTCTTTTAATATAACTTTTAATTTTAACCGGACCTTTTATAATATATTCCAATAATTTAAATATCCCAATATAAACGGGCTTAAACTTTTATTATCAGGGTTTATTATTTTATTTTTTTAATAAAATTATTAAATTAATAACCAATATATATCCAAATACAAGCTGATTACCCTTTAAATTTATCGGTATTTGGTAACTTTTATAAAAAGGGCCCGGTAATTTTTCACCGGACGGTCCCGGCGGATTTGGCGGGCCTGGCAGGCCTGGTAAGCTTTTAAGCGGGAAAGCTTGCCAACCGCCCCTGCCTGGGCGATTTAAAAATAAAAGGTCGCGTTAAAGCGACCCGGGTCCTTCCTGGTTATTATTATCATTACTTTTTTTATAATTATTAAAAGATTATCCGCCAGTTATAATTACCTTTTAAATGGGTAAAAGTAAGGTTTAAATGCTATATGCGTATATTAAAAAATTAAACGCGTTTTGGCCCCCGGAATTGTTTTAAAGAATAATTTTAACTGGCTAACCGGTTTTTAAATAAAATCGTTATATAATTCGGTTTTATACGCGGCTAATTTAAATTATCCGGCGATTTAAATAAATATTATTTTAATTGGCGGGGTTAAAAAGGGCGGGGCCATTTAAATTAACGGCATGCTAAATAAATGCAACCGTTCTCGGTAATTAAAAAGCTCCCTTACCGGGGTTTTAAAAAAATAATACCTTGCTAATATAGTTTTTAAAAGCATAAATTAAACACGACTTTAGGTTAAAGTTTTGGCTGCTTATGCCACGGTACGTTTAAAATTAAACTGCTAGCGCTTCGTTTTTTCCATGGCCTGGGCAATTCGCTGTTTAGTACTAACAAGCGTTATACATGCTGGTTTAAATAAATTTTAAACCTTTAATTTAATTTTTTACATGTAAAAAATGCATTAATTAGCTTCCGGTCTCGATTGCCATGCACGCGAAATGGCGGAAATTAACGGGTTGTAAAAGGGATTATCCGGTTTAAAAATGGTATAACCATGCTTTTATTAGCTTTTACCGGATTTAAAAAACTTTTAATTAAAAATAAAAAACCTTTTCTTTTTAAGGATAAAAATTTAAGTTAATTTATTATTTTTCAGCTATAAAGGGTTATAAATATTGCTGTACTTGGTACATTTTAATAGCCATTTTTAATTAAAAAAATTTAATGCCCATTTATAAAACGTTTTTTACATTTAATTTAAATTTTTTAATTAATTATTATAAATAACCCTTTTATATTATTTAATATATCAGTTTTAAATATAAATTTTTATATTTTAATAGCTAAATGCTTTTTAAATAATATTATTATTATAAAATAACTTTTTATTTTTATAAAAACGATTTAATACGGCCTCGTTTAAAACCTTTATTTTTATTTTATTAAACGGAAAATTTTTACTAATTAACTATTAATATAACAGGCAATTAGCAGTATAACGTTGGGGTTTACCAATCCGGTAATAACGAACGGCTCGATAGCTTTTTTAGCTGGTATGCCTAAAAAACGTAGTAATGCATCCTTTAAAAATTCAGCTGCAATAGCATTTTTAACTTAAGTGAAAGGGCCGGGACAAACCTTGATAAACGTGCTGCTTATCGTGTAAGCGTATTAATAAAAGGATACCATNGCCGGGACAAACCTTGATAAACGTGCTGCTTATCGTGTAAGCGTATTAATAAAAGGATACCATTTTGTTAAAATATAGCGGGTGCACAAGGTGCATAGCGCTTATCACAGGGACCGACGGGTGCACGTTCAGTTGGGGTTGGGCCCTGCAATGCACTATTAGCGCTGTGCAGGGCCCCCAAATAAGCTGTGGGTTACAGGTTTGTTATTTCTTGGTGAGGGTAGCCAACTTTAATCCCTCATATATCCTCCGACATTAATACCGCGGGATTTGCGCGGGCGGGGGTTCCGGTGCCCTAGCGGCCTTCCGAAAAATTATTTTATATAAGGTTTGCAAAAAATCGACCCATGGCCATTAAAGCCATCTTCGCGTTAGGCCGATAAATTTAACTTGGTCGTGGGAGCGATTCACTTGCGTAGCTGCCCTGCGGGGTAAGTGACTCGTATTAGCCCAACCCCTGCAGGGTGGTTGATTCAGCCAACCCTTTAACAGAAAGAGTAGTACAGGGTAAGCTAGGCCAATGCCCTAGCTTTAAATTAATTACATAAAATTTACCCTAACAGGTAGGGGTACAGGGTTGGGTACCCTGGTACATGCAGTAGTTATTTTTAACACATTTAATAGGTAGCAAATAACGTGCTAAATATTACCTGGTAAATAGCAAATAATGCGTTAAAGGAAATCTTTTATTATTTTAAGTTAGGTGTAATAAAAATACGGTAATTCTTTTAATTAAAAGGTAATTAGGAAAAATTGCTACCATTTATTACGCCTGGGTTTACGGTATAATTAGGTAAATATTACGCCTAGGTAAAACGTAAAGGGTAATAAACGGTAATTATTAGGTAAAAGGCGATCTGGTATAATATGCTTTGATTAATCCTTCCTTTTTTTTTTATATACGAAACGGACGACCCGTCCTTTTTATATACATTTAGCTTCCGGGCCCCTGGCTAAAAGGACCGCGTGCGCCTCTCTGGATAAAGGGAGGACCGCGCCACAAGTGGCTGTCGGAGCGCACCCGGCGGTGCACTTGTAGCGCACCTGGGTCGCACGCGAGGCGCACTTAATGCGCACTTAATGCGCACGCTCCCCGCCGATAAGAGAGGCTTATCGGGGCTGGGCCCACAACCAGTGGGGCCGGAGCCTGATAATAACCCACGGATAAATTAAACCATCGGCCAGGTTTATTAAAAATTACCACCGGTACTTAAAAAAGCTTAACAGCTAAAAGCCCAGGGCTGTAAAGGCTAAACAGCGAACGAAATAGCTGCAACGGCAGCAAATTTAACAATTAACTTTCGTAAAAAGCATAAAACAAATTGTTACTATCCATAAACGATATCCCTTTAAATTAATTTATAAAAATTATAAATAAAATGGCGCACGTTTTGAAAAAGTACCATTAATATTAAAATTGTTTTAAAAAATTTTTGAAACGGTATTTTTTAAATATAAACCATTTAATTACGCTATTAAATTTAAAAACGAGACGAACTTAAATTATTAAAAGCTATACCCTTTAAATTTTAAACGTTAATAGTTGCTTAAAAAATAATTAAAAAAAATTAAAAAAAACTTATCAGGCCTTTAAATTCACCTGTTAAACACGCAATTTTATTCGTTTTTAAAAAGGATAAAAGTAAACGGATATGCATTAATTACCGACTATTTAATAAAATAATAATAAAAAACCAATACCTTTTATCATTTATTAAAAGCTTTAAAATAAGCTTATAAAAGCTAAATATTTTACGGTTTTAAATTTATAAAAAGCATATAACCTTATTTAAATTAAAAAAGGAAATAAATAAATAATCGCTTTTATATCCAAATAGGCACGTTTAAATTACTTGTTATAACTTTTAATTTTATTAACGTACCGGTAACATTTTAGAAAATTATTAACTTTTAGCTACACGATTATTTAAATATATTTATTCTTGCCTATTTTAATAACATTTTAATTTTTTTAAAAATTATAAAAAAGCACCAGCGGCATGTGCATTTGGTATTATAAAAATTGCAAAAAGCTAAATTCTTAGTTAACGTTAAAAAATGCTTTTAGCATACCCAGCATATGGTATTCCTAGGATATAAAATTACCCTAAAAAAATTCGAATGGAGCGGAAAAAAATCCAGGCAATTATAAATTAACCCGTACCTACCACGGTTAAAAAAATTAAAAGCTTCCTAGGGTTTATAAACTTTTATTAAAAATTTATTTAAAATTTTAATAAAAAGGCAATCCCATTTACGAACCTTATTAAAAATAATACTTAATTTTATTAAAAGGATAAAAAATAAGCAATTTTTAATTTATTAAAAGATGCAGCCACGTAAAACCCGTGCTAACAATACCCAACCTGAATAAATCTTTTAAGGTTAAAACCAACGTATCGGATTATGCTATAAATGCCCAACTGGGGCAGCGAAACAACTAAAAAAAAATTGCACCCTTATGCATTCTTTTCCTAAAAATTTAACAAACCGGAATTAAATTATTAAATCCACGATAAAAAGCTTTTAATCATTATAAAAGCATTAAAAAATAGCAATATTACTTGCTAAAAACTAACCATTAAATTATAATTTATACCAATTATAAAAACCTGGCTAGCTTTATTATTAGCAAGGTTTTAAATAAACGATAAGTACGATAAATCGAAAAATTTTAAAATTGCGATATTTGGATTAAATACTGAAAAGGGTTGGAAAATGGTAAAGCTAATAGACTTAACCGTCGGTTAAACCATAAAATTATTACACCCAAAACAACCCGCGCAATTTTAGCCCACGAATTAAATGAATCGTTAGTCCCGGCTTAATAAATTATTATAGCAATTATAAAAAACAGCAACACGTAAACACCCGAAAAAATTTTACAAATTTATAATTTACCAGCTTATAAACATTTAAAGGTTATTTAAACCTGGAAAAAGCTTTAACAACATTATAAATTTACAGGAATTTAAATAACAATTTATAAAGCCATTAAAAATTGTAAAAGCTGCGCTAAAAATAAGGCTAATCGGTATAGGCCATATAAAGTACTTTAACCGTTACCAGTGCCTAGCAGGGCATGGTAAAAAATCACAATAAATTTTATAATAAAACTATTTAAATTTAAAAAACCTTTAACGAACGTATGGTACAATAGCATCCTGTTAATAATAAATAGGTTTACCAAGCACGCCCTGTTTTTACCCTATAAAAAAGGTAGCACGGCTACTAAATTGGCATACGCTTTCCATAAATATATAATTGTAAAGCACGGTATACCTAAATGGCTAGTTATTAATTAAAACAAGCTATTTACTAGTAAATTGTAAAAAAAACCTTACGGATATTTTTAAAATGGAACACACCCTGTTCATGACCTATTATTTATAAACGGATAAATAAATAAAATAAATAAACCAAACCATAAAACAGTACTTACGCCGTTACGTTAATTATAAATAAATAAATAAACTGGGTACAATTACTTTTTATAGCATAATTCGCGTATAACAGCACGAAATATAAAGCCATAAGAACCGCATCATTTTACGCAAACTATAAATTAATACCCATAGCGTACTGGGAATCCTGGGCCTTTAAACGAGCACCGGTAGCAAAATTGCACGTAAAAAACATTATTTAGCTATAAAAGCACTTTAAAAGCAAGCTAAAAAAAATCACGCTACCGTACAACCATTTAAATTAATAAAAAAATTAAAAAACCAACTCTTAAAAAAGGAGATAGCATTTATTTTTTTCGAAAAAACATTAAAATGAAACGATTAAGCAATAAATTAAACCATAAAAAACTCGGACCTTTTAAAATTAAAAAAGTTATTTCGGCAATTAATTACAAGCTACGGTTATTACCGATTATAAAAATCTATCCAATTTTTCACGTTTCCTTATTAAAACCGGCACCTGCTGGATTTAAAAGCATAAAGTTAATAAAAATCAACCTAAATTAAAAGTACGAAATTGAAAAAATCCTTAATAATTGCAGGCATTACGGCAAATAGCAGTACTTAATTAAATGGGCAGGATACGGTAATAAAAGCAAAATATAAAAACTAATAATAAACCTTAAAAATTGCCAGGAACTTTTTGCGGGAATACCGATAAAAAAAAACTGTAAAAACGGTTAATAACCGCAATTAAAACCCAACGGCATATACGAAAATACATTGCATTTTTAGGTGTACCGCTAACGGTTGCACTGGGATTTAAACTTAAAACCCCGGTAAAAAAACCAAAGCGGCACCCATTATGCCATGCAACCTGAGGAATAATTAGAAACCTTAATACGTACCCGGTTAAAAAAGGGGCAATATATTAGCATCGCCTCAACCGGGCAACAATAAGGAAAAATTGGAACCAAAAACACTGGGGGGGCTAATGGAGCCATTAAAGCAGCCTTTTTCCGCTTAACCCGTTTCAACTCCTTTAAAACGCTAATATCACGCCGGAAAGCACGTATTTTTTTTTTCGAACTAAAATTTTTTTTATTTCTGAAAACGCTTAATTTAGGCATTAATAACACGCCGTTTTTCCTTTTTAATTTCAAGCTTGGCTTTTAGCTTGGCGTGCTGGGTACCAATTGCCTAAAACTGCTTAAAGGTAGGGCTAAAAACGTTACAATAGGAACGGCCCTAATGAATATATTTAACGCAACGGGAGAAATTGTTTAAAAATACCTTATAAAAAAGGTGCTTAAAGGCCTTACAGGAAAAACAAAAAGGCATGGTAAAACAAGAATTAGAAAGGAAAAATAAAAAGTGATCGTAATAAAAGGTCGAACGGACAACCGCGGGTTTTCGTTTTTGCATTTAACTAAACATTTTATTAATAAAGTTAATAATAAAAAAAGGTAAAGAAAGCCTTACCATTAACAAGGACCAGATTAAATTAAAAGAATTTGGCCTAAAAGGGAAGATTTAATATTACAGCCTTGGTGCGCGGTATCCTGGTATCCTGCATGTGGTGGAGTGGGGCCGGTAAAGTGGTTTGCGGGAGTTGTATGGTTTGTTGCTTTTTAATGTGGGATTTGGTATGGTATCCTGCAGCGCTCGGCCCGGAAGTGGCCTGATTTCCCGCACTTGTAAGCGCTAATATTAATACTATTATATGGAGGCCCCATTTTAATTTTGATGGCATCTAATCGCATTTATTTAAACCGTGCATTATTAATTTAATTGCGTTAATTGGCGCGTTTTTCCGCTTTATTATTTCGGATTAAAATTATTATATAATATTTTCGTATTTATAATATCTTAAATAAAATTATTATTTATAAAACGCGGTTACGGTTTTTTAATTGTATTAATAGGAATTTTCCCGTTATTTTCGCATTTTTACAATATTTATCATATTTTTTTTATTAAAAAGGATTGCTTAACCTGTTTTTATTTTAAAAATATTTTTTTTAATGTATTTACAATTTTAATACTAGCGAACAGCTTGGTATCGTCGTTTTTATTTTAATTGTTTTTTGTACAGGCTAATCCGTTTTACGGCCTGCCGTTTTTATTTTTACCGTTGGTATTATTTAATATTGTTAGCATTTTTTTTATAATAATTATGTTGGAATAGCATCTGTGTGCGCGTGCGATCAGGAAAAGGGGGATTTTCAGGGGAGGCAGCGGGACCCTCCGGGTCCCGTGCCCTGTCACATGACGATCAGGGGATCGCCCTTTGAGCGATCGCCTCCCTGTACATAAGGCCTTGTCCAAGGACCTACTTCTGACAGATAGATCCTTTCCCCCTTCATGCACAACTAGAAGACCGTTTCCCTAATCACAGAGATCATTGTTCATCACCTTTAAAAAGCTCCGAGCCGTCTGTAAACAGGAGTACCCACTCCTACCCACAAATTATTTTCTTTGTTGCCCTTTTTCTTTTCCTTTTCCTTTTTTATATTAACCTTTTAAGCGGTACTTTTATTTTTACAGTGGTTTGTAACGTTAAGCATCTTTTTTAAATAAACCTTTTTTTAATTCGCTCGGGCATTTAATTTTTTATTAATATTGGCACTATTATTTTAAAAAATTTTATCCCATTTTTATACCGCCGCCTTTTAACGTAAATTTTATTTTTTACCTTTTATAAAATTTTATGCTGCCATTGCCAATATGGTTTATAAAGCGTAAAAAGGTTATTATTACTATTTTTAATCCTGATTAAAAATTTATTAATTTACCGTAAGGTTAAATGCTATTACTGATAAAAAAAGGCATATTTTTACCTTGCTTTATAACGATAATTTTACGCCTTTTCATTGTAAAATGCTAATTAAATAACTCGATTTTAATTTTTTTATTACTAAATTTTATTAAGGTATTAACCGGAATCCGGATATGGATATTATTATATTTTAAAATTTAAAAGCTAAATTTTAACTTTATATTTTTTAAATATGCAGCATGCACATTTTTGCTTACCGTTTTTTAATTAATTTACCGTGCAATCTTTAAATTTTTAATAATTTTTTAAAATTATTTAAATTTATAAAGTTTATAATAAGTTATTATAATAGGTTTAATAATATATTTAACTTATTTTAAATTAGCACCAACCTGTTTAATATTATTTAAACCATTGTAAAAAGGGGTAATTTATTTAATTTTACCAATACACGTGCAACCTTTTTTTAATTGGTTAAACGGAAACATTAATCGCGTGTTTTATTAAATTAGGTTTAACATTTTCCTATTCGTGGGTTTTTTTTAATTTTATCCTATGTTTATATAAGTTCCTTTATTTGGTAAAATTCGTTATTTTAATAGGAATTTTAACGGATTATATATCCATGGTTTCCAGGAGGTTCGGTTAAATATAATATTGCTTGTGCTATTTTATATTTTTATTTTTTCAATAAAAAAGGATTGCATAAATGCAATATTTATCGTTATAAATATAAATATTAAGCCTATTTGGCCTAGCATTTTAATACTTTTATATTAAAAGTTTTTATTATTATTTTAAATTTTAACCAGCGTTTATTTCCTAAATTAAAGGTTATAAATATTAAATTTATTTTATATTCGCGGTAAAAAAAACAGTTTAATTAAATAAAGCTATTATTTCCTTTTATTAACGCTTTTACGAATGTTTTTAATACTTTTACACGTGAATTTAATATGCCCTATTCTTTTTTTTTATAAATAAAGATTTTATTACATGTATAAATATATAATTTTTTTCCAATTAAACCGCATTTATACCGTGGTACCCTCATGGGTTTTTATTTATTAAATAAATGTAAAACAATTTCCAGTTTTTAAAATATACCTTTTTTAAGTACTTATCAGTTATTAAAAAATTGCTTTAGCATTTTAACGTTTGCTTGTAATGCTTAAGCATATTTTTATCGCTTAAAAGCATGTTATTAATTATTAAATATTTTTAATGCTATTAAATAATAAGGTATTTTATTAACCATTTATATAATTATAAAGTTTTAAGCTTTTAACCCATACAATTTTAAAAAACCATATAAAGCTATATAAGCATAATAATTTTAATAAACCTATTAATAAAAAATAAAATTAGCATGGGTATTTTAAGGTTAGGGTTAGCCCTCCCGAAAAAAAGGACCGAAATGCAGCGAAAATGGAGGGAACGGTTAAAATTAACCCCCTAAAAAGGAACCAAAACGCAGCGAAAATGGGGGAACGGTTAGGATTAAGGTTAATAATTAAAATTAAAATCCGGATATAAAAAGAAATTGCGTACCCTTTTTTTATTAAAGGTTTTTTTACATTCATTTTATAATTTTTACGGGAAAGTTTTATATCCCGTTTAATTTTAAACCAATATATTTTAAAACTAGTACCTGAAATATATTTTTAACATAAACCTTAACGCTGTTATAATAAAAAATTAAATTTTATAATTAAATGGCTTTAAACGAGGTGAAAATTATTTTACGGTTTTTTATTTTAACCGCTTATAATTAAAAATTTGCTTTAATTTTTTTATAAATCCTTTTGGGCTTGGCCATGGTTCCGCCAACGTGTTAAAACCTTCCCTTGCATTTATAAACGTATTTTTTCCTGGGCAAAGCCCAGGGACACGGCAAAAAATCGTCGGGGGAACCCTCCCCTTCCTAAACCCCCCGGGCAGCAACAGTGCTGCCCAACCC
>PYSR01000350.1:0-18824 GCA_003049425.1 Magnaporthiopsis incrustans | reverse complement strand
GAGATACCGTGGGTGGCTTCCTCCTTTACACCGAATGAGGCCGAGCGAGGCCGAGCCTTACCTCGAAATGAGACCCCTTCTGCGGGGGCTAAATGGACACGATCCAATCGTTTGACCACGTTTTGCAGCTTCCTCCGGTAAGGCTCTGCTCCTTCGTTTGGCAAGGCTGCGGTGCGGGACTTTGTCTTGCAGGAGCTGCATTTTCCCTTGATTTGAACATAGCGCCCATTCGGCATTTTATTTCACAGATAGGAGACTGCCGAGGTGGCCTGGGACGGGGAGAGCTACACAGTTTCCTATTTATTTAGCCGGGAATCCTCGCACACGGTTCCCGGACTCTGCATAACCTGCGAGCTTCCCCCAAGTACCGACCCCAAATACTAAGGGTTTTTGATCTATGTGGTATGGTGGTTCCTGAGCCTACCCAAGCCTCCATTCCGTTCTGCCGAATCCCCCTTCCACCCACTCGCCCAGTCCGTATCCTCGCTCCTCCTAGGGTCTGATTCCCCCCTGCTCTTCGAACTGCTCGCCAACGTGCAGAGATTAGCAATGGCGACAAAGGTACAAGTCCTATCAGCAACCTTGCCCGGTGCCTCTGTTGACAACTTTTAGGCGAACTTTGAGGGGCGCCTTTCCATGCTTGAACAGAAGTATATTGAGCTGTTGGAGCGAAGGGTGACAGAGCTCGAGGCACGGCTCACCTCGGGCGCAGCCAAGGAAAAGGTCAGATATGTGGTTTCTGCACCAAACATGGCCATGTTTAAGTTCTTTTACCATTAGCCTAGCTCTTGCTCTGATTCTCTCTGCTGACTGAGGAGTGTTGTGTCATAGGAGCCGAACGCTGCGACAGCGACCGCCAAGGTAAGGGCAAATCGAAACGTGCACGCTACAAATTATCATGGAAGTTTACTCGATGGCTGACCGAAGCTACTCTCAGACCCCCAGCAGGTCTTCGGAAAAGAAGGAGCTCTCGGACGAGGAGGATGACGATTCCGAGAGCGAGAAGGACAAGGAAGACGACCGCTCGAAAAACAGGCGCTACAAGTTGGTGGTGAACCGACTTGACCAAGGGACCGGGGAGTACACTGACCGGCTGCTCGGCGAAGAAGCAGCCGCCAAGAAAAAACCCGGGAAGAAGTCGGACCGGGCATTCACATTTCGGAAATTGACGAAAATCCAGGTGATCAAAGGAGATGAGGTTGTCAGGCCCACGGGCTCCGAGGTGGACATCGAATGGGAGCCGCTGCAGAAGCTCTTGGCTAAGGTCACGGCAAAGTATACCGGACTGGGCAAGGTCACGGAGATGAGCTCGCCGTTCCAGAATCTTATCTGGTCCTGGGACGTCGCCAAGGAGGAGGCGACCAAGACCGAGGGTACCGACACTGACGATGACAAACAGGCGCGCGCCGACTTGGGAAAGTTGATGGAGATCATCTCGACAACTCCTGGGGACGACGCGTTGGAGCGGTACTTCAAGGCCAAGGATTCAATGGCCGAAAGTCGAATGGTGGCGTTCGAATCGCTCTGGACTCTGTTTCCCAAGGGCTCCCTCATCGTGTCTCGACCATTCCTCGACCAGGCCCAGATTTTCCTGGTTGATTCTTGCCTGATTCAAGACGCGGATGAGCTCACTACGCCTTTCGCCGTCATAGCTCACAGCTACGACTGGAACGGCTCCACGTTCAACAGAGTCCCGTACAAATTCGCCATCGAACCGTTCGGTGACAGGAGGGCCATCTTCGAACTGCCTTTCTACCCGTTGTCTGAGTATCGCCAAGTCGGCAAGAGTGCCGAAAAGGGAGGATCTGGCAACAGTGACGTCGAGGGCCTCAAGGCCGAGCTGATCGACAGAGGCAGGAAGTACCACGACTACTGCACAGCCGCAAAAGGGGACCAGACCTTCAACTACAACGGCTACGCCGTACATCAGCAAGGACCAGGCCTCTTCCGCTCCGAATCTTACAACGATGATGACGACTCTTTTAGTTCCCGCAGTTTCAGCAGAGGAAACAAGACGGGGTCTGCAAAGGAGTCAAAATCAATTGTGAGCCCTATCGACCCGACTCCCTTTTCACCTCTGAACGCAGGATGCTAAACACACATCCGCAGCTGAGAGGAGACGTCGTGATCGACTTCGAATCGTACCTTCAGTACCACGACGGATCGGCTCCGCTCCTGGGGAACCAGACACCCTATGAAGGGGTCACGGCTTGTGGATGCGCCGAATGTCGCGAGAGCTTTGAGGAGATACGCAAGTACAGCTGGGACAAGAAGAAGAGGGGCCAGCTCAAGGACGAGCACTTGATGATGCTCCCTCCCAGGCTGCTCGGCTACGCGCTGGCTGAGAAGCGGTGGGTGCAGCTTCACGTCGACAAGGTCAAGAGGCGAGGAGCCGCCAACAGCGGGAACTTCAACGAAAAGCTCATACTGAGCAAGGAGAACAAGGACCTCATCAGCAAGGCCGTGAAGGCTCATGGGCGCACCAACATCACCGATTACATCGCCGGCAAAGGGAAAGGCCTAGTGATTTTGCTCTGGGGTGAGATCTCAATGCAATTTCTGCCCCTCTGCTCTTTTATTTTTTTTTCATCCCTCTCGTTACCTGCCGCGCTAACACACGCATGATTCCAGGCGTCCCTGGCGTCGGGAAAACGCTCACTGCCGAGAGCGTGGCCTCCTTGGCTGGGAAGCCGCTGCTCAGCATTGGTGTTGCCGACATCGGCACCCAAAGCGACAAGGTCGAATCCAACTTGCAGAGGATTTTTGCTCTCGCAGGCTTGTGGAAAGCCGTGCTCCTATTGTAATTACTAACGCTCTCCGCACTTGACCTTTGAACTTTTTTTTCATTCGCTGAACGAGGCCACCACTAATCTTTCACCAGCGACGAGGCCGATGTGTTCTTGGAGGCTCGGGACACACGCGGCTCGGTACAGCGGAACACGATGGTCTCGGGTAGGCCGCCTTCTTCTGACGGCGACGATGCCGATCTGTCTGTTTTTCGCTAATATGTGGTTATTTGACTTCCCAGTCCTGCTGCGAGTCCTGGAATATTACGACGGTATACTGATTCTCACCACCAACCGCCTCAAGTCATTCGACATTGCCGTCCAGAGCCGCATTCGTAAGCAATCCCGTCCGTCAAATAAAGATGGTACTCAAGCTTGCTGACTTGGAGCTCCAGACATCGCCATCGAGTACAACGACTTGGCCAAAGAGAACAAGGAGAAAATCTTCAACGAGTTCCTAGAACAACTAGACAAACGAGGACTTGTGGGGAACTTGGAGCAATGCAAGCGATGGGTGAAGGACGAGGGCCGGTCAAAGACGTTCAACGGCCGCCAGATCCGGAACGTCGTCTCCACGGCAATGGGCCTGGCCCACGCCGAGAACGGAATGACCGAAGCCGAGCTCGGACAGAGGGATGAAGATTGTGGACTCCACGGCCACGGCGAGAAAGGGAAGTTGTGCCGGCACCACTTGGCCCAGGTTTCGGAGAACACCGAGACTTTCAAGAAAGCCCTGGCGGACCAAGAGGCCATTTTCAAGAACGCGCAGATGCATCCACGGTTTAGCTAGGGGCGAGGCGACAGCTGTCTTTATGTCTCTCTCGTCGCAGAGACGTCGTCTTCTGTCCCTTCACAATTTCGTAGTCCTTCTCCGCTGCCAGCTGGCCCCTCCCCCACTTTTAGGTCGTACCCCGGGATGTAGTCAAACTTCTCCCAGTAGAGCCATAGGCCCCGTCACCCATGCAGCCATTCCCAGGTCATCGTGAATGAGGCCCTCTGGGGCGCAGTCCAAGGGGCGGGCGGAGAAACCGAGGGTGGTGCGTTTCCTGGAGGGGCAAGGCTACGCCGTTGATATGGGGAAACTTGGGGATAAAGCCACGGAGTAGAGTTGTCTCCAGCAACCCTGACCGTTGGCTCAGGTTTTCGACGTCATACCACCCGCAGACAGACGGCCAGTCAGAAAGGACGAACCAGCAGGTAGAGGTCGCGTTACGCTACCTGCTAGCCTTGTGGCCCAAAGCACAGTGGCCCGATGTCCCACCAGCTGTCCAGCGCCGCATAAACAGCACCAAGGCGGCAGGCGCGGGCAGAGCGCCGGATGAGTTGGTGAAGTTAAACGGCCCGATTGGCCCACCGAGGGAAGATAGAAAGACGCTGGACCTAGAGAAACTCAGGGGATAGTACGTGAGAGAGGCGGTCGGGGCAACCGACTGGGCAGCTGCAAAGGCTAAACTCAGGTACGACGAGACGCGAACGAGCCGAGTACACCGCAGGCGACGAGGTCTACCTCTGCCTGCACAAGGGATATAAGCTGCCTGGGAAACCTGATAGGAAGTTCTCTCCACAGAAAGCCGGACAACTCACGATACTCGAGCGAATCTGTGACCTGGCATACAAGCTAGACTTCCCGGCAGCTTGGAAAGTCCACCTGGTGGTGTTAGTACTTTAGTTGCTGCTAGCTCCCTAAAGACTGGTTTGACAGTACACCACAACCCTACGGATGAGTGAAAGTTGAAGGGGATAACGAGTGGCAGTCCTACGAGCCGAGCAACATCACAAACAGGTTGTTGTTGTCCCGCAGCCGAGGCTCCCAATAGCGGGGTAGGCCCCTGTAATCGTGTGGACCCTGCCGTTCTAGCGTATCAATCAGATGTCAGCATGCAGGTTCATGCAGCCTCATCGTCAACGGATTGGAAGCAGCATGATTCCACTCCAACCCTTCAACCTCAATCACCCTCAATCACCCCCTTCTACCATTGTATGTACGGCCGTACCAACTGGCATACACGGGACCCCGTCAACTCTCCCCTAGTCAAATGAGTGAGGGTGAGGGCTGGATCGACACGATTGGGATCTTAACCGCTGGCCAATGGACTCGCCTTAAACGCCCCCAGCCTTTTTCCCCTCCGCACTGTCCCAATCACAATTTGGTTCCCCCCGGGCGACGGTTGTGTAGCAGGCGGCTAAAAACTGCGCAGTAGTGGAGGCGGTTTCTTAAACATTGATCTGACGGTGTGTGTGGGGAGGTGGCGGAGGCTCCTTTTGCCAGGCCAATACTGTAAGCGAGGCAAATGAGGAGCGCGGGCAGTGTGGACAACCTCTACAATGATTTTGGAAGGAAGGAGTCTAAAACGACGTGGAGCGTGTGCGGCCTATCTCCTTGTTGCATATCCTGCTCTTGAAAAAGAAGGGGGAACTGCCCCCAAGAAGCCTCAGATGCATCTGCTCCCGCATCTTCCCAGCCACTTTGACGTTTGGCGGATCACCGGCCGTGGCTATAGCCACGGCAGACGCTTACCGCAGAACGCAGATGCGAAGTTGGAATTGCAACGGACATTACGGCCACCAAAGAACGATAAATTCTTTTATTTCTCATGAAACAAAATGCGTTCGGCGCGGCCGCTTTCCGTGTCCGGCCGCTTTCCGTATCTGGCATCTTTCCGTGTCTGGCCTCAAACAGGCCTTGGCCCACCGCCGAGGGCTGACAGTTGGGTTGCATTGAGGGGCATGGTCGGTAACGGGAATCGCCCAGCTTGGAACCAACAGCCACAGAATGATACGCCCGCAGCGGCGTGTCCGGGAGGCCCTGCAACACCTCCACGAGCAGGGTGTATCGTTCCATTGAGCCAACTCCTCCTAATAAGAGGTGGCAGTTTGCCTTGCTTTCCTCCTGTACAAGATTTCCTCTCCCCACTCTCACAAGGATCGTGTGATATCCTGTCGTCCGCTGCAGCAATGCCCTCCACGCCAGGGAGAAGCCCGCCAGGGGAACCATTCACTCCTCCAAGCAGCTCTCCATCGAACCAGGGGACGCCTGGAAGTTTAGGTGGTCTTACAACCTTCTCTAGCAATTTCACATTCACGGCGAACCTCAACAACCTGACGTCCAACGTCAGCCATCTTAGCCTCTCGGCTCAGGATCACCATCTCTCGCCATCGCCTGCAAACCCCTTCCTATCTCCTGCGAGCCCCCTGCCAAGCCCTGTCCCGTACGACATCCAAGACGAGGGAGCCCCTCCCCACCACTTCTTCAATCCCTCTTTCCAAAACGCATTGAGGGGTGCGGTGGGCATCGCCAAGGAGCTCGCCAATCTGATAGAGGATCTTCAGGGCACGGAAGCTCCCTACTGCGATGCCTTGACGAGGCTTTTGGAAGACGCGCGTAGCCTAGGCGCCTTTACTGGATCTGAAACACGAACAATTGCCGTGTTGGGAGACTCGGGCCAAGGTTAATAAATGATAATGCAAGCCCTGATTGTTGGTTTTCCATCTAAAAGCACACGAGCTGATCTCTCCCAGGCAAAAGTAGTCTCATCAACTCGCTGCTCCACTACCCAGACATCGCGCAGACGGTAAGACCTCCGGACTGGACCCAGAACAAAGCAGGGGCTGACCGGAAACGGCCGCCAGGGGGACATCGGCTCGGCATGTACCTCGGTCGTCACCGAATACAGACAGAAGACAAGTCAACAAAGTGGCCCCATTATGCTCGAGGTGGAATATCTTTCGGGCAGCGAAGTCGAGGACATGATCGGAGAGCTGCTTTGGAGCTATAGGCGGCTGTACCTGCCGGGCATTGCATCCGACACCACTCCCGCGGCCGATTATACCCGATACATGCGGGAATCCGAGCAGGCCTGGTGCGCTCTCGAGGCCGCCTTCCAGCACCGGCGCGAGTTCTCGAGGGAGATGCTGCAGGACCTGTCGGATGGCTCCCTGGAGCGCCTGCGGGACCGACTCATCGGCTGGGCCCGTGACATTGAGTGGCCCAGGGGCGACGATGAGGCGCGAGATGGGATCTGGCGGTCGACGGCGGCGACGGGCGAGGAGTGCTGCAAGAAGACCAGCCTGTTCATGCAGAACAGCTATTGGCCTTTTACCAAGGTCATCCGGTAAAAATGCTCCCCTTTCCTTTCCATGCCGTTTGCCTTTTTGCTTTGCTCGCGGGCTCGTCCGGATCTAACCCGTTCGCACAGCGTTTACATCGACGCCGAAGTACTAAAGACTGGACTGGTCCTTGCAGACCTTCCAGGTTGGTGTTTATTCTATCCCCCCGTCTCATTTGCGCTGAACATGGCATTGACACGGATGCATTTTTCGCAGGTCTTCAAGACACCAATCTCGCCAGGGTGCGCGCGACAGAGGACTACCTGATAAAGTGCAACAACATATTCATCGTCACCAACATCTCCAGGGCCATTACAGACCAGTCCTTGAAATCCTCGCTCTACAACGTCCTATCCAAGCACATCCCTTCGGCCTGGAACGAGGTGGCCGGCAAGGGCCTGAAGGTCGCGGTGATCTGCACGAAATCGGATGAAATCAACCTCAAGGCAGCGAAAAATGCGTTCTGTGGTCCCGGGAAAGCCATCGATCCTGCCGCGCTGCGGAATCTGGATGCCGGTATCGAAGTCGCCGAAAGGAGCGGGAGCCAACACTATTACCTCAAGACACTAAAGCATCGGTCTGTCCGCCCTCAATGAGAAGCTTGGAACTATGGTGCATGCGTTTTGAGGCTAGATACTAATAATACGCGCTGTATAGGAAGAAGCTACTGTTCATAAGGGCCCGGAGCGACCACGTCAAGAACGGTCTGCAACGAGCATACGCTTCCAAAGTCCCTGGCGAGACCCTCGATGTATTCTGCGTGTCCAACACCATGTACGAGAAGTATGCCCCCAAGGGCAACAGGGAGCTTGTCGCCGCCAGCGAGATCCCGGACGTCCGTCGCTTCTGCCATAGCATCACGGCCGAGGCCAGGTACCGCGAGGCGTGCCATTTCATGCATTCGTCCATGCCCAGCCTCCTCAGCACCCTCAAGCTGTGGATAAATAGCTACACCACCAGGGCTGTCGAAACGAATGCGCGAGACGAGGAGCTGAACGACAAGATCTGCGATGCACTACGAGACGCCACAGCCCAGGTACGGTCGCCCCGCTGACTTCTGGTCAAATCACTCCAGTCCTGTCTGACAACCGTATAGATCACATCGGGGGTAATCGAACTGGCTGGTAGTTTCAGGGTCTGCTTCAGGGACCAGGTCCTCAGGTCCTTCGGTAACTTTCCCCCCACCCAAACTCGACGGAAGGCAAATCTAACCATAGCGAGCAAGAGGAACGCCGTGCTCACTGGGAGAAAGCTGCCGCAGCTCAAGGCAGTCAATGGCAGACGGTAGGTATTCCACGCTCCGGACACCCGTGATGCTCTCAAGATTTTGACCGCTGATGTATCCCATCCCGTCACAGTGGCGGTGGAGTAGGTACCAAGACTCGGTTCAACACCAGCAATTCTTGCTAAGATTTGATTCAGTGCAATACAACGCCTTTTGTCTGAACAACGGACACCACGAGACCCCCGGCATACCTCGCCAGGATTGGAACGCCCAGATCCTCTGGAAAATGCGCACGGAGCTCGGCTATCAGTGGGGTGTTGTCGAGGATGAAGCCACCGAGGTGTTTGACGTGTTTCTAAAGGCCGCCACCACCCAGCTCGGGGGGCTGAGAGACAAAGTTGAAGGTTGGCGCTGAATCCCTGGACCTACGTTTTTGGACGGAGTCTGGCTGAAGCTGACCCCCGCGTCTGGCGATCCTAGATGCTTCGGCGCCCCAGCTTTGCCATTCGTTGGCGGAGGGGCTTGTCTGTCATATCGGGGACCTCCAGTATAAAATCGGGAAGCGCAAGGAGGACTTCATCGGGAAGATCAAGTAAGATAATCCATATGGCACCGTCTGCAAAAAAAACCATTATTACTGACCACAGCGGTAGAACCATCCGCCGCTACGCGTCCGAGTCGAACTACAATTCGTACGTGCTCCGCGAAATGCTGCCGGCGTACCGACACGCGTGCAGCCAGTCAGGTGAGAGGGCCCTCTGCGTTGCTCACATTTGACTTGGGCCCGAGGAAGGGATGCTGAATATTGACGACGGCAACACCGTAACAAAGGGACCGGCAAGGGCCGACGCCAGAAGAACATTATCCAAGGGCGCATCACGGACGGAGAGCTCTTCCCCAACATCTGCATAACCATCTCGACGGCGATGGAGCAGCTCGTGAGAGAGATGGAAAGCGAGCTCCATGCCGACGTGATGACGGTTATACGTCAAGTCGAAAACGACTTTGAGATCGCGTTTAAGAGACTAACGACAGGTGAGGACGGGGATGATGACAGCGACGACGATGGTGATCAGGGAGGAGGGTTGGATCTTGCCGAGGTGGCTAGGTTTGCGGAGCGGGTCGAGGATTGCCAGCAAAGAGTCTCAGACCTGGCGAAAATGGCGACAGCGTCTACCTGAAGGGCACGGTGAAGGCCGCCTTGTATTTCTTTTTTTTCCTGTCGTTTTCTCGTTTCTTCTTGCGCTCGGGTCTTACTTCAATTTTAAGAGTCCACTGGAAACAGCAGCCCATGTCCCACTTCAAGATCAGCATTTCGAGAGACAGGGCTGAGGGTCACGGAGAGGCCGGCGCCGCCGCTGTTGGAGGACGTCTGTGCTCAGGAGTCCAAGTCGGGACCGGGATAGGACTTTGAGGTCCTAGCCTGCGAGGGGGAACCTTGGAAAGATTTTACGGGTTGTGCGCGATCTCGTGGCCCACCACGGCGGCGAGAGCATCGTCGCTGCGCGCGTGCTGAAAGGGCGCCGCGGCGGGGGCAGCGGGTCGGTATAGGTGATAAAGGTTGTCGGAAAGAGAGAAGCGCCGGCAGCGCCGGCTCCGGCCGTAGCGCAGCGCGGCGCGGCCGAGACAGAAGCTGTAGGGCGGCAAAGGACCGGGAGGGCGCGCCCGGCAAAACCGCAGCGGCTGGAAGGGGTCGGGCAACCGCGCCAGGGGTTGCTGCCCCTTCTGGCGGCGGACGGAGCCTGCACGCAAACGGTAACATGGCAGGATGGTTGAGGCAAGGAACCTTGGCCTTTCTCGGCCAACGGAAAGTTGCTGTTTGATCTGGTTAGGCGGCGTAAACAGATCTCACTCAGTTGGTTCTTCCATCCCGAGAGTGATGCTATTTCCACAACTGTGACCAACTGTGACCAGCATTAGCGACGAAACCCGCAAATGCCCCCGTACAAGCACTGCCATCGCCAATCTTCAAACGAGCCAGTGTCCAAAGACTGTTGGTAAGCAACAGGCGCCCAGGTCAGTCCTCCCTCCACCCTCCCACTATAATGGCGACTGGCTGCCAGGCGTGCAGATCGCTGCAGATGATTTGTCTGCGAACCGTCGCCAGGGAAAATCGAAGCAGCCAAGAAATCACAGCTGAACAGGATGCCGAAATAGTTCACGCATCCCAGACTTCCTACCATACATGCATACAAGGCCGCTCCCCCGCCTGTCACCGCCGGAAGCACAGCCTCGCCGGTCAGGACTGCCTTGTCTATCGATCGTCACGGTTCACAAGGACGGTGGAGAGGGATGGCCGTCCAGTCTGTTCCACGTATCGCGTCCAGCAGCTCCCGCACTCCGGCCGGCACCAAGTCTCAATCACGAGGGCCCGGCGAGACACCTGGCAAGGCGTTTCCCATTTGGCTTGCTGCATAGAGCAGCCACTCGTGAAACATCTGGCAGCCTTGTCAGTGGTTGATGCTGTTCACGCCACATGTTTGCAAGAAATTCTTGCCGCCCAACTCCTGCGCTCTCCGTACTGTAAACCAAAACAACCCTAGCAGAGCGCTAAGCTGACGCCCCTCGAACGAGGCAGGCTGCAGGCTTTGGTGACCGTCGTCTCCGTGGCGGCGGCGGGCAGGGGGGTGGGCATCGAGATGGTGGCGGCGGTCCGTTGGTGGCGGCGGACTGGCGTACGGCCAGGAGATGTGCCTGAGCAGAGGGTGGGGCGCCAATTATGGGCGGCCATTGGTTAGAGTGTCAAGGTCCGGGTCCCAAACGCTCTCTTCTAACCGCAAAAAAATAAGGATATAAAAATGCAAAACATACACCGGGGATTCCCAGTGGTCACCCACCTGAGTACTAGTTCGGCCCTCACATGTTTTGGTTTGTAGAGGTTTCGGGAGAAAATGAGAGCAGAAACGGACGCATCTGCTCCCATTTTCGCCCAGCCAGGCTTTCCTCTACCGTCTAAAAGCCGTTTGCTGCGCCCCACCCTACACACCTACTTGTCTCTCTACGCTTTGACACTGCACTGTCCCAAGCACAATTTGGTTTCTTTCTAGGCGATGGCTGTGTAGCAGGCGGTTAAAAACTGCGCATTAATGGAGACGGTTTCTCTTGTACGCAGACCTTAAAAGGTTAAATATTAATCTAACAGTATGTGTGGGGAGGTGGCGGAGGCTCCATTTGCCAAACCGTAACGGGCCAATATTGTGAGCAAGGCGAATGAGGAACGCGGTAAGGGAGACCATGCGTCGACTACGCCCTGCATCCGCTGCGCGTGACACCTATCAAGATGCAGTACCACTCGACGCGCGACGATTCGCCCGTTGACGTCGAGATGGTGCGCACACTCCTGTCCCCGGCGCCGTCGGCAAGCTCGAACCGGCGGGTATACGTCAAAGGAGGTCGAACCGTGTGGGCGCTATTCCTGATCCCAATCCTGCAGTCGCATTGGCGCGACGAGACCGGTGTGGCCGGTGGTGGTGATGCGGTCAGGGACACTTGGTTCGGCGCGTGCAATCCGCTCATCAGGCACGGCGCCCGCAACGACTGCTTCCGCGTCGGCAACTTGAATGCCCTTGGTGGTAGGCAGCCGCAGTCCGTCCATGACGTCTTCGAAACCCTCTTTAGGACCGGAAGGCGAGCGCGCTGTCCAGGATGATGGAAGAGGAGGCACAGACCCGTTAAGGGACCGGCTAGTTCTCTAGCTCGAGGCCCCTCTGGATGGGAGACCTAGATGGAAGAAAGCAGATATGCCCGGGACTGGCATTTCTAAACGTGTTTGGAACCTGGCGGAAATGTTTAATGTACCATGTTTAGAGTACATCACTTAGAGTGTGACTTCTTGCAGAGGAGCATGTGTTGTTTTATTAGGTAGTCTTTTCCTACTACGAGATGTTGTCCCCCTAAGCCACCGCAGTAAAGCAAGAAAGCCAAGAACCTCCATATGTGCGCGCGCCCTCCACACCTCCCGAAACAGGCAGACAATCTTCCCTCAAAACATCAACCGACGATGAACTACTAAGCATATAGCCACTGTCCCATGCAAGAACATAGCTCGAAACACGTTTCCTTCCGAAAAATGAGCAGGGCGAATTCCCGATCTTGCTCCCTCAAAATCGTTGCAGCTATCAGAAACTAGAAAAGAAACACCGGCCGGGCCCAGAAAATGCTCCGGGCGGTCGCGGTGATTATTGCAAGGCTCGTGTCATTGGCATGTTTCAGTAGAGGTCACCCTTCTTGGAATAGGAGGGGTTGCCCTTGAGGACCTCGAGGGCCTGACCGAACTTGCCGATGTCGCGGGCCAGCTTCACGCGCATGGCCTTGACGGCCGCGTCCTCGCCGGCGATCTGGTCGAGCTGCTCGTCGTCGAGGCCGTGGACGAGCTCGGAGTTGAAGACGTGGAGGGGCCCGTCAGCAGCAAACAGCAGGTGGTGGTGCACCACCTGGAGGCACACATTGTCGACGAAGCGCTTCAAGGCGATCTTGTAGTAGCTCTTAAGCACATCATGAATGGCCTCTTGAGTGTGCTCGGCGTTGCTCCGACGGCTTGTTGAAAGGCTCTTGAGCTGCGCTATCGTGATGGTGAACGCGGCGTCGTCGTCGTCGTCGTCGCCGTCGTCTTTGTCCTGGGCACCCTGCCAGGCCGCGGCCTTCGCAGCCGCCCCGTTGAGCTTTTTGATGGCGGCGATCTGGCGCGCGCCTTGGACCTTGGCGAGGTTGTCGTTAAAGTAGTCGTTAAGTGTGAATGGCGTGGTTTTGCGCTCAATATTCAGAAGGAAGTCGGCGTGGCTACGGGCGCGGTCGTAGAAGGATTTAATAGAATCGGCGAGATGGTTGGTATAAAGCTCGTTACGCAACCGGGCGTCAGGACAGACCTCCTTCAAAGCCTCCTCGATGAAGCTTTGGACGATGCAAATGGCGATCTGGATGTAGGCCGAGGTTATCGACTCCCAGTTCTGGGTCTGCTCCTGGAACACGCCTGCCAATAGCGAACTGCTAAACTGCAATCGCCAGGTGTGTTAGCATACATGGAAGGATGGGCATAATGAATGTTGCCGAGACTGGGACATTTCTTACAGTGCCCAGGTCAACGCCGCGGCTGTTGTCATAGACCCTCTGGATGTAGGACATGATGCTCTCGTCAACGCGCAATATGCGCGCATTAGCCATGGCTTCTTCCAGTTTCTTCGCCTGGACTTCCCGCGACGGCGAGCCACTGCAGCCTTTCTCGCGAATTCCCGCAGCAAGAGGGAAGATCTGGTCCATTCGACCCTTCGGATTGAGGACGCTCTGAACCCCGAACTGCAGGTTCTGCTGTTGTCGCTGCGGCTGCTGCGACTGGAGCTTTGCGGGAGACTGTCCGAAACTGAACACAGGTTCAAGCGTGGATTTGGTGCCCTGGAATGGGCTATTGCTCGTCGAGGTTATAGAACCGCCGCCGAAAAGGCCAGTCGACTGCGTAGAATTTGTTGGGAGCATAGAAGCGCTGCTGAAAAGGCCAGCTGACTTTGTAGCTTTTGCCCTGTCCTTTCCGCTGGAGAAAGCCCTCGTGTGTCCCTCCTCCTGGATGCCCTTGGCGAACTGGTCTCCCAGCTGGACCATCAGGGTAGCCAGCCTCAGGTTTTGGCGCGAGAAGGCGGCATGCGCACTGTAGTTGGCGCCGAGAGCATCGCGAATGATGGCTTGGTACTTGTCGCACAGCCTACCGAGGTAAGCTCGCTGGGTCTGAGGTTCGGACCTAGGAGGCCCCATGGCGTCCCTTTTGCCCTTAAGTGATGCCAACTCTTCGTTCACCTCGGCCCTGAGCTTAGGGAACTCCTTCTTAATCAACTCAATCAGGAGACAGCGAACCTGGGACTTGAGAGCGGTGGTGCCAGCCCTCCCCAGCTCCCACAGCCGCACCCAAGGCTCTTTGCGGAAGAAAGCAGCCTCGGCAGCCTGACCCTGCTCCAAAGTCGTATTGGTGTCGTCGGGGCCACGGTTTTTGACAATGTAGTATCCCAGCGTTAGATCGCTGCGTTCGCCAGTGACGTGTTCAAACGCAATTTGCTGCGTCGTCCTTTCGATAGCAAGATCGGGCTTGGTGAGTACACCCATCGTACGTGTCATGTCGGGATCGACCTGCTTTGCAAGCTTCAGGATCTCCTGTGTGGCAGGATCGACGTTTGCCGGGATGATAGCAAGAATGCTAAAGTGACACCATATTATTAAAACACGTCCAGCGGGAGGCATAAAGATGTTGGAGGTGGTGTCATTACTCACATAGTACGATGGTCGCTCATGTAGGATATCACCATGTTCTTGACCATTGAAATGTCGGTCTCGGTGGTCAGGCCTGTAAACGACATTCGGATTAGAAAAACCGTATCTCCTCCATGAAAGAAGATATGGCACATAAGAGAAGGAAAATATCCACACACCACGGGACGGGAAAGTCGGAAATGAGGCAAAACGTTATAAAGCAAATATGATAAAGGAAGGGATATAGGATATTGGAAAGGGAAAATAATAGCGAACAGAAGGAATGGGAGAGGGCTAGGTGGCACCTACCTTCCGTCTCCTTGCGGAAGATTCCCGGGACATCGATTACCGTAAAGTGCTCTTGCTACGTTCCAGTTAGAGACGCCCACAGATGCGGGTCCGTTGGTGCTCGATGCTATCAGGCTTACTTCAGGACCGCAAATCTCGATCTTTAGCAGATGCTCGCTGAAAGCTCTGCCCACGGGACCCGCGCCCGGGCTGCGGCGTCCAGTGCTGATCCCAAGCTCTTTGTTAACCTAAATAGTGTCAGCGGGAAAGCGTACGTAGCCAGGATTTGGCAAGGCAGACTCACATCCTGGAAGACCTCGCCGAGCTTGGCATGGTCCATTTGGGAGGCCCGGGAAAGAGTGCGGGAGAAGAGCCTGAGCTTGGCTGCCTCGTCCGGGTCAGCGGCATTATGGGGAATGATTGTCACGGTAACGGACTCGTAGCTCTCGCGACGGCATGTGATCTGCGTCGCATATCGGGTACACAGCTCCGCATCCCGGGGGAAGGCAAACCCAGTGATGCCTTCTAGGACAGAGCTCTTGCCGGAGCTCTGGTCGCCGACGACGACAAGCTGTTATCCAGAAGCAATTATCAGAACCTCCGCCGCAGCTACCAAGCAGCTATGAGAGGGAAAAGGTACGGATGCCAGACCTGGGGAAGCGAGATCCTGTTGCCGATGAGTTCGCGCAGCTTGTCGACCTTGGTCAGGGTGGCCAAGTTGCCGTGATCGGCAACAACTCCGTTCGCAGGACCACTAGCCATCGTTGCCACCGCTCAATAAACCGAAGCAAATGGACTAGGTGGAGTCTGGAACTAAGGAAGGAAGAGAATCGCAGCGTGTAGGCCCAGCGAACCAAGGGGAGGTTCGGGTCGATGGGAGGTCGGAAGAGAAAATCCCGTGGGAAGATGGGAGGAAAAATTTACGGGGAAGGAAGTCCTTTATAATAGGCAGGGTGCCTTCTGGACCTGAAGCGCATAGTGAGAGCCAAGTGATGTGCTCCCAACAACCCTCGATTCCGGATACGGCAAGAACCAGGCCTCCCTATTTTGCCGCACCGCAATCAGCGAATCAGCGAGAACCAACCGCTGCTTTACGACACACCGCAGCTGTCGAGGCGGTTAGACAGAGACCCTTCCCACCTCATCAAAGACTAGGATCTTGATTGTAGCAGGGGTCTCATACACCCAACGCACACGGGAGACAAGGCTGCAAGAATTCGCCAGAGGCCTGCAAGGGGGAGTTTGATTTGGCGCCTGCAACCATAAGCAAGTCACAGCCACATGCACACACTGTGTGATTAATCTTAACGAAAAGGGAAGGTGGTATAATATCCCCAAACCCACATCAGGAAGGTAGGCGGCACCTCAGGCCCCCAGACGTAAAGGGTGCCCAGCCCAGCCTTGCCGCGGTGATGGGTTCCGACATGTCGAGCAGGTCTCCGTCGACGTAGTGCTCCATGATGAACTTCACCGAGTCGAACAAGTAGTCTAAGATCTAGCTGCACATGATGTAGCGGCCGACACGCTAGTAGTTCCCGTAGCCCTTCTCGCGCAGCTAGTTATGGCGGTGGTCTACCTTCTCCCGGGCTCGGTCCAGCCGGAAAAAGACCGAGATGTCCTCCTCTTCGTCGTTGTACGACAGCTCGAGGCTCGTTAGCATACGCACGTACCGTAAACGGGACGTATCTCGCGGACGTGGGAGTCGAAGTGGGTCGGGTAGAACTCGTAGCACTCACTCGGCATCGCAGAACCAACAGTCCTTCTTGACGGTCGCCCAGTGCGCCTCTCGCGGTCGTTCGCTTTCTTTTCCTCTCCGCCCAGCGGAGTAGGGGTTTTCCAGGCCGATATGGTGACCCCGCCGATCAGCTCATCTGGGTCGGACTTAGCGGGGCCAACACGCATTACCTGTTCCCGAGTGCAACCAGCATCAAACCAATTTGATGCCAACAACGCTTACTGCACAGGGCAGCACACCCATCTACCAGCCTAGTTACAAGGGTCGTGCGGATCAGTGATTCATTTTGCCAAGGATTTTGCAGAGCAGCACGCACCCGACTTTGAGATTGGGAAGGCTGCTTTCATCTCACGCCCCATGGAGGATCAGCAGATACCAGGGCTCGGCGGTAGCCCATCGCCTCCGATCTTCCGCCGACCGCCAAGTTACCCTCCCCCAAACTCCTCGCGAGCCGCGGGCTCGCACGGATACTGCCCCACCGGATGCGAGCATGATGGATGGCGCCAAATTCTCGACGAGGTACCGCGAGCGTCTAGGTTTAGTCTCGTGGCGACGGACCTGTCGACGGTCGCTGTTACACGAGATGCCCACAACGCTGCTGGCCAAGCTCAGTGGCGGTTGGCTCTGTCTTTATTCCTTTGGGGGGCGCCGGCGGGCCGCAGCGCCGACGCCTACGATAAAAAAAAACAATCACACGCAAAAAGCACCAGCGGGCAAAAAAACATACAACACCGAGGATTCCCCAGTGGTCACCCACCTGAGTACTAGCTCGGCCCTCACTGGTTTGACTAGGGGAGAGCGGACGGGATCCCGTATATTCCAGCGGGTATGGTCGTATGTGATGGTTTTATTTAGCGATTGTGTATTAGTATTGAGGTATTGGTGATACGATCGCTAATAAGTGTTCTTGCCTACCACGATCATGCCTCTTCCTCGACATCACCTTCCATAGGGGGGAAAAAAAGCAAAATTTACAATACCGAAGATTTGCCAGTGCTTACCTACCCAGCTGGGTCTTGGTTCGGCTTTTACATATCTTGTTTTATAGATCACACGCCTGATCCCCGAACGAGACGAGGAATGTGCTCTTGACGCTTTGCTTCCCCAATAGCACGACTACGCCGCTCTCGTTTATATGGACATTGGACAAACTAGTTATTACCGTCAGATCCTATCTATTGTACTTTCGTGGCTGGCTTTTGCAAACCCACAAGTGCTCCCTATTGTATAACCTGGCGTGTGTGTGCCAGCTGGCAGTACAAAAAGCAGGCAAAGATAGGTATTTATATCCGTGCGTGGGACGTTGGAAGCTTTCCAATGCCTAACGTGCTTAAACATTCCCCTGTACATCACAATTTATACCGCGTTTATAACATCGACGATCACACCCTGGCTGGCAGAACGCCAAGGACTTCCCACATCACGGGGTCTGGGCCTAAGTCTTGGTCTCAGTCCCTAGTGTTTGCCCTTGTGGCGGGAGTCATAGCCATGGCCCCGCGGCTCTGCCCTAAGTGACACCGTCAGGTGGGCACGCGAACCTTGGGCCGGAAGAGGGATTTAGATGGAACGGCCCGTGGAGTGGCGCCAGTTGCGCCGCTTCTTTTTCCGCGGTGAGTTGCCCGACATGCCTCGCGTTTTCGATGCAGCCAAGTACACGGCAGACACAAGTCGCCCCTGACGCCTGTTGAATCCGTCACATCCTCATGGGCCGTCTCGACCGTTACTTCTTGGCCACCATTGACTGGCCGAGAGCGACACCTATTGTGGCGAGGGCTAATCCACCAAAACGAAAATTCAATACGTTATAAATTTAGCAGAGCACTAAGCAATATTCTTTTGCATTCTTAGGCCTTCCATTTGCCACGTCTTGGGTATATAAGTAAGGGTAGGTAGTAGGCGGTGGGTGGGGAGGTGGTAAAGTCGTTATCTGAGAAGCCTCGCGACCGCCTCGCGCCCTTTTTCCACGGCCCGGTGCAGCGGCGTGCGCCCGTCGTTTAACAGCCTCGCAATGCCCTCGTGCCCCTTCTCCGCGGCAAGGTGCAGCGGCGCGCGCCCGAAATCGTTTTGCGCCTTTTTATCAGCGCCCGCCTCCGCAAGTAGCCTCGCGACGCCCTCGCGCCCGTGTTCCGCGGCAAGGTGCAGCGGCGTGTGCCCGTGATCGTCTCGCGCCTCCTTATCAGCGCCCGCTTCCGTAAGCACCCTCGCGACGCCCTCGTGCCCGTGTTCCGCGGCAAGGTGCAGCGGCGTGTGCCCGTGATCGTCTCGCGCCTCCTTATCAGCGCCCGCTTCCGTAAGCACCCTCGCGACGCCCTCGTGCCCGTGTTCCGCGGCAAAATGCAGCGGCGTGCGCCCGTGATCGCCTTGCGCCTCCTTATCAGCGCCCGCTTCCGTAAGCACCCTCGCGACGCCCTCGTGCCCGTAGTTTGCGGCAAGGTGCAGCGGCGTGTGCCCG
>PYSR01000035.1:68013-246973 GCA_003049425.1 Magnaporthiopsis incrustans | reverse complement strand
CCCATTACCCAGTGACCACAGTCCACCACCCGTCCCGTCCTACCCTGACGTGACATTTACCCAGTTATGCCGTAGACCCAGGCGTAACACTTATGCTCGGCATTAATTAACTTAAATTAATTTCAAGGCATCCCCTTGGGCAAGCAATTAAAACTATTGTTTTATTAAACCCCTTCCAGATCACGTGCAAGGCGACCTTGCTACCAGCACTGCTCCGCTACCGCCCCTAGGTGCCTTACCCTAGGAGCAAAAGGCCTGTTTGCAACACCCTGCCGATAAGGCGGGCTTATCGGCGGGCCCCATAATTAATGGGGCCGGGGCTTAACATAATTATTATAAAAACGATTTCTTTAAGTTTTTACAATTACTCCTTTTAGGTTAATTTGCATATTTACACAGTGTATTACACAGTGTTATAAATTAAGGTAAAAGGAGTAGTAGTATAAGTTTAAGTAAATCATTTTTATAATTACTATATACTTAAATATAACTATATAAATTTTTATAAAATTTAGCTTTAAAATGGCCAAAATGCACGGTTATGCACGGACAATTTTTATATGCATTTTTAAGTGATCCTTTCAGTGGTTTGATCCACTCGGTGGTGAACCACGTTATCAGAGGGGATATTTTCAAAGATAGGTGCACGCTGACGACGAAGCGCGTTTTCAAAGAGGCCCACTTCTCAGGTACGTCTATAGAAGATGCCATCTCGTTCTAGGATGCCAGAATCAGAGAGCCTCGCACGCTCCTTGACTTGTCAACGCCCCGAGAATTTTCCATGTTCAGTTTTTTTTCTTTTTCTTCATATTTATGTATGTAGTTGTAACCGGCCTTTGCGTCCGCGCACTTCAACCAGCCCTCCCGGCCCAAATGTGTGCATAACCAGCTTGTCCCTCGGACAGCCCCAATGGTAGAGATCCCCTTGTGCTATTCGCCAAGCCCGCCAAATGCCCGTGTTTTGCCTTGCTTTGCTCCCCATCCAACACGAACATTCTACTTCCTGTACCACATCCTCGTGATCTTGGTGTTGCGCATCTTGCGCTGCAGCTGGAAGATGCCGTACATGAGTGCCTCGGAGGTCGGCGGGCAGCCGGGCACGTAGACGTCGACGGGCACGATGCGGTCACAGCCTCTGACGACGCTGTAGCTGTAGTGGTAATAGCCGCCGCCGTTGGCGCAGCTGCCCATGCTGACAACCCAGCGCGGCTCGGGCATCTGGTCGTAGACCTGGCGCAGGGCGGGCGCCATCTTGTTGGTCAGCGTGCCGGCCACAATCATGACGTCTGACTGGCGCGGCGACGCGCGGAAGATGATGCCCAGCCGGTCCTGATCGTACCGCGGCGTCGAGAGGTGCATCATCTCGACGGCGCAGCAGGCCAGGCCGAACGTCATGGGCCAGAGCGAGCCCTGGCGCGCCCAGTTGGCCACTATGTCGAGCGTGGTGCTGCGTGCGGGCTAGTCAGCTTCGGGATCGAGCCTCGTTTTGTTCCTGCCACGGCGTTTTCATCTTCCTCCTCTTTCCGGAAACTCATCTGACGCGATAAGAAGGCCCACGTACAGCGCATATTGGACCACGCCCTTGGTGGGCTCCTGGCTCGGCAGAGGCACCTCCTTCCTCTCGCGCTTGATGAGGCTGTGGGAGGTGGCAGCGGCGGGTGTTCTTGACGAGCTCGACAGGGCGGCCACGCCGCGGTAGGGAATGAGGGCCGCCGTCGGTTTTACTAGAGAGGGCGGTCAATTGTCAACAACGGCGCTCGTCATTTCAGTAGCCTTTCAACCACGCGCGCCACCAGCCCCGGGCTAGGGGAGTTTTCGTCGTTGTCGCCAAGTTGGGCGGGCGGGAGGACGTACACCTGAGGCCCAGCGAAGCCGTCGTCCTCAATGCGGACGCCATTTTGATTTGAAGAAAAAAACAAGCGGTTTGGAAGGTTCTCCAGGGACCTCCCAAGCTCGCGGTAGAGTGGAGAGGGGTCTGACGGGGTTTCCGTTCTTGTAGGTTGATGTTGGGGCGAATGGGAGGCGACAAGGCAATTCAGATATCGACGGATCCCCCTCGGTCCTTTCGGCGCGGCCACAACGGTTGACGTCTGGTGTGGCGACTGCGGCGCTGCGCTAATTAGAAAATAGCGAGCTTTGATTGGCTAAGCTTTCGCCGAGCTTGTGTGGGGCGGGGAAACGGAGGGCAATTATCCGGCCTGAGTTGCACGAACCCGCGCTTTTGGCCTCACCAGTCTGGACGTCTTCATCTTTTCTATGGAGGCTTTCCGGTCACGTTTGTAACATTGCAGAAGACCAAGATATTGTATTTATCATCGCAGTTCTAGGCGCTTCTCACGTCTCAATACGTGCGATGGCTGCCACGCGCGTTGCCAATAAGGCCAAACTAGGTACACAGAACATGCGGCAAGCGCCGCCGCCTTCCCAGGGAATGCCTACGGCACCTGCCCTAAATCCTGAAGACGGCATCGCAAATTGGGGTGTTGTAACTCGAGTTACAAAGACCTTCTTGGCAGCCTGGCTCTGTTTGATCACTGACAAAGCCCAGGCACAAGTGCCTCGGCGCAGGGGTGTGTGGATGGTGGGCATTACAGCCGCTGGCATACGACTGCGCAGGTGCCCTGGGGAGCCAAACCCGAGTGCCTGCTTTTGAGCAGTGCATGGGGCGCTATCACTGCCCTTGTGCAAGGCTAACCACTCGGCCAGCGCTGATCACAAAATATTGGCACTTCTCCGCTGGCGCGATGCATGTTCGCGTCGTCGTCGTGCGGGCCGTGATGACCTACGGGGAGGAATCCGAAGCTCGTTGGGTTAGGACCGAAAAAGAGATATCCGGATGCTTCTTGTTGGGTGATTATTATGACGCAGAGTCGCGACTGCCGTTGTTGTTGTGGTTGCTGCTACTGTCGTCTTGGTCATCTCCATTGGCCATAGAGACGTCGGCTGGCTCGGGAGAAGAGCGATCGGGCGCGTCTCGTTCCTCTCCTTCGTCATCCTCCTCCTTGAGCTCCTCCTCATCCTCTTCTTCCAGCAGATCCTCGAGGTCGCCCAGGGGGCTGACGCGCGGGGGCAGCAGATCAAGATCCTCAAGGACGTCGCGCTTGGTGAGCTTGTACAGGCTGGTGGCGCAGACGCGGTCCTTGACCAGCAGGTCGTCGGCGAAGTCGTCGATGTAGGTCAGCGAGGTGCCGGCGCGGCCCTTGCGGCGCAGCTTGCGGTAGTCTTCGAGGAAGGGCTCGATGGTGGCGTAGACATCCTTGGGCGCGCGGGTGAGACGGACGTAGAAGAGGGCGAGGGCGCGCAAGTACTTGAACTTCTCGCCGCCAAAGTGCAGGTACTCGGCGAGCACGTCGTCGCCGGGCGCAAGCTGCAGCAGCTTGAGGGCCAGGCACAGGAACGGCGTCGGCTTCTGCGACGGGCCTGTGATGCCGCCGATGAAGTGGACGTGGTCGACGACGCGGTCGACAATGTCGGCCTCGTTGAGCCCGAAGCACTGTTCCTTCCAGAAGTAGCTGTCGATGATTCGGTCCACCACGGCCTTCTCCATGATGCGCGCCGGGTTGAGGCCGTTGGGCGCGAGCCGCGACGACGACCCGCGCTCGTCGAGGAACTGGCGCTCCGACGCCTGGTGCACTGCCGTCCTGCCCATTGTTGCGTGTGGTGGTTTTGCTGCCGGCGGAGGATCCGGAAACGAAGCCCCCAGGAAGACTCTCGACGCAACACGCGAATTCATTGGATGGCGGGCCCTATGCTCCACCCCAGCTATCGCGACGAGGGGTGGGCCCTGATTATCGATAATTGCCCGGACGAACCTAAACGCTCCATGCACGCCCAGTGACGTAGCCAAAGTAAACAATGGGGACAGCCAAGTGTCGCTTATCACCGCCTTGATGCGCACTCTGCACAAGCCCGCGCTGCCCGCCTTTGACCAGCATTCTCTGCCCAATTCACACATCCACACATACCGACCCCGCACACTTTCGAAAGGCAGCACCCACCCAAAAACACCAGTGTCAAAAATGGTCATGATCACATCGTCACAGGCCTCGGTGGCCATCTCATCCCTCATCGGTGAGTGCGAACCAAGCAGCGCGGGCAGACAACCGTTCTTTCCCTCCAGTACCCAGACTAACAACACACTTCACCCGCAAAAAAGTCGTCGCGTGCACAACGGCCCTCTTCTTAAGCGGCTACGCGATCCAACAGAGGACGCTCCGCGACCTCCGGGCCGCCATCAAGCCAGCTCCGCGCCCCTCGCCGCACATCTTCATCCAGGAGAGCTCCGACTGGCGTGCCGCCCTGGCCGCCGGGGATCCCGACAGCAGAGCGGAGGCAGCGGCGGGCGAGGAGCCCGTCGTCGTGCAGGTCGAGCAGACGCCGCCCGCCGACGGCCACCAAGAGGACGCCAACGCCGACGACGTGGGGCTTGAGGTCGAGATCGACAGCAAGACGCAGAAGCCGCTGAGCAGGGTCGAGCGCCGCAGGCGGATAAAGGAGGAGATCAGGAAGCTGTCGCAGGGCGAGACGCCTGTCTACTACCAGAGACGTCTGTGGTGATGCGGCGGGCCATGATGGGAAACGAAATACGGGACAGTCTTTACGGGAACGGCACAGCCGGACCTTGGCGTTATGAAAACATGGAAGAACAACAACATACGGCACTTATGACTTTGGATATACCTATGGATTTTGGCAGCATATTTCAGCCTTTTGTTTCAACGGGCACTATGTATTGGAGATATATATAGCCCTGCCAGCTGGCTGGAATGGAGGCAATGAACAAACAGGAAGGGTACAAAATAAACCATCGGGATGCAAGTATTTATCTCATTCCTGATTAAATGGCCTCTACGAGGCGAAGCGCTTCACCCGGCTGAAAATAAAAGCCTTGTCGTTCTTAAGCCCAAACTCTGCCCAGTCGTCCGTCAGGCGGTTGTAGCTCCAAAACCCTTTCCAGACGAGCTTGTTGTTCCTGGCACCCTTGCCCGCCGTCTTGAGGGCCAGGTCGAGCCGGTACGTGTACTTTCCCACGCCTTCCGTCTCGATAAACAGGTCTCCCTCCGAGGGCGCCGGCTGCTCCTCAGGAGGTCTTCCTACTGCGGCGACGGCCGCCGCCGACGGGGCCGCGACCTCGTGGGATCCAGCGCCAGCAGAGGAGCCAAGGCGCCAGCGTCCCTTGAGAGCATGCTGCATGACGCTCGACGGGAGGCTCAAGATGGGCCCCGCCCGGTGCAGCTCGAGGTTCTCCTTCGTCAGGTGCGGAACCACGTCGGCCGGCTCGGTGGTGGTCAGGAGCGAGATGCAGGTTCCGTCGCGGAAGAACCGGAGGTAGCGGAAATAGGTGCACACGTGGACGGGGCTGTTCCACGTCACCATGTTGGCCGACGCCTGGCCCGCGCGGATGTAGTTGACGGTGCTGATGTAGCAGCCGTTGAACCGGATCCGCGGCCGGAAGCGGAACATGGTCTGCCACGAGCCGCCGTATGTGCTGGCGAGGAGCGACCACGCCAGGGCAGAACAAGACTGGGCCGCCTCGTCGGCCTGGTCGTCGGAATCGCTCTCCACACCGCCGTCTGTAGTCGCCATCGCCGTCTCCCAGGTCAGGTCCGTCTTCCAGAGGCGCGGCATGGCGGCGAAGCCGAATTCCGGGCCGAGGCAGACGCGCCGCCAGATGCGCTCCTCGGTGGCGACGAGGAATGCCAGCCGCCTGCAGACCTGAGCGAGACGCACAAAGTCGCCCACGTCATCGACGGCCACGTCCAGAAGGATGTGCAGCAGCACCTCGTCCGGGAGTGTCGAGATCGGGCACGGCGGCGGCGGCATGCCCTCGACCGCCGGCGGCGCCGGCTGGATGGCAAGGCCTGCGAACCCGCCGACCAGGTCGTCGAGGGACACACGGGGCCTCGGCAGAGCAGTCGCCGCTGGTGTCGTCGTCGTCATCGATGTCACCGCAGATACCGCTGGAGCCGGCGCTGTGGGTCCATGGGGGTGGTGGGAGCCCGGGGCAGCGTGGGGAGCAGGAGGAGGTGCGTGGGGGAAGTGCTTCGCCTTGTAGAGGCGGTCGACGTTGTCGTCCAGGCGGAACGCGGTCCGGTACAGCCTCAGGCTCTCGCCGAGCTTGCCGCGGGACTCCATCTCCACGGCTTCCTCATACAGGGCCAATGCGGTCTGCGGAGACTCGGCCGCGCCGTGCTCCGGCCCCGGCTGGCCCGGTCTGGCGGCGCCCGGCTTGGAGGAGCTGCTACCACCTTGTCCGCGGGCTCTGCCGGGCTGTTTAGCCCGCACCTCGGCCCGCCATTGCTCACGGAACGACTCTAACGCCGAGTTGATATCTTCGGATGAGCGCTCCATTCTGCCCGGCAGGTCGAGTGACTTTGGGCTTGTGTCGATTTCTAAGCAATGAGTAGGATACGAATTCGAGCCGGCGCTAACTCGTACGCCGATCGTTAGGTTATTAGAATGGACGTATGTGCACGTTTTGTAATATGCTGCATCAGGCGGTGCGTGGGTATTTCTACTAGAAGCAAATGGCAGGTGGTAGGTACCGAGATAAGGGCGTGAGTTATAAACCCATGACGATGCATGTCAAGCGGCTTTAGCCAGAACCGTAGGTCCGAAACCAGCCCACGGTGTGTATAATCGACAACTACCACTGTGCGGTATGACTTTGATCGGCACCGTCCTGCCATAAGCTGCAGAAGTTACCGAAAATGGCCTTGGAGTGGACTCAGTGTCCATTTATACTAGCCGAAAAAAGATGACATCTGCTAATCTATCTGCCAAATTCGGTGACCGCAGCGCAAGCGGTGACAGCAGAGAGCGTCCGAGCGCTAGTCACCATAATCCCTGCTCCGAAGCCCCTATTCGTCCACCTTCGCCTAAAGAGTCACTCGCCGGTCTACTTCCAGATCCTTTGTGACCATCGAAAGAACAAGACGCGATAAAACAAATCAGACTAAAAGATCCAGGAGAGGGTCCGCATCACGTCAAAGTCGATTTAGTGTCTGCGTGCGGAAATTCTATGTTAGCTTTGGATTCAGAGGCAGTGTTGAGAAAAGAGCAAAAGAAGCGGTAGAAGCTTGCCAGATGCCCGCAGACGACGCCCCAACAAGTCAAACCTCTTCTCCTCCGCCACCCAGCGCGAGACCGACATGGTGTAGTGGCCCACAGCGAACCTGTCAATTTCGCTACGCAGATACTTCGTCTCGCCAGCTTCCAAAAACACCTTCTTGAACGCGACCAGCTCCTTGTGCGGCCGCGGCAGCCGCGACTTCTCGTCGCCCACGTAGACCTGCACCATCTCAGCGCCCGCCACGCCACCCACGTTGCTGGCGGCCAAGACGAGCTCCAGCCTGTCGTCTTCCTCGGCGCGGGCGCCGCCGCCACCGCCACCGGACATCTGAGGCTTTGGCGGCGTCGACGGCCTGCTGCAGGTATTCGATCGTGTCCTCCTCCTTGAACCCGATCCGACACCCTCCGTACGTGTGCGTCATGTTGGACCAGTCGATCGAGACGGCCTGCTCGCCGTCCTTGGCGCCACAGACGTGTGACGTGACTGGGAGCCATTTGTAGATGTCGCAGCAAACAGCGTAGCTGACCTCGAGCTGCGCCGCCTCCCGGGTTCTGTCCAGGGGCGGCATGTTGTAGCAAGTGTTCAGACTGGCGCTTCCACCGCCGCCCGCAATCGCCCGGCTTGCGTTGGGGCCAATGACGTCCACCTTGGTTGCCTGCGGATTGGTGGACAGAATCGCCCTTCATTCTTCAGAAGTGTCAGGTGCTGGCCTCACGAACGAGATCACTGGTCTCGGGCCTGCCGTCCTCACGCTCCTCTTGTTCCGCCGACATGCCATCGCCTTTGACCCGCTAGACAACCGCCAGGGCATTATCAGCCGCCCGGTCAATGTCCTGCTGGGACGCCTTGCCCTATTCCAGTGCCGTGAGCATCTTATCGAGCCGTCACTTGGTCGAGAAGGGAAATTCGATATCGCAGCTTTCCTTGACCGATTCGGCCGTAGAGTTCGTGCCACCCCGGTCCGAGATGACGATGCTTGTTTCCGTGGTTTGTCATTCCCGTTAGGTCTTCGGTGATATGGTAGATGCCCGATCCCCTGTGAAGGAGGCATACCCGTCATAGCCCCTACTCGCCACGGATGCGTCCTGTTGACCAGATTGTACGACGTCATGATGGTCCATGGGTTTGCCTCGCGGGCGGCAATCTCAAAAGGAACGGAGATCTCACGTAACGGTCGCTCCGATATTCTCGAGTCGATCGTAAACCGATCCGTCTCCTGCTCGTTTCCGACAAGTCTGCAGATACCCGCTAGTGTAACGCATATACGAAGAGGGACAGAGCACCACGAGCCCGCATACGTACGTTTGATAGCAGCCGCGACGCCGTTTCTTGGAGGCCGCCTACGTACTACGCGGCCAGTTCCGCGGCGAGGACAGGATCCTCGGAGAATGGCTCGAAATTCCTTCCGCCCATGCTAGCGGGCGTGGCTCCAGCCTCATTTGCGAGATGTCGGCCGACATCCCGTAAGAGGATCTTGTTCCATGTTCCCGTTAGGGGGGTGCCGCACGGAAACAGCGCAACCTTATAGACAAGTGAAATCTTTAGCGCTGCCTACAAGCTGGGGAGAGGGCCCAAGGAAAGGCATCATCCATACCTTGCTGTCGCCAACAAAAATCCCACCACGTGTGCCGTTTGCCGTCACTGGTTTTGGCCGCCGAAATCCCCTTTGATGAGATTTCCTTTGCTGTCCAGAAGTCGGCAGCTGTCAATAGAGAAACGTAGGCGCCTACGTCGGTGTCATAACAAGACTGCGCTACCGACCTACATTAGGTGGTACGAGAGATCCCTTCTCTTCCAAGGATAGCCCGGCCGGTTTCCCGGGCGAGAAGTCTATTATCGTCCTCAGTTCCACTGAGAACATCACTTACGCCGCAAGGGGTCTCGGAGAAGAGACCTTGGTGTCAGGGGTGGTGCCTGTGTCGATGCTTCCTAAGCGTGATTCCCGAGGATCGTTATCGTACTCCAGCTCGTCCGGCGAGCGTGCTCCCAATCCGGATCCCGTCCTCGACGTGTAAGGAGGGCAGTTGAAGCGCAGAAAAGCACGAGTGGGAGAGTAGACAGTCTACAGCAAGGTTGAAAGGGCCGTGGTTGAGTCACAGAGAATAGGAGATCAGCCGTTGTGGGATCAAGAGCTAGCTGATGCGCCAGTCATCCCATATATCACGTGGCAGAGAACGAGCATGTCAAAATATGGATATTGTATAGCATTCAAGCCGGTCAGCAGAGAGCAGCTGAGAATGTGCGTCTAAGAAGACCCGGAACGGCAGCACCAGACCGCAACCGACATGTCGGTCGAGGGTGGCACGTTCACCAAATAATAACATGGACCAATGGCGCACTGTGGATTTGGTACGGGATGTCCACGTTATTTTTGTTCAACGGGGTGGGAAGTGCGATCTCGATGACAGGCGTCCCTGGTTTGGGCGTTGACCCAAGATGGCTCGGCAGGCCGTCTTGCCAACAGCCGGGGTGGCGCAGGCAAGACCAAGACACTCGTTCAGCTGACCTCGGAGCCACGGGATTGGGCATGTGGTGGATGTCTGCGCAAATTGGCTCATGTGAAACGGCGGCAGTGGTGGTTGCACGGGCTGGAGATTTCTGATGAGCCGCCCATGGCGAACCGCAGGCAATTGCGCGTTTTATCATAGTAGAGATCGGTTAGTAATTCTACAGCAAATGTAGGAACTATAGGTCAACCTATTTTTCTATTTTTAGGTTTCGAATAGACACTGAAAAAGTTCCGCCTCGCACACCATCTGTCTAGGTAAGCTACCTAATCGCCCATCACGAAGGGATGGCAGGTCTGGGGCTCCAATTAGCGTCGCGCGAACTGCAGACTCTGTGCTGACATAACACCCCCGAAATTGGCCTCCGTGCAATCTCAAAGCCTCCCATGACGACAGCCCCCAGGGCGGCTCGTCTGTCCCGTGGCCGGCTAAAACATTCCATGCCCCCACGCCGGATTTTGCGCCAGAACTTGCTCGGGACGACTCGCGGACGGTGGCGATCAAACATTTTACTCTCTTCTTTCTCTCTCCTGTCGGATTGTTTCTCCGGTCGCTGCTCGGCAAATCCTGCCCATAAACGCCAGCCCAGGGGAGATGCCACGGCGCAGCCGAACAACGTCCCCGATTTTTTCCCGGTAATTTCTTATTCATTTATTATAAAGCATCCACCGACCGCCGCGCCGGTCCCTGGATGCTCGCTGTGGAATCGCGTCGCCGCGCCTGCAAAAAAAAAAGATCGCCCGACCATCCCACCACCGACGGCGCGCCTGGTCCATCGGCGTGCCTCGAGTCCATCCCCTTGCGTCCTCTGAACGCATCCTCTCCTTTCGCTCCTTATCTCACTTTTGCAGCTCCAGAACGGCAGGATCCGTCACAAGCTCGACATCATGGCGTGGTCCAAGGCAACGCGCATCAGCATTATGCTGGCCATCGACTTGGCATTCTTCTTCCTCGAGCTCGGCAGCGGAATCTACGTTGGGTCGCTGGCCCTGATGGCGGATGCATTCCATATGCTCAACGACGTCATCTCGCTCGTCATCGGCCTCTGGGCCGTAAGGGTCTCGCAGAACAAATCCACCGACAAGTTCTCGTACGGCTGGCTGCGCGCCGAGATCTTGGGCGCCTTCTTCAACGCCGTCTTCCTGATCGCCCTCTGCGTCTCCATCATCCTCGAGGCCCTGACCCGCTTCCTCGACCCTCCCGTGATCCAGAACCCGTTCCTGATCCTGGTTGTCGGCTCCCTGGGCCTTGCCTCCAACCTCGTCGGCTTCTTTGTCCTCGGAGGCCACAGCCACGGACACGGCGGCGGCGACCACGATCACGAGCACGATCATGGCAACGGCCACGACCACGGCCACGGCCACGCCGACGAGGCGCATTCGCACGACCGCGACGCCACCCGGGACGCCGAGGAGGGCGTTGCGCGCTACATCAGCTTCAGCAACGGCGACACGCGAGAGAGGTGCGGCAGCGGGGCGTCTGCGCTGTCCAAGAACCAGCACAGGCGTCGCGGCAGCAGCATCCGCCACAGCCGCTTCACTAACATTGACGACCTCTCGATCCACCCCGCCAGCTTCCGCCAGGAGATCATTGCCGCAAGCCGTCCGCAGAACCAGTCCGACGAGGAGTCGGCCGGCGACCGAAGCCGCGATCCCAGCCCCGGCCGGGACGATGACCGTCTGCCCACCGAGACGACGCCTCTGATCGTGCCTGGAACTTCGGCAACCGTACCCATAGGCACGACTCCCAAGGGCGGCTCTGGCAGCCTCGCCCTAGCTGCTGGACGGCCCCGTCGGGACTCGTGCGATCACGCCGGCCACAACCACAACAAGCCCATGGAGTCCCGAGGCGGCCACGGCCACGGCCACAACCACGCCGACATGGGGATGCACGGCATGATTCTGCACGTCATCGGCGACGCACTCGGCAACGTCGGCGTCATCATCACGGCCCTCATCATCTGGAAGACGTCGTGGGAGGGGCGCTTCTACGCCGACCCGGCCGTCTCCCTCTTCATCACGCTCATCATACTGCGGTCCTGCATCCCGCTCACGCTCGCCACGGCCAAGATCCTGCTGCAGGCCACGCCGGACCACCTGAGCATCCCCGACATCAAGGCCGACATCCAGGACCTGCCGGGCGTCGTCAGCTGCCACCACGTCCACATCTGGCAGCTGTCCGACACCAAGCTGGTCGCCTCGATGCACATCCAGGTCGCCTTCCCCATCTCGGAGGAGAACGGCGAGAAGTACATGAAGCTGGCCATGCGCGCCCGCAGCTGCCTGCACGCCTACGGCATCCACAGCGCCACAATCCAGCCCGAGTTCTGCCTCGACCGCGACCACGCCCACCTCGACGACGGCCACGGCCACCACCACAACCAACAGCAGCAGCAACAGCAGCACCAGGGCGACGTCGCATCCGAGGCCGCCACCGCCTGCGGCACCGGCGGGCCCGGCTCCATATGCCTCCTCGAGTGCGTTGACGACTGCGTCGGCCAGGGCTGCTGCCCCGACTCGCCAAAATCCCCGCCGGGCAGCAGCCACTCGCACAATCCGCAGGCCGGCGGCGGTGGTGGTACTGGCCATAGCCACTAAGTTTTCCCGACTGCGTCGAGGGTTGTACGTTAAAATATGGAGACGGATGGAGGAGTAGGCGTGGATCCACGGTTCCACAGCCAAACGAAACCGTTTGGCGCCGTGGTGGTAGGAGGACAAAATGTTTGTTGCATCTGCAATGGTGTTGGCGGCTCTGTCTACTTGTTTGCTTTGCATCATGTACTATGGCGTATTTCTAACGTCACCAACGATGACTTTTTTTCTTTTGCGGTTTTTTTTTCTTCTGTTTTTTTTTTGTCCCCTTGCGATACCAAATTGATCAATCAAGCAAAATGTTGATTGACTCTGCCACGCTAGCGCCCATCTTGACCCAGCTGAAGAGACGTAGAGCCGTTATGAAGCGGTGGATTGTGGTACGCCTCTAAAAGGTCCAAGTTTGGGTTAGGGAGGCTGTTTAACAAGCAGTTTCACGTGCCTCAGATGCCCCTATAGAAGCGAAATTTGAGCTTTACTTGTGCTAGTCGGCAGGCTAAATATCGCAAAGAAAAAGAACTGGCTGTATGTTAACTTAGGTACTAGGCAGGTAGGCAGCGCTGGCTCCTCTCCAAATCACCATCTATTTGAACCAAAAACATGACACACAAAAGCCCAAGCACGTTTTATCCACCAGGCGCGGCGCGGGCTCAGCTGCGGGCTGTTACCACGAGAAGCAATACTAGCAAAGCCCAAAGAGGCCTTTGGAAGTAGGCCAAGCTCGCCCGCCGCCGTCAACCACGCGTTTTCCAAGACGATTAAAGAAGACGATAGAGGTAGGAGAGGTAGGGTATGTAGGTATATGGGCCGCCAGAAAATTCAGATTCTAGAATCCTATCTGCCGGACCAATGTCCCTCCGATTAGGAGATTGGTTGGTTGGTTCGTTGGGTATTTTGTGCTTGCGCGTGGGTATTGAAAAGAGATCGGACAAAGGAAAAGCTAATCGCTCCAGGAGAAGACAAAGGAAAAGGGCAGGCAGCACCAAGGAAATAAAATTAGACGAGAAGATGCGACGAGATCTTGCTGCTTGTTATGCGCACCGAGTATGGGCGACATGACAGCAGCAAAAGATGACGGGGCGGACGTCGAGTGAATACGCGGTTTATCTGCAAGGAAAATTGTGCGGCACAAGAGGAGCTGATAGTGAAAAACGGGGGGCATGATTCTAGATGGTGGTGTGAAGTGTGGTGGAGTGTGACGTCGCTTAGGAGCTTAGCGGCGGATGGGCTGGGGAACCCGAGGACCTGCGCCAGGGCCTTGACTGTTCTCCATGTTGCCCGTCAGCTCGGCAACTCTGGCCTTGATACGGGCCACACGGGATTCGATGGCTAGAGACAAGACAGGTCAGTAAAAGGCTGTCATTATGGGGCGCAGTCGGTCTCAACTTACTCTCCTCTCCGCTGGTGTCACCATCACCGTCTGTGGTCTTGCTGAAGCCACCCTGGCTCTGTTCCTCGCTCTGGCGCTGAGCGGCACGGTCGGCGGCGTTCTTGCGGATCTGCGCCCACCGATCCAGTGCCGGGGGCACAGGAGGAGTCACGGGAGAGACCGGAGCCTTGGGGCCACGGCGAGCAGGGGCCTCGGCAGCACGGGGCGCTTCCCGAGCGATAGGCGGCGGCGTCGCATCGCCGTCATCCGAGTCCGAGTCCGGAACAAAGGCCGGCTGATCTAGCGGACCCTGGTCGAACCGCGAGAACTCATCCCGAGCCTCCTGGGGCTCGTGCGTGTCGACACGCGAGTCCACGGATGGCTCATAGGGAGCCTCGGGCTCCCGGCGAGCTGGTGGAGGCTGGGCAAAAGGGGGCCGAGTGGGAGTGGACGGGGTGTGCGCGCGAGGGGTGCGTTCCTCGTCCTGCTCAATCGCTGACACCGCCACCTCGGCACGCGAGACCGGAGGTTCGGGTGACGCAGCCCACTGAGGCGAGGCTGGGACTTCCACGCTGTTCTTGTGGCTATCCTGGGCCAGCATGCCGTTGAGGTCAGCCGCGGCGTTATCAGGTAGCTTGGATTGCCTGTTCTTGCGGCCAAACAGCTTCCTGAAGCCTCCCGACGCGGCCTTGTCTTTCTCCTTGTGAAGCTTCTTTTGTTGCTTCTTGCTATCAGGGCTGACGTCGGGCTCGGGGGAAATGGTGGTATTCCGTGCCAGCTCCATGCTCTGTTGCTCCCCCTTCGCGGGCGTCATGGGAGATGCGGGTCCGTGAGACGCCCTGTCCTCTTCCCTCCTAAGCAGGGGCGAGTGGGGGACGGCCGAGGACGGGGACTGAGGCATAAGGGAGGGGGATTTGCTAGGAGGCGCAGGACGCTCGTCCCTGCCGTATTCGCTGTGGCCGTTGGCGTGCAGGTTGGCCTGTGACGAGCCGCGTCCGGCGTTGTTGTTGGCAAGGTACGCTTCCCTAATGGCGTCCTTGTCGTACTTGTTCGCCCACTTCATCGCAGGCGAGGCCTCGCTCATGATGACAGGCTGCATCGTCAGGACGCTGTTGGTCTTCTCCGCCATCAGTTCAGCGTCGGTCCGGCCCCGGCGGGTGGGCGAGCCCATGCTCGCCGACTGCCTCTCTTGGAGCTGCTTGGCCTGCAGCTGCTGCGCCGCGGCATGGATTTTGGCCTGCTGGTCTGGCCCGATGCTCGTCTTGCTGACACCCAGCGCTGCCGCCGAGCCATGGACGTCTCCCTTGGCCAGCGCATGCTTTCCGGTCGACTTGCTCCGAGAAAGGCCTCCCTTGTTCCGGCGAGTCCAGCTGAAGAAGCCCTTCTTTTCGGCGATGTACGCGCCTGCATCAGGCTCGGGCGCAGCACCTTTGACCATCTCCTCCATCACCAACCAACGTCCGTTGCGTAGCGACGTCTCGATCACGGCGCAGCGGCCGAACGATGACTTGCGTTCTGGGGTCTCCTCGGGGGCCAAGCTGGTCATCCAGACCCACCAGAACGAATCGTCCAGCTCGAAGCGGGATATGCTTGCCAGTTCTCCGGGCTCTAGATGGCGCTCCGTCTCCAGCCTGGGCCTGTGAGACTGCGCGCTGCGCTGGCGCACCGCCGTATCAATCGGCGGGAGTACCTTGTCCGGGGGCAGCAGAAGGTTAGAGGGACTGTTCGGGCCATCGTCAACAAAGCCGGACGACAAAAAGTCGGCCCAGGACGGTGTGGTAGGCCTGGCCAGACCGGTGCCCGAGGCCGGAGTGGACCTAAGGCCTGGCCCCTGGCGCCTATGGGCGCCGGCGTCGTCGTCGTCGTCATCCTCGTCCAGCGTTGCGGTGAAGCCGATATCCTCGAATCTGGACCAGGAGGCGTCTCGCAGGCCCGTCGAGTGCTTGGAGCTAGAAACAGCCTGGGTCTGGTTGGCAGCAGAGACGGACTTGAGAACTCTGCGGCATTCCTCCGTCAGGGCCTGGATTGGGTCCTCATACTCTGAAAACTCGCGGAGCATGCGATCTTCGTCGCGGTATTGAAAATGGTTGCCTCGGCGAAGAAGAGCAAAGGGCGTGGGCGAAACACTCTCGACGATCATGACGACTTTGTAAGTCGATGACATCATGAGCGATGGCCGCTTTGGCGGGTATTCGGTCTCCTGCACCAGCTTCTGCAGCGAAATGGGCAGCGCAGATATGCCGGCAGGGACGCGCTGCGGGCTCAGAGATCGGAGGTAGGCAAAGAAGAGATGGCTGGTCGCGTCCGCAGCCTTGAGCCACGCCTTGTAGCTGCCGTCGAAACCGTTGCCGACATCCTTGTGCTCAAAGGCCCACCATGAGGCCATGCGCGACAGCTTGCGGCCGCCGAACCCGTTGGCCTTGCCATGGGCAGCGACGGCGGAAAGGAGATCGAAGAAATCGAATACTATCGAGGTACGAGCGTCGTTGTCGATGCTCAGTGGAATGAAGGTCTTGAACGAGTCCCGGGCCATGCCGGAATCTAGGGAGGGAAAAAACGGTCAGCGGCAGGCGCCACACAAGCCACCACTTCTGGCGCGAGTGGTTGTGAAACGCATGTAATGTTTGCGTATGGCGGGCGCTCCACTGACCTTGCTCTCCGGACTTGAATAGGTCGTAGGCGTCCCAGCCGACCAAACCGCCCGGCAATCTGGCCCAGCACCACTTGATAACTCCCGATATCACCTTCATTACGTGTTAGTTGGAATTGGAACCCTGGCACGCAAGAGGACTGCGGGACAAGCAAACGCACCATTGGCTCGATCATGCGCAGTTCCTGGGCCAGCATCTCACCCCGCAGGTTGGAGCTGGGGTCGAAGAAGTGCCGGATAAACGTCCGCACACCGCTGGGATCAGACGTCGGACGGAACGGGAGAAGAAGAAATGGAAGGTCAAGACCTGAAGGAGCAAACATGAATAGCAGACGCGTCCGTTAGCCCAGACCTCACAAGAGCGCGCGGGGAGAATAGACATCGGTGAGGATATTACCTCTAGCCTTGAGCTCGAAAGTGCAGCGCCGGACCAGCTCCTGGATCTCCTCTGGCTCGACGGTTAGGCGAGTGAAGGCATCTTCCCATCGGGGCTTGGCGGGCGCCTGGTCCTTGAGGTGGTCGAGGCCGTTGCCCTTCTTGTTCTTCGTTTTCGTGGGGCCATCCTTGCCCTTGAGGCGGGAGAATATGCTGGGCATGGTGTCTCGAGGCGGTCTATGCGAGGGCAGGCCGGCGGCGAGGCAGCATGCATCAGTCGAGGTGACGGCAGCGCGGTGTCTGCTCTGGGGGCTGCTCCAAAAGCGGCAGCCGTGTAAATTTTGTGTTCTGCGCAAAGCCGGTGCAGGATAAATGTCTGTTTGAGGCCTCGAAGCCAGCCGATGGGATCAAAATGACTGGGGGCCCGCGCGATCACAAGGAGAGAGAAAAAGGAAACTCGGTCTTGTTGCAGTTGGGTGGAGAAAGAAAAACGTCGGGTCAGGACGTGCGAGCGCTGTTGAATTGGACGGGGCCTGGGTGTCGCTCGAAAGGGTCCAATGGAAACACGCAAGGGGGGGTATCCGATCGAACGAGTGGAGGAGGGACCCCTGGGGTGGGAAAATTATAAAACGGGAAAGGAAAGCAGGAAATAGCGAACGGGGGGGAGTGGCGAGAAGGAAAACGACGAGGTTGATGGCGTAGAAAAGAGAGGCGAAACACGCACGAGAAGTAAAAGGATGGGAATAGACAGGAGGAAGGAAGGAGGAAGGCCTACAGAAAAAAAAAATAGTAACAATAATTAAAGAGAGGCGGCGGACCAAAACCACAGCCAAGTATGATGATGGTCGACACCGATAGCAGCAGCACCTCAGCTGGTAACCCGTCTTCAGGGGCTAGCGTTAGGTGGGATATGAGACATGGGACGGAGAGGAACGGCGCGAGCAAATAAGGTACGAAAAACGTCCCAGGCGGGCCTGGCGCAAATTACGACGTCTGTCGGCTGGCGGTCGCGCCTGCCCAACGTGCGCCCGTATCGTCTTTTTGCCTCGCCTGTCGTCCACCCTGACCACCCATTTAGCAACTGCCGCCTGCACCCACCCATCCGTCCGCCCAAGACGGATGCAACCTCTTTGCAGGGGCGCGTTTACAGTAGGAGGGACGGCGCAAGGTCCCCTTGGCTTTTGACATGCGACGGTGCGCGAAAACGGCGGCGACGACAGGGAAACCGCACGGACAGGACAGACCAGGGCCCAGGCTGGGCGGCCGGCTTCCGTCCGATGACGAATCAATTGATGTTCGACTCTGATCAAGAGTCGTGGAGCGGTCAGCTATTTCGTTCCCGTCTCCAACAGAACCTGCACCCGGCCTGAACTGGCCTGGCCCGGTTGCTGAAGATTTTTTTTTCTTATTCTCTCGGCGGCAGATGGGACCCGCCGCCCGGGAAAAGGCGTGGCGGGGACCCAGGATCTGATACACCTGAAGTACCCGTGCTGCCGGCCACGCAGACAGGGGTCAGAATGTCTCTGGCAGGTACCGACCTCCGCCAAGCCCATGGTGATTAAAATGGTCTGTGCGACATGCGCGTTCCTGGAGATATCACAGACACTGTCGCTGGCGGCCGAGGAAGCGCCAGGCCTCTGGGTATACAGACGGGCCATCGGCCGGACGCGACGTCAGGTGCAAGCCCGAGGAGAAATGGCTAGGTAGGTAGGACCTATCTACTGTAAGTCTACCTACCCGCATGTGTACCTCCCTCTAGTGTGGACGGGATACGGGATTCAAAAAGAGGCAAAGGAGGTGGTCGCACAGACACTGTACTCGACACACCCCCCACGCGCGAATTGTCAAGGACCGTTGTCGTCAAACGCGGAATATTCACCAGTGTCTTGAAGAAAGGGAAAAGACAAATGACAAAGGCAGGCGGACGCCGGCGTACCTCTTGACTGGAGAGTCGACGAAGCAGCGACGACAAACGAGACCTCGGCGGCGCCCTGATTTAAAATTGACACAAAAAAAAAAAAAAAAAAAAAAAGGAGGCGGGCAGCAAGGAAAATCCCAATGAATGGTGATCGTTTTTTTCTTCTTGCTTTTTCCTCCCACAACGCAGGGGTCTTGCCAGCCCGGCCCACACCCACCATCCACCCGGCTAGCGCAAGCACTTCGCTTGCTTGCCAGTCGGCAGCCACCCCCTGCCTGGTTTTCTCCTGCTTTTGGCCCACGCTCGCCTCGTCGGCGCGTCTGCGAACATGTTTCCCTCCCGGCGGTCGGCACGCGTCCCGTCATTGGACGTGCCCTGGAGACGACTAGCCGAGAAGAGGAAACGCTGCGTTTCCTGCCAGCGAAGAGGCAGCCCTCTTTTTTCTGGGACCCGCTGCTGTGCTGTGCTGTGCTGTCAACCCCATGTCACGCGTCGAACCCTTGCTGTCCCTCGGGCAGGCGCCTTTCCCCATCCAAATCGCCCAGTCATGCGCTGATGCCTGACTTGGCTGCCAAGCACAGAACGGCCCCGAAGTGACGGCCAGCCGTGTTTCTCGGCAATTTTTTCCCCTCCATTCTCCGGATCGATCGACGGTGAGCCGGACATACACACATAGGTACGGACGGATCAGCGAAAGCGTTTCCCAAATCTTCACGCGGGCGCCGAGACTTGCCTCACCTCGGAGTTTGGTCGCCTGGAAGGAGGCAAGAAAAGCATCCACACCGGCCTTGCCTTTTTCTCTCTCCGCCACCGCCTCCGCGGATGGCGCTCGGAAGTCCGGGAGCGGGCATACAACACAAATAGTCGCTATACCCAAGCCGGGCTGTTCCTCCGGTTTCGATGGTGGCATCTGGCCAGGCGTTCCTTGGAGGCGCTGACGTTCTGAAACCAAATGCATGGACATTAAAGACACTGTGGCCAGGACTGATGCTGTTGGGTGCATGGATGACTGTCGAGACTGCCCAACTGGAAGTCTTCGTAATGCTCCTCATGCAATAATGGCCAGACACGTCTAACCCCTCCAGGTCTATGCGTTACATTATACCCAGACCCCGTCTTCTATCCGGCACTATGGTTGCTGCATCTCCATCGCCTATGTCCTTTGTTTGTTGTTTCCCCGCCCCATAATCCGGATGACTCCGTCAAGACATGGTTGGATGGGCCGATGACGAAGGCCAGGTCCGATAGGGCTGCGCCGAGTTCCGTCTCCCTCCCGCGCTCATCCAGCCGGATTGCAACAAAAAAGAAAAAAAAAAATCCATGCACATCATCAAGCCTTTGCGGGGTCTTTATTCTCCTCGTTGCCCTTGACATCTCCCTTCTTAACTTCCACTTTGCCACTTTCCATCTCTGCCGCCGCTTCTCTCGCGGCCTCCTCGGCGTCCTCGTCCACATCGTCCTTGGCCTCTGTAGCAGCAGCAGGAGCAGCAGCAGGAGCAGTTTTCGCCTTGAGAGTCGAGTTGCCGGGGACGAGTGCCCAGTCGATCTCGGCATCCTCGCCGTAGCGCTGGATCAGCCACTCGTTGGCGAGCCTGTAGTGGCCGCAGTCGAAGTAGCCGCGCGACGCGCTCAGCGGGCTGGGGTGGACCGCCTTGAGCACCAGGTGGCGCGACGCGTCCACCTTGAGCACGCGCTTGGCCGCGGGCGAGCCCCAGGCCATGAAGACGACGCCGCGCGAGCGCCGGGCCGCCACCAGGTCGATGACGCGCTGCGTGAACCGCTCCCAGCCGTGGTTGGCGTGCGAGTTGGCCTCGTGCGCCCGCACCGTCAGGCACGTGTTGAGCATCAGCACCCCGCGCTGGGCCCAGGGCGTGAGGAGGCCGCCGCCCGTCGGGGGCGGCTTGAAGGAAGGATAGTCGTTCTTGAGGCAGATGTACATGTTCCTCAGCGACGGCGGCGCCTTGGTCGGCGGCCGCACCGAGAAGGCCAGCCCGTGGGCCTGGTTGACGTTGTGATATGGGTCCTGGCCCAGGATGACGACTTTGACGCTGTGGAACGGGGTGAGGCGGGACCTATGTAGAGCGGAGAGGATTTCAAGTCAGCAATCGGAACGGGCCGTGTTCAGAGCGAGGGGGCGCGGCGGTGGTGGGTGCATGCTGACCATGAGTAGATATCCTGCCTGGGCGGGAAAACGGTCTTGTTGGCGGCGGCCTCGCGGTTCAGAAACCTCTTGAGGTCGAGGAACTCCTTGGACACGATTTCTTCCTTGAGCAGAGCCAGCCAGCTCTCGTCGAGAGTGTCGATCTCCAGCCCCAGCAGCTCCCTCTGCTCGTCGGTGAGCTTCTCGGCCCACTTCTTCTTGTCGAACTTGGGGCCGGCGGGCTCGGGCGCGGAGCTCCCGCCCGCGCCCGCCGCTCCGGCGTTTCCGGTACCGGCTTTAGGCGCCCCGAAGAAAGACATGATGCTAGTGTTCTTGGCTTTCTTGGCATCGCCAGCGGCCAGACTGCCCCCTTTCCTCTTGAGTGAAGACATGACGCTGGGATGTGCGAGCCTGACAGTCGAGAGGTGGTATGTCCGACTGGCACTATGGCTTGCCAAAGAGACGCGGCAGAATCTGGCCAAAAGGTACAGATGCTGGCTGTATCGTTGTTCGAACAATGCGAGTGTGCGGAGGAGGCGGTCGCGGGATCGCGGTGTATTATGACCAGAGAGGCCTGGCTGTGAAGTAATGCGATTTAGGTCCCGAGTCCAAGGTTTGCTGGAACAGAAGCGAGGGCTGGACGAGCACGGCCACACGCCAGTTCGCTTTCCGTTCCAGCAGCAGGGGGCGGCCCGGTCGCCAGGGAGGGAGTGGGGGCGGCGATGTTGGTCCCCTGGCCTTGTGGAGCAAGCCCGGGGAAGCGGCTGAGCGCCGGCACTCCAGGCTACAAGCCACCCAACAAGGGACCTGGGAAAGCCCTGTGCTGCTGAGGGTGGAAGTTTGCCTGTGATTCCTGGGATGGCGCCGTCGCACAATACAAAGCCCGATTCCCAGTACAATGGACACTTTCACAGGGACGTAATCTGAAGCCTCAACTGCCCATCGAGTCATAGGTCGTTAGCTGCACGGTTAAAGCTATGCGTGGCGCGTCACGCGAGCGCGTTTTTGCGGGCCTACTTTTTTTTCTTTGATTGAGATCAGTCCGTCACGCGCACCAGCTGGTGGCGTTACTCCGACGCGTCGTTACCTCAACGCGCATCCCAGCACCGTCAGCCAAGCCGGCCCTTGCAGGGTTGTTCAACACCACCCAATCGAATCTGCTTGCACCCAGGCTAGCCTGGAACTTTGTGCTTCGCCGAGCAGGCAACAGGACGATGGTGCATGTCCTTCTGAAATTATAATCTACATCGCTAGGTACATAGCTTCGGTACCTAACTACCAACGTTCCCCCCAGAGACTGCTTTTGATTTTACATGGAGTGAGGGGGTCATCAAGTCTATGAACGCCAAATGCTGAAAATCAAGTGCAGGGAGATTATCCGTGCGCACTGAACGCCGGCTTCCCCCTGCATGCCGTCCAGGTTGTCCCAACGCCCAAGAATGAAAGCATGCATGTCACAAACAAAGTACATGAGCAGGCAGGTAGTGGCGTATCTGCCTGCTTGGCGGCCGCGGCCTATCGTTGCGTTCCGGAGCCCACGTCTTGGAGTAGAGCACGCTCGTTCATGCTCCGAAACGTCCTTTTGCCCACTTCGTAGCTGCTTATCATGATGGCGCATGCGGGCGCGACCTTGAGCGTTCGTGGAATCCAGCCCTTAAAAAGGCCAGGGACACCTTCGTTCCTGAATATGTGCCACAGCAACTGCACCATTGTCCGTTCCTCAGGGGCTGCGGTCGCCTTTCCTGCGGCAGAGACTGCTCTGCCGGCCGCGCTCTGGTACACCTGCGTACGGGTCTTCCCAACATCGAAAGGTGTCGTTGCTACCGACGCGAGCGCGCCAGACAGCGCCCCGGCTGTGAAGCTGTCCACAAATGTGTCGGTATGGTTCTCGCGGCTCTGTGACCTCCGCCTGGCCCGTCCGCGCGACTCGTCCGGTTCGAGGCTGCGACCCCTATGCCGTTCTCGCGCATCGGTAAGTCCTCCACGGATGGCCTCGTAACCCCACCAGTACATGCCCGAGAATGGCACGTCTCTCCAGAGCGTCAGCGTCAGTCCGCGCCACAGCGAACGGTAGCCCTGGCTGCCAACCATCTCTCGGATGCTCCGGAAGGTGTCGGCCACATGGCCTGCCGCCGACGAGCCGTGGGAGGCCTGTAACCGTGTGCGAAAGAGCTCGATAGGACTGACGGCTGCCGCAGCCAGTATCCTGGCCACTGATCCAGCTGCCAGTGGGGCATAGTCCTCCTTGACTGTCCTATACACGGGGCTCTCCCGGTTGTATCGTAGCCACTCGTACCCGGTGAAGTATATGATATTGCCTGGTATTGCCATGAGAAGCGTAGGCGACAGGCCGCGCCACAGGGTAGTCACGCCTTCGTTCCGTGCGATTTTCCTCAAACCATCCATTGTCGAAGTGTACGTTCTCTGCTCGGCCTGCTCCACGGCGCATGCGGCAGCGGCTCCGTCGGGGCCCGGGGTGGGAACTCCCTGGAGCCGAGGCCCGGCGATGCAAACCTCGGCGTTGTTGTTCATGAAGAAAACCTCGCGGCAGCACGCGGTGACGCCGAGATTGGAGGGTCGAAAAGGGCTGGGGCTTGCCTGGGGAAGCCTGTAGGGTTCCATCGTGGGTTTCGGGACGTTTTGTGACTGCAGTCGCACGCGCACCACGTCGAGGGGTGTTACTATAGTCAAAGTGTCAGTCAGCTGGCGGACGAGGAGGGGAAGCATAGAACGTTACGGTACATCGAGCATACCGAGAAGACCAGTCAACAGACTGCCTGATATCGCAGACAGCATCTTCTGGACAGCAGTTATTTCACCTGGCTCATCTCCAGCAGAAAGGCCGGGGGCGACACCCTGGGGCACGGTCGCGGGGTCGGCCCTGGGAAGAATCCTGGCGAGCGTCGGAGGCGCGGAGCCATGGTCGGTTGGAGCGCCCAGGCTGGGCGCATCAGAGCCGGAGGCCAGTGACGCCATGGCGATCGGAGGCTACGCTCGCATTCTCGGCGAGCACGCGCCAGACGGTTCGGTGTTGGCGATAAGTGGGAGGAGACGGGCGGTTAGCGGCAGATGGAGCCCCGGCGCAGATTCTGATCCCTGCCAGCCGGACGGAAGATTCGGATTGCCGCTTGGAGCTTGTGATGAGGGGTGCGGCGAAAAGTCCGGGGTTAAGTTCAGGTAGGTCCGAACAAGCTTGTTCTGCACTTACGTCTGGGTTTGAGTGCGGCGCCGGGCGGGTGTGATTGCTGGGTCGGGTGGGATGGTTCTCGATTTTCCCTGCGCCCATCCCGAAGTCGGCGGGTCATCACCGATTTGATTTTGCCCGTGCAGGACCGTCAATGACGACTGTGGATCGGTTTTTCGACGATGGTCTCCGAGCGTCCATTTTAGATTTTAGCCCGAGGCCGGTGCAAGCCGTGGTTTCGACCAATCAGCAGCGGGTGGAGTCGGTGAGAGCCAAATTCGGCTCGACCTGATTTTGGTGCGAGAATCTCTGAGAACCTGCACAACGCTCTTGTCCTTCTTTGCCGCATTGAGTGTTTGTTTGCTCGAATTTACCCAGCAGTAAACCAACGTGTAAGCTGGAGATCGATGCAATTGGACTGAGAGATATCGAGGCTGGAACACATGGCCATGCGCGGCTGAAAAACGGACGATGCACCTGCACTTTTTGGGCCAAGTGGGGTGCGGGCCGCCGCCCAGTTGAGCGCCTGGTCCCAGCACGCCAGATCGTACCTGACGTCCCACGCGCCCACAGCCAGCCCCTGTTTCCTGCCGCAGGAGAGGCCCCTTGACGAAAAAGTGGCCGGAGGGACGACGCACCACCGTCGTCCAATCCGCTGCAGACAGAGTCCTGACGGCCACGAGAGGACAGGACCGCAGCGTCTGCCGCCCAATTTTCATGTTTGAGACGGAGCTCTCCCCAGCTCCATTCCTAGACGCCTATCCCAGCCACGCGATCCAGTGACACCAAGCCGTCCCCGTCCGACTCCTCCGACCCAGCCTATACCCGCGACCACGTCCCACGACCACCCATCCGCCAGCGCCCGACTCCACGCCGCACCGGTCCGGATCTGCGCCGTCCGTCGTTGTGCGCCAGCAGGCCGTCCATGGCTTCCGCCGCATCTCGCCATGGCTTCGTACAGAAATGGCTCCCCCTGGGCATCGCGCAGGCCTCCCTCGGACGATAACTCCATCATCGACGAGCTCCGTGCCTTGGCTGCCCGTGGCATCCGCTTCGCTGCCAGCTTCGCAAGGGGGCCTGCCTGGCACCTGGCTCTCACTCTCACCTCTCGCGCCGCCCTCCAGCTCCGCCGCAACCTGACCTCGCGCCGCCTGCTCAGCTTCCCCCACCTGATGGTTGTTATGTGGCTTCTCGTCCTGCTCTGGGGTGAACGCTGGGTTTTTGGCACAAAGGTCGAGCAGTGCCGCTGGGACAAGTGGGAGAAGTGGGTAAGTATCATCGCCCTCTGTGTCTGACAGTGTTGCGCCTCTGCACTGTTTACACTGCTGACAACCTCTTAAAAAAAAAAAAAAATTAGCCTGCCGGCATCACTCCCCACCGAGTCGTATTGGTGGCCGATCCCCAACTGATCGACCCCCATTCGTACCCCGGCAGGCCATGGCCAGTCAACCCCTTGACTTACCTCGTCACCGACAACTACCTCCGCCGATCCTACAACCAGCTTGTCTCCCAGCTCCGCCCCACCACCGTCTTCTTCCTTGGTGACCTGTTCGACGGCGGCCGCGAGTGGAAGACGAACCACGGCGAGTTCAAGGACCCCGCCTGGAGCCATCGGCCCGGAGACGAGAAGGCGCTGCTGAAGAAGTGGAACAAGCGCTACGGCCACGACTTCTGGCTGAAGGAGTACGAGAGGTTCGGCAACATCTTCCTAGACCCATGGAGGAAGGCTGCAAAGACGTACCACGGTGCCGCTGGCGAGCGGGGCCCAAGGATCATCACGAGCCTGCCTGGGAACCACGACCTCGGGTTCGGCTCCGAGGTCAAGATACCTTCGCGAGACCGGTTCGAGATGTTTTTCGGCGAGGGCAATCGGGTCGACGTCATAGGCAACCACACCTTCGTCTCGGTCGACACCGTCTCTCTCAGCGCCGACACGTCGGAGCAGCGCGGCGTGGTCGGGGGGGTCTTCGCGCCGACGCACAACTTCCTCGAGAGCGTGGCCTGGACCAAGCGCAAGGCTGTCGCCAAGGCGCTGCGACACCAGCAGCACCGTGTCGAGGAAGTCCAGTTCCCCCACCGCGTCGAGGAGCTCGCCTACGCCGACTTCAAAGACTCCCCGAAGCTCATCTCGGGCTCTGACGGCCCGGATCTCCCTGCGATCCTGCTGACCCACGTGCCTCTCTACCGGCCTCCAGGCACCCCATGCGGACCCCTGAGGGAGCACTGGCCGCCGGCCAAGCCGCCCAAGGGCGAGAAGGGGCCCGTCTTCCCCGACCACCGCAATGCTCTCCCAGTCTCGGCAGGATACCAGTACCAGACCGTGCTCAGCGAGCAGGACTCGACCGACCTCATCAGCAAAATCGGCAACGTGGTGCACGCCTTCTCGGGCGACGACCACGACTACTGCGAGCTGACGCACGACTCCAATCAGGCCAACGTGCGCGAGATCACAGTCAAGAGCATAAGCATGGCCATGGGCGTGCCCACGCCGGGCTTCGTCATGGTTAGCCTCTACAACCCGATCGATGCCGACGGCAAGCCGCTGCCCGGCGCGCCCGAGACCACCCTGCAGACCCGCCTCTGCCTCCTGCCCAGCCAGTTCCACACCTTCTCCCGCTACGCCGTTTTCCTCGTCATGACCGTCATCGTCCTGGGCGTCCGCGCCTTCCTCGTGCCCGCCCTCGGCCTGACGCCCTTCGCCCTGCCGCCGCTGCGCCGGTCGGCCGCGGCGCTGCTGCCCATGTTCAAGGCCAAGGGGCGTGACGACGACCACGACGGCAAAAAGAAGTGGGGGCCCACCGACTCTGGCGCCTCGGGCTTTTCCGCCCCGTCGCCGCTGACGTCGCGGACCAACCAGAGCAGCAGCAACGGCTACGGCTACGACGGTGGCGGCAGGTCCAACGGCAGGCCGGCGGGCGTGTCGTCGTCGGCGAGCGGGAAGATGCGGCACTCGTCGCAGCGCCAGTCCAAGGCCAGCGGCGGGAAATGGGGCTGGGGCGCCAACTCGGACCCGTCGCGGTCGCCCCGGATCGAGATCCACAGCGACGACCTCGATTACGACGTCTACGGCTACAGCGCCAACGGCAAGTGGAAGGCGGCCCGCCGCCCCGCGCGTCCGTCGGGCCTGACCGCCGTGGGCCACGAGTTCGTCACGACCCTGTGGCGGGTCGTGTGGATGGCGGTCTGCATATGGGCCTGGCTTGCCTGGAAGGGCTAGCCTGTCTTGCCCTTTTTATTTTAGCTCACCCTTTCCGTATCCCTCTTCCCGCTTTGGTCTTGCTCGTCAACCTCCTATCCTCATTTCTATATACTCATCCTCATCAACGCTCAGCCATTTCCACCGTGCTTGCCACCATACCTACAATGATGGCTCGTGTATATTCGGTTCATTTTGGGTTTGGTTTTCTGGTTTACGCTGCCTAATTACATCTTGCACTGGAGCTCTTTTCTATTCCCTCCCGTATCAGCATGTTTGAAAACAGGATTATTTTACTACCATCCATAGATCAGGGTCGAGGTTGTGCGGTGGGGGATGATAAAATGATTACATATTCGGGGACGGAAGCATGCGTCTTGACGTTTACTCCCTGGTGGTTGTTGTTCTTTCATATTCTTCGGATTGAACTGCCTCACACATTATTGCGCTCCGCATGATAAGGGCTGACTTTTGGATGCAGCCTAAAACATTATTAAAAGCACCGCCAAGGCTCCTGTCCAGCAAATCGACCACCTTTTCTTGCTATTGTTTCCTGTCAGTCCTCCCGCTGTTATTACTACCCCCCAAAATCCAATCCCGCAAGCAACGAGAAAATCAAGACGTAAAAAGGAAACTTTTTGGCGGTTTGCTCCACGGGTCGACTAGAAGTACAAGTTAAAAACCAAGGCAAGGAAGGCCAAATACCCATCGAAAGCAAAGCTTGAGACCAGTGATACTCGATATCGCAACAGGCGTTTAAACGAGAACGAAGAGTTGTGATTAATGACATGATAGAAGGGTATGGAAGAAACAGTCAGGAAGTATAACGCAAGCAGAGACACGTAGACTTGGCAATAAATGTATCGCTAGAGCAGCTAACAGAAAAGCAAAGGAGAGAGGGAAAAAAAAAGAGTGAAAGACACAAACACCTCAGTGCAGCTTCTGTGTCAGGTGGACGATGGCGGTGAAGCCGCTGCAGCACGAGGTGCTCATGTTGTGGCCGCACCAGCAGCACTTGACCGACGTGGTGATGGCGCCGCTGATGCCGATGGCGCGGTCCTCGACCACGGCGTCCGGGTTGGCCATGCACTCGTAGACGCAGCTGGGCATGTCCTGGAAGAAGTCGCAGCCGCAGCACACCACCAGCATCTTGGCCATCTGCTGCCCGACCGCCAGCCCGCCGCCGCTGCCGCCGCCGACGCTGGCGCGGTCCTTGAGCAGCGACGTCCGGAGACCCGATGCGGGCCGCGACGACGACGGGGTCGGCGACGGCGGGATCAGCGAGCGCCGCGACACCGTCACCAGGTGCTGCTTCTGCTCCTGCGGCAGCGCTAGCGCTTGAGCCTGCTGCTGCTGCTGCTGCTGGCTGGGGTGTAGCGACTTGCGGTTGGCTGCGGCCACGACTCCGGGTGGCGGCGGCGGGAAGGTCTGGGTGCGCAGCAGCGCCTCGCTAGGGATCGCTGGCGTCGGTCCGATCGACATCCTGGCGCCGACGGGCTTCAGCGTCGGCGAGGGCGCGTGGATCGACTTCCTGGCCTCCTTAAGGTACGCCGCCCCGCTGCTGGGCTGCTGCTGCTGTTGTTGTTGTTGTTCCACAGCGACCGCGGCGACGCCCGTGTTGTCGGCCTGCGAGCCGCCGCCGCGACCGTTGCTGCTACTGCTGCCGCTGCCCGCCCTTGGGGGAATGCGGCTCTTGCGCGCCCTCGACTTGGGCGGGATGAAGGGCTCGTGCTTGAGCGGCGGCAGGAAGCTCGCGTTGACGCGGCCCGAGTCGTCGCTCTCCTCGTGTGACCCCTGCCCGCTCGAGTCGGAAGCCTCGGGCTCGCTGAGGGCGATCATGGACCGCCACGTCGCCGCCTCCCCGACCTCGTCCCTGACCGACGCTGGGGATGGCCCTGCCTGTTGCTGCTGTTGCTGCTGCTGCGGCTGCTGCGGTCCGGCGGGATGGTTCGGTGGTGAAAGAAGCGAGCCGTTCGCGATTGGAGAGTCGGCGTCAAAGTCCACGACGAAGCCGTTCGGCTCGGCCGCCTCTGGCGCAGGAACGGATGCCGGGCCCGTGACTTCGCCGGAGGTAGGCTCTGCCCAGTAGCTCTTGCCACCTTGCGGCGGCCCATGCGCTCCCTGCTGCGAATAGCTGCTCGACGACCTCCGGGGTCGCACAGGACGCACGGCGGCGGGCTTTCCTCCCACGACGATGACGGCTGACTGCGACGTCCTGAAGGCGCGGGTGTCATGAGGCACAACAGGGTCACGCGCGGTCCCCTGCGCGACCTCCCCGACGACGGCCGGGGTGTCCTTGGACGACTGGGGCCGCGAGGTGTCGGGCGTCGTTGCTGGCGACGAGACGTCGTCCAGCGAGGATATCGACGAGCCCCCAGACGTCTGTGGCCCGTACGGCGACGGGGAGGAGTCGCTCGAGTATTCTTCGGCAGTCGCTTGGAAATGAGGGCCTGTGCCTCTCGGGTTGAAGGGACCGGTGATGGCAGGCGTGGGCGGGTCTGCGGAGCGATCCCGGGCGCGATGCGCCGGGGGATGAAGCGAGGTTCGGTTGAGCATTGCCTTGGCCTTGTCTCTGAAGGACCGAGTCGAACTGGCGGCGGACGAGGGCTCAGACGTATCTCTCGTGGCGTCTCTGGCCGGGTTGGCGGTGCTGAACTGCGGAGACCGTCCGGATGCGGGCGGAGGAGGCGCGCTGAGCGGCGCGGCCGGTGGCAGTGCCCGATACTCATGGTTGCGTACGGGCCCTTGCTGAACGTATCCAGGAGAGACGGCGCCGGGATGTGGCCGATAAGGGGGTATTTGCTGGAACTGCTGCGTCGGCGCAGTCATGGAGTCCGGGCTGGCCGTGAAGTCGGCGCCCGGGATCTGAGGAATGAAGTAGTCTTGGTGGGTGGTTGCCCCGCCCCATTGGGCAGCCTGCTGAGGGATGCCACAAATCTCTGGTTGGCTATTCCACGGAGCTGGCTGAGGATGAGGCTGCGACAGTTCGCCACCGTTTGGCGCCGATGGAGACTGGCCAGACCCGGACGGCCGCTGCTTGTGGAAGAGCTTGGAGGCAGTGACTGAGAGAAGCGACTGGCTCCGACCGTGGGCGCCGGCGCTGTGTTGGCCGGGCTGGTCTCCGGCATGGCTTGGCACGATGGCGTTCGAGGACTGGGCGCTCCTGTGCTGCAGTATCCGAGGCGGCACAGGCACAGGCATAAGCGTGTCGGCGACGCCTGGGCCTCTCGGTTGCGTCTGAGCCGGCGCCGGCGGCGGGCCGCTGGGGTCCTGCCTCGGCCCCGGGACCACGGCCTGCTCCCGCTGTTTCGGGCCGACGGAGCGGACGCTGGGGAAGACAGAGAGCGAGCCGTTGCGAGAGTGCGATGGAGCCCGCGAGTGCGAAGCAAGCGCCGCCCGTGCCGCGGCCTGCTTTTCCTTCTCGAGCCTGATGCCACCAACGAAGCCAGAGTTTCTCGACCCGCCTACAGGCATGGACGTGGGCATGGGCGCGAGTGGCGCACCATTCTCGCCGGTCGGGGCGCTGCTGCGGTTGCCGAATCCGCCACCTGGGCCTGAGGCCGGAACAGACCCGACCTGGAGGTCTGTCGTTTTCACGATGCTGCCCGAGCCAGGCGAGCTGTCCCACGGACCCGCGAGCGGCATGGGCGGCACAGGAGGGGCGGGGAGTTGCTGCGTCGATTGGCGGTGGCCTCCTGCCTTGGTGAGCTTGGTTGGGGTCCTCGCGCCGCCCTCCTTCTCGGCCTTGCTCTTGCGCTTGCCGAGCAGTGTGGAAGCACCCATCGTCATGCGGTTCTTCTTCTTCTTCTTGTTCTTCTTGCGGCCGTAGTTTTCCCAGCTGGGCGAATGGCAGATGGAAGACTGCTCCGAGGCCGAGCAGTCGTCGTCGTCGCCACCTGTGCTGCCTCCCAGAGCGCCATCGTGGGGCGGTGGGATATTGATGGACAAAGACGGGGCAGTTATGCTTCTCCGGAAAGATCTCAACATCTGGTCGGAGTCGTCCGTCGTCCTGGTCAGAGAGTCGCGTCGGCGTTCCTGCAGCGACGGGGCAGGACCGGATTGCGTCGTGGTCAAGGTCGGCAGGTTGGGAGTGCTTTTGCCTGCTCGCAGGTTGGGAATGCTTTTGCCTGCTCTTCCAATGCCAAGCTGTAGTGGGGGCGGGCAGAGAATCAAATGCGTCAGATCTTGTCCATGATAATCTGGGGTTGATGGGGATCTGATCTGGCAGGTCGGGAAATGCGTGTGATATTTGTGTGTGTGTGTGTGTGTGTGTGTGTGTGTGTGTGTGTGTGTGTGTGTGTGTGTGTGTCGCGTGTTGTGGCTTGAGCGAGCGAGGAGGGGTGACGAGGCGGCTATTGAGGATGCCCTCCGCCTTTTTTCCGTCCCCCGTCTTTTCCCTCGCCCCTCTTTTTCTTTTTCTGCCCTCCCCTGTTCACCAGACGAGGTGCTATAATTAAGCCATGTTTGTTACCTTTTGTCGCGCTTCCATGTCCAACATGCGTTGGAGGTTGCCTGACCTGTCGGCGGTGGAGGACATGTCGGTAGCCGACGAGCTGAAACCCAGGCCTGGGCGTGGTAGAGCCGACATTTGACAGGTATGATTTTCCGACCAGTGAGCCGGACGGAACCGATGGCAAGGCGGCAAGCAGGGCGGATGTGTGGGCGAGCGAGCGGATCAGAGACTGGAACTCTGCGAGGCAAGAGGCGGGAGCGAGAAACGGTGTTACCGTCTCGTCCTCTCATTCCTCGTCGTCATTGGCTGCCCAAGGATCGGTGGACTGGCACTGCCGACGAGCGGCCTTGGCGTGGTAGACAGGGTGGTGAATATATTTATTAAAAATTATAACTGATGAGGGCATATATGAGGGTCTCGGGCTAGAAAGATAGAACGAGTGTGGAAGAAAATAGAGGCCAGAGAGACAAGAGAACGAGCGAGGGTGATATCGGAGACTAGCCGAGACGGTTGGGATATGCGGCTTGGCGAGGTACCCTGGGAGATCCTCAGCAAGCCCAGGCTCCAAAAGCGGCGAGCAGAGAGGCACAAACGAGGGATTTTTCGGTTTTGCTAGCAAGTAGCAGAGCTTGTCCAGACAGGACGTGATTCCTGCCGGGGTAGCAGGGTGGCCAGTCAGTAATAAGGAGAACGAGAGACAGGGGCGGCGGGTGTGGTGTTTACATCGGGTAGCATGGACACGGGGACACACAGCACTAGGTATCAGGTAGAAGACGTGAGTGGCGGACGGAGCAGAGAACTTGGGACTGCAAACCCGGAGGCCCCAGTGGCACCGCGGGTGGGCGGCGCGAGGGCACGAGCAGCAACAGGGGGTTTGCCAGGTTGCCAGGTTTGATTACACGAGCTCGACGGACGATGCCGGCGGCCAATGGTCAGACCGCGGCGGCGGGCTGCAGAAAGTCGGAGAGGGAAGAGACGCCGGCGCCCCAATGTGTCACGTCCAGCGGCTGGGCGGGCAAGCTGTCATCTCGATCCCTGTGCCTAAAAAAAACCAACCACTCTGGCCGGCCGCCTGTTCTTGGGGCGCGTCTGTCCGCCGGCAAGAGGAAGAGAATCCGGCCGAGGGTACCACAGCGGCGTGCGTGGCGCAGCGTGGGGACGGCGATGTGTCCGTACATCTGGACGCGGGTGGTTGTGCGAGAGGTTCCATGCTGTGATGGGGGACGGGGCAGACGGGCAGGACAAGTGGTTTCATTGGTAACGGTACTCTCGATAGGTGTTTTTTTGTGTGCCTGGGACTAGCAGCACCTGAAGCTCACCCACAGACACGAGCAAACGAAGAGGGCCAGAACGGCATCTAAGGGTCGCGTCGTTCCAAGACGGGTAGCAGTGGAGATGGACGGCGGGGGATGCGGCTGAGGAGCCTGCCCAATCAGCGAGTCAGGCTTCTGGCGTCAGTCCGCCCCGATTTAGAAGTCGCCATCGACGCCCTTTGGATCGCTCGGACGCCTCTGTGCGTTTTTTTTTTATTCCAGCGAACTGGACAAGAAACGAGAAGGAGCGATAGGTTGCCGTCAAAGCTTCGGGATTTGGGACACTGGCCGTCTTGCGCACCAAGCTAGGCGACGCCAAGCCAGCCAGCACTCCTCATTTCTTTGCAAATCGGCGCTCGAGCCTCGTGTGTGTGTGGAATCCCACCTGAACCCGAGCTGTGTGTTTGTAGTCATCCCCCCTCCCGATGTGGTGACCATCCCAGCTCGACGAGGGTAAAAGCCAAGCCAAGCCAGCCGTACCCGCGCACCACCTGCACGCTTTGTTGCACCAAGTCGCGAGAAAAAAAAAAGAAAAAAAAAAGAATCAATAACAAACCGCGACCACAGCCCCGAGAGCACGACATGCCTCCACGTGGGGCCGCCGCAAAGAAGCGATTTGCTGCTTTCCGTGTGCGCTGGCGTGAAGGTCGGATGCTGCGCAGGTAGCCGTGGCTGGGACGTGCGTTTATTTTTATTTTATTTTTATTTTTCTTCTTCTCTGCTCTTTCTGTCCCCTCAGCTCTCAATCAGACGACGGCAGCGTTCCTGACATGATTCCCCGATTAATGGCCAATCCCCTCTCAGCCTTCCATGTTGGTGGCTCCGGCCATCATCCTCGTTCATGCCGTGCAACTCCGGGCTTTCGTTTTCGTGCCCTGACGGCCGGTACGTGCAAAGTCGTCGGGATTGTTCCTGCTGGCTCTCGGTGGCCGAACCGAGATTAAATAATCGGTCCTTTTTGCACTTCTTTCTACCTCTCGCTGCTCAGCTGGCTCTTTCAGCCCTTGGCTTGGAACCACGACATGAATCTATCACCAAGCACCTGCACAACGGTAGTATTGAGGCGCCCAAAAAAAGCCAATTATTGCCAGTCAAGCCGTTTTCCACATCTGAACAAACGCCATCACACTCAAAAGTCCGCCGAGTTTATTCCCTCGTGTTCGGGTTCCGTCCGGGTTTGGTAATCTCGCCAACAACATTGGAATCATGACTGCGGCAGCCACTCGAGCCGCCGTCACTTTATCGTACCCCGCCTGTTCAGTGCCTAGTCGTAGACTCCTCCGCTCTGCACGCTCTCCTTCGACTCCTTGCCCTTGTCCCGGCCTTCGGACCCCACGAGGCCCTGGTCCGTGACGTGGTCCTGGTTGAGCGTGTAGCCCTTGATGGTGACGCTCAGCACGAAGCAGAAGGCGGCAAAGGCGAGCGAGGTCATCCAGATGGCGCGCAGCGCCTCGTTGTACGCCACCACCAGGTCGCGCTTGTTTTTGCCTTCGGGCATGATCTTGATGAACTCGACGATGAGGGTGGCCTCGCGCGAGAAGTCGTTGGCCACGGCCGCGTACGCAGGCAGCGCCGCCAGGCGCTGGCGGAACGCGTTCTGGAAGATGGACCCGGAAACGGCCACGCCGATGGCCTGACCAAATGTCCGCAGGAACGAGAAGAAGGCCGCCGCCTGCCCGTTCAGCTCGGGCTCGCACGCCGCCTGGATCGAGAGGGCCATGGCGGGGAAGAGCCTGTGGTAGTTGGCGTAGGAGTTAGCAGCTGAATAGTATATGCATATGCGCATGAGGAGTGACTGTTGACTTACATTCCTGTGCCGATGCCAACCGGGATGTTGAGCCATACCCATTGCGCCACCGAGGTGTCTGGCGAGAGAAGCCAGAGCAGACCGCACCCCAGCGTTGTGAGAGCCCAGCCTATGATGATTGACCAGCGGTAGTGGCTGTAGGTGAGTGGCAGTAACTCCTGTGTTAGCTTCTCGGGCGTCAACAGAAAAAGCGAGAGCAGACGAGGCAGGACTAACCCCGTTAAGGCCGCCACAATGCCCACAACCATGCCGGCAGGGGCAATCGTTAGAGTCTCGGGGAGAGCGGCGACGGCGGAGACGACGGGAGAGTACTGTAGCGGTTCGGCGTCAGCAATGTCTTTCTTATTTGCACGTAGAAGACGGTTACTCACAAGCTTGATGGCCTGGTAGTATAGCACTGCCGTTGGCAATGGGTTGTTAGCAGTCCTGCATCAACTAAGGGGCGGCAGTAGTGGCACGAAGCTTACATAGAAAAAAGACAATGGACCACAGGATGGCGCCGTGGAAGACGGTCATGATGTAGTTGACAATCATGTCCCACTGTCGGCTCCAGTGTCAGCACTAATCATCTCCTAAATCACCCGACAGACGGCCGGACTACTCACGTTGTTGAATATCCGCCTGCTGATAATGGGCTGCTTGGCCACCTTGAACTCGTAGACGCCAAACGCAGCCATACCCGCCGCTCCCACCAGGACAGGCACCAGCACGCGCCACGACGACCAAGGGTGCATGATGCCGCCCGTGGTGATGCCGAACAGGAACGCCGTGGAGCTGACGGTGAAGACGGCGGACCCCGTCCAGTCGAAGGCGACCAGCTTCTCGCGCAGCCCGCCGGGGATGGGCGCCTGGTTGAGGAACAGGACGACGAAGATGCCGGCGAGCACGATGATGGGCAGGTTGATCCAGAAGATCCAGCGCCAGCTCACGTTCTGCGCGAAGCCGGCGCCGATCAGGGGGCCCGACACGGTGCCCACGCTCCACACGGCGCTCAGCACCGAGAACCAGGTGCCGCGCGCGTGGAGCGGCACCAGGTCCGTGATGACCACCTCGGTCAGCGCGATGAGGCCGCCACCGCCGACTCCCTTTTTGGGGCGTTAGCTTGGTGTTTCTGTTTCTGTATGGAGCAAGGGTTCTCCGATTGCCTGTGACGGCTTACCTGGATCGTGCGCCCTACGATGAGAATCGTAAAGTGGCCGGCCAGGGCAGCGACCAAGGAGCCGGCCAAGAACAGAACCAAGGTCCCATATATGAGCTGTATAGTCGAAAGTCAGCATGAAAGACCTAAACCCAGAACGGGACCAGCCCCAAGCGAAGTGTCTCTCCGTCAACCACTTGGATACAACATTTTCCCTCGTGGATCATCGTTGGTGGCTCACATTCTTGCGCCCAAACATGTTGCTCAGCCCGGCGACGGTAGGCTGCAGCACCGTGCTGGCGAGCAGGAACGACGTGCCGGACCAGAAGGCCTCGAGCGCCGACCCGCCCAGCGCGACGCTGATGGTGGGCAGCGCTACCGACAGGCTGGTGGCGTCGAAGGCGGCGCCCAGCGAGATGATGGCCAGCGCCGTGAAGGCCAGCAGGAAGTCGCTCGTGGGCCGGAACCCGGGCGGCTTCCTGTCGTCGCCGTCGCTGCCGCCCTCGCTGCTGTCGCTAAAGGGCACGCCCGCCGGCAGCGTCTCCTCGTGCGGCGTCAGCGTGCCGCCGTCCGAGTCGGCTGCCGCTGCTGCTGCGTTGCTGCCGCTCATCTCGGCCTGCTGCTGCTGCTGATTGTTGCCACGTTGACGATGGGGTAAGAGGATGGGGGACAGTGGGGGCATGGGAGGGAGAACAAGCCGGTCGTCGGCACCGCTTGTGCCACTGCTCGCCATGACGGGGTCAAGCGGGAGAAGGGAAGAGGAGAAGAGGGGGTCTTCCCGAGACTTTTAGGAGAAAGGGAAAACAGGGGGGCGTGCGTAGGCTTCATATAGATGGACGCCGGAGTACGTACTCGACTTTCCCCATTGACCGACAGAAAAAAGGTGAGAACTTCCGGGAAGGAGACATGAGAGGAAGAGAAGAAGAGAGGCGTGGATGTGCATCTGCAGTCTGCAGGCCAGGCCGCGACGACACCCTGCATCCGGCATCCCGCAGCTGCATCTGAGCCAGAGCCAAGAAAATAAAGCGATGGGACTCGAGCCTGGCCTTGGGCCGACATGTCTTGGCGGGGCGGCAGGTGGACGGCAAAGGACGGCCGCCCCTCGACCGTGTGCTAGGGGTTCGCAGTTTCATAGTTATGACCGAGGACGGCATCAAGGTTTGTTCGTTGAGCCGCGGGGCAGACGGCGTATTTGCAGCACTCTGCAGCGCCGGACGGGGACCTCGGACGAAGCCGACGGTGCGTTGGGAGTGTTGACCCCTATACTCCGTTTTGATAGCTGGTCGAGTTCTCGTCGGCGTGTCCTCCTGGGTTGTTTTGATAGATATAGGTGGTCAACAAGGAGCCAGCCTCCCACCCAGCATCAACATAACACAACATTCTGCTGAAGCCAACCACCAGACAACACTCTAGGCAGCAAAACGACGCACACGGCACTGAGCCGCGTACCATCGTCAGGCACGCCGGCCATGCCCGCGACATGTTGACGTGCCTCGGGCCGTGCGCCGTGCCATGCCTGAGCCACTGCAGCCCGCAAAGGTTTCCTCGAGCCGGGCGGTGGGCTGCATAAGTAGACACCCCTCGCCAAGCCGGTGCGGTCGTCAGCTCGTCCGATGTCGGCCAAACCAAATACTGCTTGACTGCTTCCTTTCCACTCCCTCGGCCCGGCGATGCGTGCAGCTGTTCGAATTGAGTCAAGCAATACGAGGAAGACTTCAGCTCGCTGTATTCGCGTGCGGTATGGGTAGAAAAAAAAAGCAACGGTGCTGCTGGGCGCACGCACGTCACCAGAGCAGTGTCAGTCGCTATATGCTTTGCCGTTTGGCAACGCCTCCTCTCACTTTGACGAGGCGAATTTCCAGATGTATTCGTCCATTTCTTATTGGCAAGGTATAAGACCAGGACCCGGCCGCATGACAGTCCTTGTCTGCCAGATAACTTGCCTCTGCCGCCTTTACAGGGCATCGTGTATGTTCTTCCTGTTTCTGCGAACGTTATGGCACGTGGTCCAATGGTCGCCCTCGGCAGATCCTCTATGACGGCCCACCAGCCTTGTCAGAGCCTGACTGTTTGAGACTCTCCTCCAGGGCCCGCCTCAAATCCTCGTCCTGCTCTTCGTCTGCTCCCTCGGCCTTTTTACCCTTGGCCTTCTGTCTCCGGAATTCCTCCTCGGCAAGGCTCTGCCTCTTGACGTAGGCGAGCACAACCTCTTCCTCGTTCAGCGCCGCAGCCTCCATGCGCTGTTTCTCCTGGTGCGCGCTTTCCGATTCCTGCAAGGCCCGTCTGAGTGACTCGTCGTCCTCTTCGTTGTGCCCGGGTTCTCCAACCGCCAGCGACTCTTCGAGTGCCCTCCTGAGCTCCTCCTCATCGTCCCCACCGCTGTTGCCTGCGCTCGGCCCAGAGGAGTCTCCATCTGGACCGTGTGGTGATGCCTGCACTTGCAAGCTCTGCTTGACAGCTTCCTCTATGAGAGCTTGGTACTCCTCGTCTGTAATGTCGTATGTAGGCGAGAAGCTAGCAGCAGCGGATGAGGATGAGGGCACATCTCCGGAGCCATGGCCCCGACTATTGTCAACCGCCGCACTCATCAGGCGTAGCTCATCCACACTGGCCCGTATCGCCTGTTCAACATGGGCGTCCTCCTCGGCGTTACCCGTCGATGTCTGCTGCACTGATTCTCGTATGGCACGCTCCATCTCGTCGCTGTGAGCCACCTGCGGAGCCGAGGCTCCTCCGGCACCTGCCGCCGCCTGTCTTGCAGCCCAGGCGTCCCTCTGGGCATGCAACTGCTTGCGCTTATCAAACGAGAGGCTCCATGTGTGCCGAAACCCCGTCTTGGAAGGTTCGCCTAACGAGGACGGTCCGCTACCAGCCGTTGTCGATGGACCAGCAGCAGCCGCCGGCGACGACGCCGCCAAGGGCTGGCCAATGGACCTCGTGATTAAAGACCCAGATGAAATCAAGGGCGAGACCGACGGTGAGCGGTGCCCCTCCTGAGTCTCCTTGGACTTGTTCTTGAGTTGATAGTATCCCTTCAAGTCCGACTCTTTCGACCTCCACCGGAGCGCTATGTCATCCTGCTCTTGGCGCGATGAGCGCTCAAGATCCTCCTTGCCCTGGGCGAGCCTCGATGTTACGATGTAGTTCTGCCAGCTCTTGCTGAAGCGGTTGCGGAACTCGGCATTGACACCCTGCATTGTGTATGCTGGTATCGACCAGGCACCCGCAGCTGGCTTCAGGAACAAACCACCGATGCCCTTGCCGAAGCCCTTGACGGCTCCAACGGCGCCCTCTTTCTGAGCCCCCTTCAGTGGCTGCGTGATCAAGCCAGATATGCCGTCGTACAGCCCCAGTCCAAACTCTTTGCCGGCAACCTTCAATCCGGAGCTGAGGTCCGTGACTCGCTCTTGAGGACGCACCGTGTCGTCGTTATAGAGCAGCGGTGTGTTCCTGAAGCCGCGAGCCAGGCCGAGGCAAAAGTTCATGGGAGTCTTCATGCCCGTTTCGACTATGCGCGCCACGCCTTTGCTAGTATCCATGGCGGTATTTAACGTCGCACGGGGTGACAAGGCCTGGTTCTGGCTCGAGCCCTCGCCGATGCGGGGACCCTGGCGGCTCGATGCCTGGTCGCTTTGGGGTAGGCTGGCAGTACTCCCCTGCGGCGAGGCCAGACCCGACAGGCCACTCGAAGTTTTGGAAAGAGGCTGCCTCTCGCTTTGCGCGTCTGCCGTGCCGCTAGACAGGGCTGAGGTCGGAGCGGAGACTATGCTGGACGCGTCCGAGGTGCCAGAAGCGGCTCCCATCGAGGCCGCTGCGGCTGAAGTCACGTCCGTCTGCGAGCCGGCCCTGGACGACTGCGACTTGGATTTCCCATGCGTAGATGGAGTGCCAGTCCCGCTTGTGGCCTTTTTGGCGCTCCTGAATAGCTCCCGAGGCAGGTCCGCGACCGCCATGGCAATGCTGCCTACGTCACCCAGGAGTGCTGCCGTGACGGCCGATATCGGGTCCCATGGTTGCCCATCGGTTATGTATTCCTTCGGACGGTATCTGTCGTATCGCTCGTGTCAGGAAGTGGCCATGCCGTACAAAGCATGCTTTCCAGGCTCGAAAAATAGGAGCACTTACAGCTTGAGATCGGGTTGGCTGATGATCCCCTCACGAAGCAAGACGGCTGCGGCCAGAGCAGACAGCTTGATCTTAGAGCGCCTAACTCTCCACACAGCGACTCTGCTGGGGACCAAAGAGCAGCGGAGGCCGTCAGTATCGAGAAGGTCGTGGAAACTTTTGCCTCCGAGGTCTGTTCCTTGCTCCTCCCGGATCCTGGCGCCCAGCTCCTCGGCTCTGGCCAGCGTGGTGGGCTTCAGCGCCTCTTGAATGGCGGCAGCCAGCGTGTCGGCCGTCAGTTGCTTGTACGGGACTGGCTCGGGACCGGCCCCTGCCCGTGCTATCATGGATCCCCAGAAGGGCTGGTCACCAAAGAAGGGCACCACGACCGTCGGCTTTCCCAGCTTGATCCCCGCGGCCGTGGTTCCCGCGCCGCCGTGGTGAACGACACAAGAGACATGCTGAAACAGCCAGTCGTGAGGGCAGTTACCCAGCATGAAGACCCCATCTGGGATCCCGACCGAGTCGGCGCCAATGCCTCCCCAGCCCTTGGATACAAGAGCCCTCACACCCGTTTTGGATACTGCATCGAACACCACCCTGGTCAGGGCGTTGGGGTCGTCGACAACGATAGAGCCGAAGCCGATGTAGACCGGGGGTGGGCCGGCGGCGAGAAACGCCGCTAGGTCTGGCTCGGGGGTGTATGAGGAGGCGAGGTTGAGGAAGTAGAAGCCGGCGATCGACACTTGGCCTCCCCAGTCGTTTGGCTTGGGTATCAGGGCAGGGGACCTAGTGGTGCCGTTTAGCACAGGTCATGCCCATCCCGCTTGTCAGCCAGTCACTTCATCCGGACATGTTCGCGGGGCAGGCCAAGCCCATACATACCAGCAGTACGTTGTTGGGATCTGGAGTCTCGTGAGGAGGCCTGGGGCCCAAATGAGTGAGAGAGGATCCAGATCCAGCACACCGGTCCTGAAGCGGTTGATCACGTCGCCAAGTCCCTGCCAGGTCATCATCTCGACAAGGGCGTACGAGACGTAGTTTGTCATGACCTCGTCGGTGTTTGTGGACTGGATGTTGGCCAGTGGGTGAGGGAACGCCTTTGTTGGGGTCCACGGCATGCTATCCACTCACGGAGTGCTGTTAGTGCTCGCTCATTCAACAGCGTGCGGCGTGAGCGGGTCGATGATAACAAGAGCGCTCACGTGAACATCATGTGCAGGGGAATGCCCAGCTTCTCGGCGACATGGATATGAGCAAAGCTCGGCGGGTTGGCGATGATGACATCGGCAACAAAGGGCCGGTGCGAGCCCTCGCCAAAGACGTAGCGGTCATCCAGTGGCTCGTTGGGCCGGTGGGTGGGAGGGGCGGGCCCGGAGCCGTCGCCGGCCTCGATGCAGGAGCGCCAGCAGCCGACGAGGATCTCCTCGATACCCCTACGGCGCTTGGAGACCTCCCCCTCCTTGAGGGCGTCGAAGCCAGGCATCAGGCCTGGGTGCTTCACCATGAAGGCCATGAGCTCGGCCGGGTCGCCGCCGATGCTGAAGAACTCGAGCCCGTTCTCCTCGACAAAGGACTTGAAGGTGGCGTGGGTGGCGATGCGGACGCGGTGGCCGTACGTGTCCTTGAGCGTCTTGCCCAGGGCCACGAAGGGCTGCACGTCGCCGCGCGAGCCCACGATCTGCACCACGACGTTGAGCTGCGGCGGCGGCACCTGGCCGGGCTGGCCGCCCAGGCTCGGGGGGACGTAGGACGGCGGGAGGTCCGCGGCCTTCTCGCGCGGAAAGACCTGAGAGCGCAAGGCGGGGGCCAGCAGATCCCTGAACCTGCCGCTGGTCTGGTGGATGTTGATGTCGACGCGGCCCTCGCTGGTGACGGCAGCGCCAGCCTCAAAGCCGGCTTGGCTCAGCTGCAGCTGGTCAAGATGGGCGCCGTATGCGGGAGGCGCCTCATCGTCGGCACCGGGACCGATGTCGAGAGTATCGCCGCCATGGCCGCGGGAGGCCATGGGAGTGGGCGTTTGCCCAGACATGGCGGATCACAGCCGTCCCCGTCTTGATGGCGAGGAGGTGGACAAGCACAGTGAGCGGAAGGTGCTGGTTTTTGAGGAAAATTGAGGATGGAGGCTGCGCCGTTGCAGGCGCAATTAAGACAGAGCAGTTAATGGGAGGCAATGGTGGGTAGGCGGGTCGGACGAGTTACGTCACTGGTCGCGGTCCAGTCACGATGCGGGCTCTCTCGCTTGTCACTTTCACCTGCGAGGTACTTGAATGAGCAAACCGGGAGAACCAAGTCTTTTTAAGAGGAGAATTTGTCCAAGATGTCTCACAGAACGACACACAAACCAGCTCGCGAAGACAACCTGCACGTAAACGTGGACAGGTCAGATCAAGCCCCTCGGTAATCTGGACGCGATCTCGCTCCGTCGTATCAGGCATCCACGGAAAAGGGCCCAGCATTATATCGCAAGATAAGCAAACACGAGCCAAGCACGCCAAGACCCCTTGCTACTTCTCACCACCAGCCCGGCTTCCATTACCTCGGAGCTGCCTGGCGATGGAATGGAGCGACGATTGGGCGTGTCTCGTCCCGCACGGGTGGAATAGGATGTGCCGCCCACCTGCCATGGTCAGGGGTCAACCGTAAGACAGGCTTCGAGGTCCCACAACCAGGGCCCGAAGCTGGGAGCTTCCTGGCGCCCTGATGACGCACCCCATCCGCCCCATCTGCGCCAGCCGCACGCAGGGGGGCTTTACGCTTCATTCAACGGCATCACGCATCACGGCGCTTGCGTCTTCATGCTTATGCGTACAGGCCCGCTTGTCTCTGGCAACCTAGGAGAGGCGCCGCGCAATGGATCGGATAGCCAATGACGCTGAATGATTCTGTTAACACGGCATATTCATCATCACGACGCGCCCCCACCAGCTTAGTTTGCCTGCCCCATCCCGCGCCTGCATCTCGACTCCGCCACTGGCAGACGACGTGGCCCGTCAATTGCTCGGTAGGAGTTGGATTGTGATGACCGCCGGATCCCGTCTTTTGGACCTGTGAAGGTGGTCGGCGACTACAACAACGGCAGCGGCCCAGCGAGTAGAACCATATTCAATGTTAACAGTGCCCAAAGAGCTCCCAGAATCGTAGACCCTTGTCCGTATCGTCTCACACAACCAAGACAACCTGGTCAACCCATGGCGGTCGTGTCATGGCCGACAAAAACATTTTAGCTTTTTGTTTTTTGTCTACCTAGACAAACGCACTGTTATACATGAATAAACCCAAGAAAAGTCACGGTTGGCTGAGCACACCGTCGAAAAACACCACCTCCCGCACCCAAGCAGACGTTGCCGCCCCATTCCGTATTTGCATGGTCCCTCAGAACACCCAACTTGGCGCAATCATCCATGCCTCTCCAAGATGGGCGGGTGATAGAGCCGGCCGACGTCCTGTCCCCTTTGTCGGCGGGCAGGTAGGTAGGTAGGCAGCCACATCGGCATCCGCGACCCAAATCAAACCGGGCAGCCCGTCCCGGTCGCATTGACGCGTCCCGTTCCCAATCGTAAACGTCGGTTCGCACCATTTAGCTCGAGAATTTGCGAGTGATCTTGGCGATGACTGGAAAGACGCGAGGAGTTTTCGTTAGCATGTCATCTCAGATCACCAGAAACAAAAAGGTGGAGAGGCTGCATACTGTGAAGCGCGACCACGCTGAAAATGAAGACGAGAGACAGAACCAGGACAACGACGGGGTCGACCTTCAGACCCGGTGACTCGTCCGTGTACAGCCCTGCACGCAGGCGAGTCGTAGAGACATGTTAGCAAGCAAGCAAGCAAGCCTGGCTGGGCGGCATGTCACCTCTTGCGCGCGCGCAAGAATTGGCAGGGCGGCAAAGACGTACTCAGCATGGTGCTGGTGCTGCCGCCGGCGCCGGCGGCGCGGGTGCTGCTGGGCCTGGCATTCGCAATCTTCTCCTTCTGGTCGGCCGCGGCCCTGCGCCGGATGGCGGTCCTGGCGCCGCCGGGCGGAGTCGGGGAGGAAGGACGGGCGGTGCTGGCGCCCGACGACGCCGCGGGGGCGTTGACGGGCGAATCGGACCTCGGGGACGCCTGCAGCAAAGGGTAACAAAAAAGAGTTAGGGTTCGGGGCTCAGAGAAAGGGCAGGTCGCCACCGTTCGCTCGCCGGTCGTCGCGCGCCGATTCGAGGGCGGCACAGAGAGGGACAGAGGACTTACCATTATTATGAAAAGAGGAATGCGGAAGTATGTCGCAAAAGTCAAGAGAGAAAGGACAAAAGACAATGCTAGTGGTGAAGCTGTTCAATTCGGGGGAACAGGAAGGTCGATGATCTGGGGTATCTATCGCGTGCGGGTGGCCTGCCAAATACAAAATATCTCGGGCGCTTTAATTCCGCTGAATTGAGGCCACGATTTTCCTTCACAAGCATCCGGCGCCAGGGGGTCCACCTTGAGCAGGCCCGCTTCACCCATTCGACCAGCAGTGGATGGGCCTGAGAGCAACCGGCCCACATGGCACGGAAGTGGATAAGAGAAACATGCACTTAGCAGACGCGATGAAGGACACATCGCCGGTTTAATTGCATAACCAGCCTCATTGAATCTCCGGATTTCGACGAGGCAGCCTGCCACAAATCGAAATTATGTCCAAAAGAATGTTTGGACGGAATGTATTCAAAGAGCGACAAAACAAAAAGGCAGTAGTATATCTACTCTGTAATATATAAACAAGATTTACAACGTCGACCACCATAACCACCTAGTTTTCCCCTCCATAACCAACGAGCACCACTGTCCTCGGCGATTTAGCCAGGCGCATCATGGGCCGGGATATTTCTCTCTCGGTTCATCATCCCAGGGAGTGAGTTGTGCCGACCCGCCAGCCCGGTCTGCCTGCAGGATATCTGGTCGTTACATGCGACTATCTTGCCCTCCGAGTCGCTTTCTTCTCCTGCCCCTCGCAACTCGCCCGTCATCACTCTCAACTCGACTCACTTTTAGCTCTGATACTGCCAACCCCAAACGAACCCCAAACGATGACGCTGAGAAAAGTCGCCCAAATGAAGAAGACCAAAGGGAATAAAGAGAAAAGAGAAAAAAAAAGGAGTAAAGCCAACAAAGAGGGGGACTAAGTTTGAAGAACGCATGAAAATGACATATTCCCGAGCGTGGAAATCCCTTCCAGAAAAGAACCTGCCTTGACTTTGTATATGGATGTGACATATTATCGATCGAGGGACCCAATCCCATTTTATGCCCAGCATCGCCATCAATAGGAGGGAAACCCAGGCCTGGGGCTTGGAGGCGGCTGAGGAGGCCTGGTTCCTAGCTCAAACATCCCATATTTTGCTCAACCAAAAAAGAAAACAAAGGAGAAAATGAGAGAAAGGGGGGAAGAGAAGAGAGGAGTAGGCTCAAACTGTTCGCTCCATGCCTGCTCGGGCCAAGGGCGGCCATGTTCAGCTCAGGCGTCAGTGCCTGGCCTTGCTGCCCCTCCAAGCCGCTGGACCACTCTAGAAGCTGTCGTGATATGTATAGGATATTAAACAGTAGAGCATTTACACGGCAACCAGCAATATCGTCCAAACGCCTTCCGCTATGAGGGACAAGTTCTGAAATCTGCTACAATAGACGAGACTGGGATTGTTACGGGGGTTGACGGCAGGAAATAAGAGACTGTAGAAAAAGATTAAATGGGGAGAGCGACAAAGGGAATAAGGCAGCGAGAGCCTCAAAGAGTGACATCGAGAACCAAGCTAACGTCCTGTACGTTGGAGCTAGCCAGGTCCTCGAGAACGGGTATCAAGTCTAGTAGTTCGTTGTCGTGTGCGTCCGAAAACCAACTGCTGATGGGAACCGCGTGTTGGGGGTGGAAAATATACGACGTAGGCGAGTTGTCGATAATAATGGTGTCCTTCAAGTCCCTGCCAACCTGGGACAAATCCTTGACGTAGTTGCCCTGGTGGTTGTAGCAGCTCTCCCTGAAGAGCCTGTGGTGGACGACCTTGTGGATGTCGAGCTGGTCGAGGAGCGGGTCGCCATACTGCAACGAGGGGAAAAAGAGTTGTCAGCCAGTTGGTAGATAGACGCAAATCATCGAACGAACGCCTCGTACCTTGGACACGGATGCGGTGAACACGACAACTTCATAAAGCTCGCCGACTCGCTTCATGAACTGATCAACTCCTGGGCGCTTGATCACATAGACGTTGTGATAATTGCCCTCGATTTCCACAGGGATGGTGAAATCGGCTTGGTGGAGAATCTGCAACGTTGTCTCAGTTAGAAATCGACAGGCAGTGAGCGTGGCGACTCCGAGGGCTTCCAGAACCACATACCTTGAAAGAACTGTGCACCAGGGTCTCGTCAAGATCGAGGACGAGACACTTCTTCCCCTTAAACTGTGGCTGGATTGGGGGGAGAAGAAACTTCTGTTCGGGCTGCTGCGGTGGCGCGGGGACCACAGCAGTCTCGGTGTTTGTAGCCAGGTTGTCGGAGGCGCCCGTTCCGGGGATCGGCCCCGGAGGCGGAGGAGGCAGCTTCTGGGAAAGTTCGTTGGCGTTTTGCTGAGCTATCGGGGCTTGAGACGACTCGTCATCTTCCATCTCGACGTCGCCATCGTCGTCTTGTGGAGGCGGCTGGGATGCGCCAGCACTGGCAGCCGACTTGGAGGTGTCCGCATCGAGTGGGCGAGGCGGGTCGACAGTAACCACGGGAGCGGTGCTACCAGACTGGGCAGCATGCTTGGATTCCGTGTCCCGGTCGCCGACGGTGGACTGGTCGTGATTTGTCGAGGCGGAGGCGCGCTTCGTCCTCGACGAGTCGGAGTTGCTCTGGGTCGGCTGCGTCTGCTCCTTCTCGTAGAGCTGCGTCTTGCTCGAGCTGGGTTGTTCGGACGGAGTCGCCGTCCTCCGGCTCGCCGTCGCGGGGCGTGTGGGGATCTTCTCGACCTTGTGGCTTGGGAGCGGGTGGTCGCCGTTCTCGAGGGCGTTCGCGCTGTCGGGGACACCGCAGCAACCAAACAGCGCCAGGAGTCCGCCCTTTTTGCGCTTCGGGGTCTGGACGGCAGGCGAGCTCGGCTGGGAGTTGGCCGGTGTGTTGGTCTGGCTGCTAACAACGGCAGAGTGATTGCTAGATGCGCTCCCGTTGCGCCGACGGCCGAAATTGCTCCCCTTGGATTCCTTCGACTGCCCATCGACGCTGTCCCTCGGGTCGCCGGCGGTGGCGCCACTCAGACCGGTTGCCGTCGGAGATGGCTGGATTCTTTGCGACGACGACCTTGAAGGAACGTGTAGAAGCCCCCTCCCCTTCTTCGCGGCCGTCCCATCCTCGGGGGTAAGCATCTCTTTTTCCTTGGAGCCTTGTGCTGCTGCGGCGGGTGTCTTGACTGGTGTGTCGCGAGACATTTCAGGTCTCTGCTCGAATTGAATGACGGGTGGCGGTTAGAGAGGCTTTTGGGTCAAGCTCAGGCAGCAGAGCAAAAGTAAAAAGCAATCAAAACAAGAAGCGGAAGCACAATGCCGAAGAAAGCCACTGAGAAAAAGGTATAAGGAAAGATGAAGAAAAAAAGTATAAAGGGGAAGAAGATCAAATGGAGGAAGCCAGAAAACAGGGATGTCGAAAAGAATTGAAAATTGAAAATGGCTTCGCAGCCTTCTCGCGGCAAGCAGAGACTTGTGCCGGCAACTTCAGATGATGAAAGCCGCCGTGGTAGATCTGCTGACGGTAGCCGCCAGACTTGTCCTCAGGTCGCGCCGAAGAGTCCTCGAGCGATCGATGCAGACAAACGCGTGCGTCTGGGAGGGACGAGAGAAGGAGATGATGAGGCGAGCAGGAGAAGAGACGATTGAGTCGCGTCCGCGGTGGGCTGGGAAGGTCGCGCACTGACAAAGTCACTCACTCTAATGAGGTCAAAAGGCCTAGGCAGGCCCCTTGCTTCTCCCGTGGAGCGTTGTTGGGGACCCTGGCAGCAGCCGAAGTGGGTGCGCAGGCTGGGCGAGGTGACGGGCTGGCGGCAACGGCGAGCGAGATAAACTCAGATACAACGGAGAAAAGGAAACAGGAGCGAGTCTGGTCCTGGCGCCGTGTCGTCGCCGTGGGGTCGGAGCAAAAGGAGGCTGACAAGGGGACAGGCTCGAGCAGAAGCAGAGACGGAGAGGTGCAAGCAAGCACAGGTCAGGCCAAAAGTCGGGATGAAAGAGGGGGTTTTTTTTCTGCCAAGGAGCCCGGCAGAAAGAGAAGGAAATCTTCAAAACGGGAGAGTGCTCTTCTTGTTGGCTTTTGCGATGCAGAATTGAGGGATGAAGTCTAGAAGCGACAGCGAAAAGTATGCCAGATGCAGGCGGCCGCTGGAAAAGAGGAGGCGAAAAAACGGAGGAGGATAGATGGGCGTGGGAGCGGCCGGGGCGTCGGGAGGCTGAAAGAAGTCACTGGTTTTACAAGCGAGATGATTTGCGCTCGCCTTTAAGATGGGCAGGCCCGGAGGGAGAGGCAGGACGGCGCGCAACGCAGGCAGAGCAAATGGGGCCCTGGGCCCTGGGGAACAGAAATCCGAATTGCGGTCGGGCTGGGGTGGATGGATTCCGCAGGTGTGAGTGGGTTCTGCTGCTGAGATCAAATTACCCAGGCTAATGAGCCGCCCCGACCAGGCCGGCCCCCTGCCTTTTTTGGGCAACATCAGAGTGCTGTGGCATCGGCTGGTAGTGCAACGGTCGCCGAGCACGCGATTCTACGATGCGCATCCGCCTTGCATTGACGGGCCATCTGCTCGTGGGGAACAAAGTATGCACTTTGCTGTTTGCTTGATGCGTCCGTTGATACTTGGGTACACACACCTATGCGGTTGTGCATGGAGAAATTCTGATGAATTCAAATTCTGGTCTGCCCAGTCGCGCAGCCCAATCGGATCCCAGTCTCCAACCGTCCTTGGACCCAGACGTTGTTGCATGCTCGGTTGCTAATGCGCGCAGAACCCATTGAGGGACACATTGGATACTTGCACATATCCACCACGTCCAGCGCACACATCTGCTGGTCTGGCTGTGAGTGGCTGGCAGCCGTGCAGGACCGGAAGGGGTTGCATGTCGTTCACAGCTGTCTCAGCCACCAGATACCCAAGGGCCAATGCCGGGCCCCAGAGACTGGAGCTGTGCTAGCCTGCCTGGTGGGCGCCTGAGTTATTTGATTTTCTGGCTCCTCACGGGCTCTGTCCCTTGTCGGCCACCCATCGATGAGGATCTTCGGTTTACGCTTGATGGTACATCGGGTCCTGGCATTTTCACATTTTGACCGTTTAACCTTTTGGTAATTAAAGAGACCACGATGCTTCCCGACAAGATACTCTGCGTCTCCTATGCTGTCCCGATAGGCATATGGACGAGCGAGCTGCTCACAACTTTGTTTTCTCTGCCAGTTGGTTAGGTAGGTGCGTTTGTGGTGTGTGCAAAATTGCCTGCGGCACAGCAGAGCAGCCAAGTCAAGCATAGACCGTAGAGTCAGACTGGACCTTGCCCTTACATTGTGGAGCGACACACCAAAGAGACAGGGAAAAGCAACCGCCACAGGCGCCTTTCAACATGGGAAGTAATCCCGGAGCCCAACAAGCCAGCCCAGTTCGTCAACGATGGGACGGACTCCAGCCGGGCTGGCACTATGTACCAGCAGCACATCTCCATCCATTTGTGCTCAACCCAACCAACGCCGTGGTGCGAGATGGATGGCGGGCCACCGCCAGTCCCACCCGGTCCACACAACCACAGGAAGCAGCCTGCAGGATGGAGGCACCAGACCCCCAAGGGACGTGCGGGCGGATGGGTGGGAGGGGCGCTGCTGGTTGGACCAACCACGGCGGCGCACCTAATATAGAAAGGAAAGACATTGATCTTCTTGGCAAGGTTGCCCCATCGCAACTCGGCCCCGAGCCCACTGATTGGACCGAGGCGTGAGTGTTTGCCGCCCGCGACAGTGATATGCCCGACTCCAAGGTCCAGGCCGTCCACTCAGAACGCGGGGGCGCCACGGCATGACAGGGGAGGCTTGCTGAGGCATCAAGCCGGGGAGCGAAGGCCGGGCGCGGGTGCAGGCGCTTCCAGCCAACACTAGCAGCCAACACTAGCAGCCAAGCGCTTGCAGGCCAGTTGGTTTTCTCAAGCCCCGTCGATCCATCCGGGTCTGACTGGATCCAGCCCAATCGAGTCCGGCCGAGCCAGGCGCGGGCACGATTCTCCTAGTCGGAATCATCTGCGTGCCACATGAAGCTGCGACGCTGCATCGGTACGGTGCAGCACATGGGTTGCTTTGGGGGCTGGCCGGTCGGGCAACGGCAGCCGAATTAGTTTGTGCCGACAGCGAATGAGAGGGATCTAAGTGAATGCACCGTCCCATAACCAACCGCCGCCGGCGCCTTACGTGTACATACAGATGCTGCCCAGGAACTCCTTACCGCCTCTCCTGCGCCAGCCGCCGCTCGCAGGCCCAGCCTTCCCGCTCCTATTTTGTCACAGAAAGCGTCACAAGAGCCGGGTCACGAGGTGCTGGGTCATGTGACTTCCCAGCAGAAGACGTCACCTAATCCGGCCAAAATCTGGGGAGGACACTCGCCAATCTGGTTGGCGGTGGGGCTCTACGTCTCCAGCTAGGTAAGGTGGCTTTGCCTCGGATCCCAATGCAGAGGACAATGCGCCGCGGGCTGACGGGCCTCGCGTCACATGCCAGCCGTTGCGACAACACCAAAGTCCGGAGCCTCGCTGCCGACCCGATGATGCCGACCGACGCAAACCGCTGAGCAGGGACCGCCATCCCCGATCGAGAAACACGAACCAGACTCTTCCCAGAAACCTCCTCATGCACGCATTGAAACCGCCTGCCGCGACTGCACCTCGGCTCGTCTCCTCCACTCCGCGCCGCCGCGCTGCCCGCACCCTGCCGAACGGCAAGGCCGCAACAGGATCCGGCACGACGGGGACAGGCCCGGACGACCGGCCCACCGGCAGCTGAGGCCGTGGCGTGGCCACCATGACGGTGCAATCCACCCTTCGCCACTCGGTGGCCGAGCAGGCCATCGCGGCCTTCCTCGACAAGTACACGGCAGCCATCCGCTCGAGGCTGGACAAGACATCGCGCACCGCGCGCCTACTCGCGACCCTCGCCCTTGCGGCGTCCATCGTCCTCGCCGGCGCCGGCGGCCGCAGATGGTGGCAGAGCCGGAGCCTGGAAAAGGAGCAGGGGCGCAAGCTGGTGCGGACGAACTCGTGGCTGGCGCACAAGGACGGCTCCCGCACCATCTACGTCCCCTACAAGGACGGCACCTCCAAGGTCGTCATCCACAAGACGAAGCCCCTGACATTCGAGGCGCATCGCCGCCTGTTCCTCAACCCTCCGCGCGTCTCTGGCCTCGATGGGTCCGTGCCGGGCGCCCAGACCAAGCCGGGCTTGAATCTGGCCTTCCTCCACCAGTTCCTGAGTCTGATGAGCATCATGATCCCCCGCTGGTCCAGCAAGGAGGCTGGCCTGCTCGTGAGCCACGGCGTGTTCCTGATGCTCCGGACGTACTTGTCCTTGGTGGTCGCCCGGCTCGACGGTGAGATCGTGCGCGACCTGGTGGCCGGGAACGGGAAGGCGTTCCTATGGGGAATAGTCAAGGTTCGAGCCCCTGTGCTGCCCAATATTGGTATACATACACTCCAGTCCCCTACCGTCGAGCGCGTTGCTGACATGGCCGGCGTGTGCCAATCAACACCATAGTGGTGTGGCCTTGGCGGCTTTGCCTCGTACACCAACGCCATGATCAAATTCCTCGAGTCCAAGGTCTCCATAGCCTTCCGCACGAGACTGACGCGCTACATTCACGACTTGTATCTCAACGAAAATTTGAACTACTACAAGCTGTCAAATCTTGACGGCGGAGTCGGCCACGGAGCGGACCAGTTCATCACGCAGGACCTGACGCTGTTCTGCGCGGCTGCCGCGAACCTGTATTCTTCCCTGGGCAAGCCGTTTGTCGACATTTGCCTGTTCAACTACCAGCTCTACCGGTCCCTCGGCCCTGTGGCCCTGACGGGGCTGCTGAGCAACTACTTCCTTACGGCCACGATCCTGAGGAAGCTTTCGCCGCCGTTTGGAAAGCTCAAGGCTGTCGAGGGCCGCAAGGAGGGCGACTTCCGGACCCTGCATGCCCGCCTCATAGCCAACGCAGAGGAGGTGGCTTTCTACGGAGGCGCCGAGATGGAGAAGCACTTCCTGAACCGCGAGTTCAAATCGCTCAAAAACTGGATGGAGGGCATCTACATGCTCAAGATCAAGTACAATATTCTTGAGGACTTCATCCTCAAGTACAGCTGGAGTGCATACGGCTACCTGCTATCCTCCCTGCCCGTCTTCCTGCCGCAGTGGGGAGGCCTCGGCGGAGCGGCAGAGCTGGCCGTGAGCCAGGACGGCAGCCGTGAGCGCGGCCGCATGAAGGAGTTCATCACCAACAAGCGGCTCATGCTTTCGCTCGCCGACGCAGGAGGCCGCATGATGTACTCAATCAAGGACCTCTCGGAGCTCGCTGGATACACGAGCCGGGTCTACAGCCTCATCTCGACGCTACACCGCGTACACGCCAACGCCTACTACGCGCGCGGCCGCTCCAACGAGCTCTACTCCCTCTCGGACGTCCAGGGCACCACGCAAAGGGGCTTCGACGGTGTCCGTCTTGAGAACGTGCCCGTTGTCGCGCCCGCGCTGTACCCGCAGGGAGGCGAGGAGCTGATCGAGTCGCTGTCGCTCGTTGTCCGTCGCGGCGAGCACATGCTGGTGAGTTTCCGACTTCTCTCCTTCACTCGGGGTCGTCTAGATATCAGGAGGAGCTAACCGCGACGGCAGATATCGGGCCCCAATGGCGTGGGCAAGAGCGCGGTGGCTAGGATCCTGGCAGGGCTGTGGCCAGTCTACCGCGGGCTGGTCAGCAGGCCCAAGACGAACGGCGAGGATGGCATCATGTTCCTGCCACAGCGGCCGTACCTGAGCATCGGCACGCTTCGGGACCAGGTCATCTACCCAGACGGCGAGCTCGACATGCGAGCCAAGAGGAAGAACGAGGCCGACCTCAAGCGCGTGCTCGAGGAGGCGCGCCTCGGCTACCTGCCCGACCGCGAGGGCGGCTGGGACACGCGCAAGGAATGGAAAGACGTGCTCAGTGGCGGCGAGAAGCAGCGCCTGGCCATCGCTAGGCTGCTCTACCACGAGCCGCAGTACGCGTTCATCGACGAGGGTACGAGCGCCGTCTCCAGCGACGTTGAGGGACTGCTTTACGAGACGTGCAAGGATAAGGGCATCAGTAAGTGCTTTTGCATGTGGATCACACAATTTCCCTTTGAACCCCAGCAACGCGGAAACACGAAGCTGACACGTCCTGCCTCTCTCCCTCCCTCCCACCACAGCCCTCGTCACAATCTCGACCAGGGCGTCGCTCAAAAAATACCACACGTACAACCTCGTCCTCGGCATGGGAGACAACGGCGACGCGTGGACGTTTGAGCGGATCGGCACGGAGCGTGAGAAGATGAACGTGGAGCGGGAGCTCGCCGAGCTTCGGGAGCGGCTGGCACAGGTGGAGGAGTGGAAGAAGCGACACGACGAGGTGGAGAAGGAGCTGGCCAGGGTCTGGGTCGACGGAGGCGAGGTCCTGAGCCCGCCGCCGTACGTGGCCGAGGAGCCGAAAGAAGTGGCTGAGTAGAGGTTGTGTCTAGACTAGGTGTATGTACGTATGTATATGGGCACATTTGTTGGGATTTATGTGCGGGCAATGCTGAAATTATCTTGGTTATTTACTCTTCCCACTTTGCTCCCTTTTCCTGGCGCACGGTTATGCAGGCGGAACAAAGTTCAGGCTGCATATCAAATAGCGTCGCGCGGCTGAGGCTGGCATTCCAGGTCAGCTCATTTCAGCTTGGCGCGGATCGGCGCAAGCCGACAATGCCGGAAAGCAATAGTTCCAGCGACGCAATCTGGCACCGCGGCGGTCTAACCGCTGTCGGAAAGCAGAAGCAAAAACAGCGAGGCCAATGCGAGTTCGGATGGCACAAGCGTGATTTTGGACAGACACAGGTCCTGGAACGCTCGTCGATTCTTCTGACACCAAGGAGGCCCCAACGTTGGACCTAATTAATAGCTAGAGGCAAAAAATAGTAGAGATGAATTTCATCAGCCAAGAAAAGGGAAGAGAGGGGCAGGTGCGCCGCTAGACAGTGGGAGAATATCCAGCGTCCATCCAGCATGTGAGCCGGACCTGGGCTTTCATTATCCACCACTCTATTCCTAACTTGTATTTCCTTTGCTTTTCTTCTACCTATCCAATGCCTGGATACACACAGGATAATGATTGTCCTACCCTATACCGGCGTTTTCCCCTTGCGTTCCTGAAAATCTCAGGGCGCGCCCCAGGCCCGTCCCGTTCGTATACGCGCGGCGCCCCGCGCCTCGGCCGAGACAACAACACACGAAAAAGAAAAGATGGCTCCCCAGCCGGGAACACGCACATCCCTGGTGGGGAACGTGCAGCCGCTGCCCGTCATCGCCGAGGACGAGGCCGTCGAGGCACCAGCGATCCCGGCCAAGTCGCCGCGCCGTCTCAGCCACAGCCGCTCGGGCCACATCATGTCCTCGCCATCTCCGGCGGGGTTGTATGAGGGCCGGAACGAGGAACAGAACCAGAAACGAACACAGCAGGAGGAGCCGGAGCCGGAGCCGGAGCAGTACTGCCCGCCGCCGCCCTCGTTTGCGTACGCGGGCAAGAGGAGGGTGAGGTGCTCGATCGCGGAACACAAGGCCGAGCTCGGCGGCGAGTTGGCGGTGGAGCCGTGCCGGCGGCTCCCCCGGCTCGCGGGGCGGGGAGGCTGGCGCGGGGTCTGTTTTGCGGTCTTGGCCCTGGCTTTGGCCGTCACGGCCGTTGGGCTGGGCGTAGCGTTCGGGTTGCGCCCGGGGCAGAGGTCTGTCACTGTCGCGATCATGCCACTCGGGTTCGTGAACCATGCTGACTAAAAAGAACAAAACCTCGAGATACCTGCGTCTCGTTTTTCCGCGCTTCCCTACAGAAATACAACAGCAGGTCGAGACCAAATCCCCGGCAGGACTGACCAGTCTCCGGTGTTGTTCCCTGCCGGATCGTACTCCTTCACGGCAGCGCTCACCAGCGTCGCCAGCAAATGCACATCCGAGCCCGCCGCCTTCGGCTGCTACCCGTTCGGCGGCATCTACAACCAGTCGTCGCCGCCCGAAGCGTCGGCCGCAACCTTCCAGTGGGTCGTCAGGCCGCTCGGCGACCTCCAGTACTCGATCTCGTCGTCGGCCAACCCGTTCGCGCCGCGGTTCGCCAACGTCTCGACGAGGCTGGTCGACGCCGGCCTGAGCTCAGAGCGCTTCGCCTTCAACTTCACCTACCCCAAGGTCTTTGTGCCGACCAGGCGCCTGGCCGGCGGAGCGGCGGCGGCGGCGACGACGTGCTGGTACAACCGCACCGTGGTCGAGGTTACCGTCTGGACCAGGGAGCGAGCCAGCTACCCGACTCCGACCGGGACGGTGGCTGCCAATGGGCCCCAGGAGGCAACCTGGGACTTTGACCCGTGGCCGTTCCGGTTCAGCATGGCCCAAAGACAGGCGGCCGGCGCCCAGGTGCCCGACTGCCGCGACTTTGACGGCAGGCCGATCGGGTCGGGACTGAGCGCGGCGCCAGAGACTGCTGGCGAATGCGCGTGCCTGTACCGAAACTTTGACCTTGGCTGAGAGTCAGGGCAGGGCAAAGAAGTAAGCAGTCTAACGGACGTGGATGTCTACCGGCCAGATAAGGACCAAGCCAGGTTTAGGGTTGTCCAGTCAGGCAGGGAACCGCACAGATCACGAAGAGCACAGCACTCCTCTCTTCCAGGGGTTCGGCCCAAGGTTGTTCAGAATGTGGAACCAGCCAGCCCAGATAAAGCCGCATGTAAACGGCTCCCCAAGAGCCCAGCCGCGCCACATACCCGCGGTCGAGGCAGGGAGGGTGAGAGGAAGGTGTGGAGTGTGCATCAGCCGGCACAAGGAAGAACCCAAGAAGAAACCCCACGAAGGAGAGAAGGCGAGCAAAAAAGCGCGATTTGATGTCCGGCTTTGGGGATTCAGATTTAGCCGACTGGATATGCGCGTCAATCAATTGTGGGAACACAGCGCCGGGTGCCGAGAATAGCCTAAAAGCGACGGCCAAATCTGGTGTTTTGTTTGTCTCGGTGGATGGGGCAGGTATAGGTGGGGGTTCTGGGGATTTGGAGAAAAAAGCACCCGACGGCAGGAGGGAAGGACAGCAGGACTCGAACGCTGTGAAAGTCCAGTGTTCTGATCGCTAGGTGCTCCAGGGACATGATCACCTTGTGGAAAAAGGCGTTTTATTCGTACCCGTGTCTTCTAGCCACATAGAAAGGCATGACGGACAGCCAGTCTGAACGACGTTACCAGGACCCACTAAACAGCCTCGACCAGCTCTAGTGACCCAACACCACTCTCATTTTCCCTCATGAGGGGCAACAAGAGCAGGAGATAAACCGCTTGGCTCGGCGCAGGCAGATATATGCCCACGGGGGCGCGTAAAGGGTGGCGCCTCGTCTTGGGGTGCCCACCCGCGAGGGGAAAAAGGAATAGCCCATCTGCCTCGTCTCCAACCCCCTCACGGCTGGCCGGGTATGTGGTAGGGATGGATGCCACTCACTTCAGGGGCCAAGGTGGCGGGCGGGAGAAGAAAAGAGGTCACTCGCACTTGAGCCGGCGGTTGTTTTGTCTTGTGTTGCGAGTATAAAGACCTCGGACTTGCTTTTTGCCGTGCCTGCCTGCTCTTCTCACGCTCTCTCTCTCTCTCTCCTTACCTTCCACGCCGAAATAGTGCGCATACCCGTTTGATCGCATCTGGGCGCCGCCACCAAACAAACGCGAAGAAACGACCAAACAGATAACCCACGAAACCACAAACATGGCGGCGATACCCAACGTCAAGCTCAACAGCGGCAAGGAGATGCCCCTGGTGGGCTTTGGCCTCTGGAAGGTCCCCAACGACGTTTGCGCCGATGTCGTCTACAACGCCATCAAGGTCGGCTACCGCTTGTTCGACGGTGCCTGCGGTGCGTACCTGTTCCCTTCCCCGCCCTTCGTCTGCCCATCTTTTTTTTTTGTTTTATTCCACGCATCAGGTCGCGCGGGGTTCTGTCCGTAGGAGCTGCCTGCATAAGAAACGGTGAGGGGATGGTGCGAGTTGGTGTGGTGTGCTTACCCGCCATCCCCCGCTCCATGACATCCCCTTCAACCCCCACGGACAACCTTGACGCAAGCAGCTTCCAGGTCCCCCAAGCGGAACGCCCTCCTGACTTACCCCACACTGCTCATTTGCATTGTACATTACCGCCCGGCGCATCCCCAACGCTGCCCCTGCTTACCTGTCTTCCACCCGCTACCATACCACTAGCATCATGAAGGACGTCAAGCTGACAGCCCATCAGACTACGGCAACGAGGTCGAGTGCGGCCAGGGCGTGGCGCGCGCCATCAAGGAAGGGATCGTGAAGCGCGAGGACCTCTTCATCGTGTCCAAGCTCTGGAACACGTTCCACGACCACGACCGCGTCGAGCCCATCGCGCGCCGGGGCCTGGCCGACTGGGGCATCGACTACTTCGACCTGTACCTGATCCACTTCCCCGTCGCGCTCGAGTACGTCGACCCCAGCGTCCGCTACCCTCCGGGATGGCACTACGACGCCGAGGGCAAGGAGATGCGGCGGTCCAAGGCCACCATCCAGGACACGTGGACGGCCATGGAGAAGCTCGTGGACGCCGGCCTGGCCCGCAGCATCGGCGTGTCCAACTTCCAGTCGCAGCTGATCTACGACCTGCTGCGCTACGCCCGCATCCCACCGGCCACGCTGCAGGTCGAGATGCACCCGTACAACGTGCAGCAGGACCTGGTGAGGCTGTGCAAGAACGAGGGGATCCAGCTGACGGCCTACTCGTCCCTGGGACCCGCGTCGTTTGAGGAGTTCCACTTCCCGCACGCCGAGGCCATGGTGCCGCTGCTCAAGCACCCGCTCATCACGGAGCTGGCGACCAAGTACGGGAAGACGGCCGCCCAGGTGCTGCTGCGCTGGAGCACGCAGCGCGGCATCGCCGTCATCCCCAAGACCACGTCCGAGGCCCAGCAGCGCCAGAACCTCGACATCCTCGCCTGGGATATTGCTGCCGACGACATGGCCAAGATCACCGGTCTGGATCTGAAGACGCGCTTCAACGAGCCCGTAAATGTGAGTCTTTTCTGTTACCGTGGGATCTTCTGCTTCTCCCAGTGTAGCCTTGCTAACGCCGATAAAACAGTACTTCCCGGGCTCGACCCTCTACATCTTTGGTTAAATACGAGCATATCCTGTTTCCGGACGCTTGGCCGGCCGTTTTTAGAAGGATTCGAAAGGATGACGTTTGGTCTGCGGGTTTATGCTAGGTAGTCAACAGTCGTTCACAACTTTCATGACCTACGCCACATCTTTGTTCGCCTATGCACGAAAGTGATCAATAGCGCCCGGACTTGAATACGCCGCGATTCCTTCTGCCGCCTATCGTCTGGTCTGCACCTAGAAAGCAACAGGTCGCGTAGGCTTTTACCCGTAAGACGCAGGCAAGAGTGCTGTATCGTTACTTCAACCGGAGGGCATTCCGAGACGCAGCAACCACCGCTCCCCGCGGGCCCAAGTCAAACTCCCGTCCATTTCACCACCAAAGGTCATAACTGAGCGAGACGCTTCATAAAAGAGGTAACACGACTACAAGGACTGGCGCGCCGTGTTGATCCCAAAGTGAGAGCCACGATGACGACTTAAAAAAAAGTTCTGATAGCACAAATATAGTGGATATTGGATAGAAACCTGCCAAAGTGGGTATAGATTGAACATGAAGCATGGAAGAAAAAAAGAACCTAGGGCACTCGGATGTACGCTATTGGAGAGAGGCAGCATTAGTCAGAAACAGTTCTACGTAACGAACGGGACACACAGCGTAGGAAGAGAAGCGTTCACTTACTTGCGTCGATCTGCGTCACCTGTGGTAGTGCTAGCCGCACCTTGTTGCGATACAGAGGCGGGCTTCTGAGCTGGAGCGGGTTCCCCTCGAGATAGACCGTGGTGAGCTTCTCCTTGTCGCGCAGCTCCCTGTCGAGCTCGGCAAAGTCGGCAATTTGGTTGTAGCTGGCCCAGACGTCGGTGAGCTCCTTGAGAGGGCCGAGCCCCTTGAAGCTGACGATCTTGTTGTTGGATATGTCCAGCACCTGCAGCTTGGTGTTGTGTTGCAGCCCTTCGAGCGACTCGAGGGCATTGTGGGTGATGTAGAGCTCTTCCAGCTGGGGCACGTCCTTGAGCGGCGAGAGGTCCCGGATCCGGTTGGACTGGATGCTGAGGAGCCTCAGTTTCGGAAGGCCGCCGAGGCCGTGAAGCTCTGTGATCTTGTTCTTGGCCACGTACAGCTCCTCGAGAGCCTTGAGCGAGTCCAGGTTCCGCAGCTCGCGGATGCGGTTCGATCCCAGCTCCAGCATGCGGAGCTTGTCCAGGCCCTCGAGGTTCTCAATCTCCCTAATCTTGTTGGACACGAAGAACAGGTCGGTGAGCTGCTTGAGATGGTTCACCTTCTCGATGCGCTTGATCTTGTTGAAGCTGAGGTCCAGCCACGTCAGGGATGCCAGCTCGTCGAGCCCCTGGATTGCCGTGATCAGATTGTCATAAAGGTCCAGCTCCTGCAGGGAACCTGCCAGGCTCGCGAGGCCGTCGATATCCTGGATGGCGTTCTGGCGTAGACACAAGCTCACGAGCTTTTTGAACCTCTGGAGCCGGAGGCTGGGGATGCTTCGAACACGCGAGTGTGTGATGTTGAGCTCCTCAGCGTCTGACGGCTCTCCGTCGAGTAGATCTGTTGTCGTAATGTGTAAGCGTCAGACAAATAAGCATTGGGAAACGCCGGAGAGAAAATGAGCAGACGGCATGCTTCTGACTGACCCTCATCTGCTGGTATCACCTCGCCAGGGTTGACATTCTCGTCGTCCGAGTACTCTGGGTCTGACAAGGCCTCCGGGTTGGAAACGAGTGCGCTCTTGGAGACCCTCAGCTTGCCGTCCCATCCCTTGCTATTCCTAAGCCCAGGGCTTTGCTGGTCGTCTGATGCCGCCGCCGAGTCGCCGCCTACAATCTCGATGTGTTGAGGGTGAGGTTGGGGCTGCTCTTGCGGCGGCGGCTTCTCGCCCCCTTCCTCGGGTTTGTTGGGCATTGCGAGGCCCTGGCCGAGGCAGGTTACGTGGTACGACGGCGAGAGCGGGGGTCGTTTCGAATGACGACAGGTCGCTGTCCGGGAAGTGGGAAGCGTGGAGCGATATGTTTTCGCGACGGATTGGGTGCGTCGCCGGTAGTTTGCCGTGCCGTCTTCAGTTATGCAGCTGAAAAATGTGCTGGTGGTGGTTCGGACCGCAGGCAGAAACACGAGTTGAGGGCGCAGATCAGACAGGCGGCAGTGGTGGTAATCAATTTGATGTCATCAATGGTGGGGTCGGGTGTTGTAGGCGGCGAAACAACCGCTTTTGGACGGATTGCCAGTGGAACCCGCCAGCATTCGACGTTTTTGGCACTCTATCCCCTGAAGCGTGTCGCTGGTCGCCCCACTAATCCGGTCTAGTCCCCGCCATAGAGCTTCGTGCCGTCGACTAATGCTCCCACCCGACACGGAGGAAGTCCTTTGGTTTAATATGGCATTCGTCAACGACGGGGAAGATGCCAGTGCATTCTGCGTACAGGGCGTGCGGTGCCCGTGCCTCTCTACCCAGATGTAGCAGCAACGAGAGACTGCGGTGGACAGTCCGTACGAGCCATCATCACACGCCTCGGCCGCCGCCATCACCATGGACACTGTCCGGCCCGGTTCCACGCAGCGCAACCAGGGGCACGAGATGGATCCACGCCGAGGCCTTCCTGGTACCGCCACTGGTCTTCACCGGGCTGCTCGCGGTCCTGTGGACCTGGAAGTGTGTCACGATGGTGCTCCTCCAGAACAAGATTATCTACATGCCAGGGCTGCCGCCTGGGACACGCCGCGAGGAAATCAGTGACTATAGCCGCGACTGTCGAGGTGTGGTGTGGCAGAACGAACGCCTTCGTTCCGGGGATGGCACTTCGCTTGCACTAGCAGTCGCGTCATCCCCTGCCGTTGGTCTCGGCCAGACGCACGAGACCCACACTTACATTCTGTATTTCCAAGGTGAGCACCTCGAGTGTGCGACTTGATAGCTCGCCAGACAAGCTTATGCGTCTGCTTAGGAAACGCTGCGTCTATACCCCCTCGTCTGCCCACGATTTCTGCCATCCTCCACGCGGCACTCAACGGTCCTGGGCCGCCTTTTGCATACACCATGGCCTGCATGAGCTATCGTGGATATTGGAAATCCTCGGGGCGTCCGTCCGAAAAGGGAATCAACATGGACGTCTTGTCGGCCTGGAAATGGGCATCCGACACACACGCCCGTCTGTACCCCTCCAGCGGCGGCACGCGTCCACGCCCTGTTCTTATCCTGTGGGGTCAAAGCATCGGCGCAGGCTTTGCAACCAATCTGGCCGCCACAATTGCGAACCACGGCGACCTTGCTCCGGCCGCCAATCAGCAATTGCTTCCAGTCGATGCTGTCATCATGGAAACACCATTCGTTTCGATCCGCGCGATGCTCAAGGCTCTCTATCCTCAAAAATGGCTGCCGTATCGCCACCTCTGGCCGTTCCTACGAAACCAGCTGGACAGTGCAGCAAACCTCGAGGCCGTCGCAGAGTCCCATGTGAGGTCGCATCCACCTCCCAAGTTTCTGCTCGTGATAGCTGAGAAGGATGAAATCGTACCCCGCCATCACGCCGAGGAGCTGCAACAGCGGTGCGAGAGGCTCGGGCTACCCGTCGAGCGCCATATAGTGCGGGGCGCCTACCACAACGAAGCCAGCGCTCGCCGAGATGGCCAAGTGGCCATCGCAAACTTCATTCGTGGACGGGCGGAAGCCGGCCACGCAAGGGAGGCTAGGGAGGGCCAGGACGCTTGGATGAAGGGAGGGTGACATTCTTGTTGCAGTTTCCTCCCTGCAGACGTCAAAAGCAAGAAACAAGACGGAGAGAGGAAAGGGAGAGGAATCTGGAAGCAAGTTCGGAAGTAAGTATACCAACGGCAAATTTCGGAAAGTGATGCTGATGTGCGTTCTTTGGAGCCATCGTGCTGGGATGATGCACAAACAACAAACTGACTGCAAGTCGCATGTGGCCCTCACATGCAGCTCGCAGGGATCGGACCCAGCAGCCGGAATCAGGGGGTGGCAGACTGGGTCATCCATTGTCCAACGACAAGGGTGAGCTTCTCCTGGGACCCCCCGCGCTAGTCCCGCTAGGATAAACCTGGGGCGCCGCGTGAAGCGGCGTTCGCTGCTTAACAGCTTCCGGAGAAGGCGAATCGATGCCACAGCCCATGAGCGTCCGCGAGAAAACATCCCGTCCAAGAATTGGCGTCTCCTGCGGCGAGCAGCAAAGGGAATCACCGGTCCGCCGAGTCAATTGATGGAACCGCCTGCCGAGACATTCGCTTGCGTCGAGCAGCACAAATTTCACGGCCCCATCAGAAGAAATCTTTTCCGTCGTCGAGAAGAAGCTGGAGTGAGAGTGTGCAAGGGTTTAATAGGATTGGACAGGGATGGTGCGACGGCTCCACGCCCTCATAAGGGGCTAGGACGGATTCACAACCTGCCCGGGAGGCAAACATCGCATGGCTCGGCCAGCTTGGGGAAGGCTCGGGTCGGGTCCTCGAATCACAGCGCTGATCCTGCCCCGGCGCCCGCTCTGACTCCCCTCCAGCACGGAGATGGCGAGTCCCCAAATCCCGGCTGGTTGCTTCCAGCCTGCCAGTCACTGTGTCACATTTGCAGAGCACAGCGCATGGCCCTGCTGTGAGCCCAGCCCAGTGTTGGGAGCTGGGCGGGTCGCCTCCACTGTGCGGTCGCGGGCGGCCCCTCTTTTAACCTGGCTGCTTCAATCAAATCCTTGCCGGCACCCCAACCCCCTGGCCGAATCCGGCCTAGCCTCATCACGTGAATTCGCGAATGTATCCCGTTTGCCTGTGCTGGCCCGACGCGTGCACCAACAAATCTGCGCCCAGGTATCTCCAACCAGACCGCGTCTGCCTTGACGGTCGCCTTCTGCACTGAGGTACCTACCAGACGACCTGCATGCCCTGCATGGGGGCACCCGGCCCCGCGTACCTATATAACTGCCGTGTCCGCAATCGCCTTTCTGCGTCCTTCTCCCCTCTTTTCCATCATTACATTGCGGCCTCAGGTAAGAAAAAAGGCGAGTTTGGTTTGATTGCTTTTTTCTCTGTCCCGCCCGAAAAACTTTTGGCTCATTCCATCCATCAATCAACTTTTGTTCTGTTTTCTCGCCATTAATTCCATCTCCATCCCCACCTATCGAACAAGACAAGACTTGCTGTCGCACCCTCGTATCCCCATATCATCCCGCCAAACCATCATATCGCCGCCTTGTGAATGCCAGCAGCAGCGTCATTTTAGCACCATCGACACAATCCCTGCTGCGTTTTTTTTTTTAATTAGACGAAAATGTTCTCCTCACGCTTCAACCCGCCCCCCTCTTCGAGCAAGAGCTTCTCCAAGAGCCACAAGGCCACCAAGTCCAGCTCATCCTTCAGCAAGGAGGCCGGCATCTCAAAGCGTCGCCACGAGTCTCGCCACGACTCCCGTCGCCGACCAGCAACTGCATCAACCGCCGCGGCAGAGGCAACATCTCCCACGGTTGAAAGGTATTTAAGAAGTCTTCATGTTGCGCCTTTTCTGCGATTCATTTCATCAAATCACTCACCCGCCGCCATCCATGCTAACCCCCACTTTCTGCTACAGCAATCTAACATCCGCCATCGTCACTCTGGTCGTTGGTGAAGAGCAGAGGATTTTCGCGGCGCATGAGCACGTCCTCAGCCACTCTCCCTTCTTCGAGGCCGCGCTCAGGGGCCAGTACATGGACTCCCAGTCCAAGCGGCTGGCCCTGCCGGACGAGGAGCCCGAGATCTTCTCGTCGGTCCTCGAGTATCTGTACAAGGGCGACTACTACCCGCGCCTCGTCCACAACAAGCGCCGCAACTCTTGGGAGCTGGAGCCCGTCGAGGGCGACGGTCGCGGCGGCGGCTCGCTCGCCATCCACCAGGGGCCCGACGGCGAGCTCCTCAAGGACACCGTCATCTACTGCGCCGCCCAAAAGTACGGGCTGGAGGAGCTGAAGCGTGTTGCTCTGCGCAAGCAAGGCCTTCGTATGTCCTTCATCTTCCATCCATACATCCTCTTTTCTCATTTTCTCCGACCACATGCTGACCTCTCGAAAATAAGAGTCGGGCATCCAGTGCAGCACCATCCTCACGTCTGCCCGCTACGCCTACGCCAACACCCCCGACACAGACTCCAAGCTGCGCGCCCACTATCTGGCCCTCATCATCCGCAGCCGCAGCACCTTTAAGCGCAGCGGCACCATGCAGCTCGAGATGTACAACGGCGGCACGCAGCTCTTCTTCGACCTGTTCGTCGCCTTGTGCAACCATGTCGACGACATCGCCACCGCACAGTGAGTCTTTTGTTCATTCTGGTCATTGCTGCCTGCTGCCTTGTCGCCTACTTTTGTCTTTTTCTTGACTCGACTAACCGTCTCCTCGCCACTCAGAACCACGCCTCGCAGCGGTCGCCACTCCTAGGCTGTCGCGCTCCCTCAGCCAATCCAATCCTGTCGTCCATCTCAGCCCTTACCCTTCTGCCTGCTGCCTTTTCCGGAGTTTCGCGCGCGCCGTGCATCTTCCAAAAAAAGACAAAACCCCTACGAAAAAAAATGAAAGGAACAACCTCCTGGCCCTCCCGGCGATGCCAACCTTTAATGATTTACGTCCCATCTCCATCTCATCCTTATTTCTCGCCTTGCTACGACAAACAACAAAAAAACACATTTTGTCGGCTCGTTTGGAATCTCCAAATGCTCTTTCTATTTCGCCACCTGTTTCCTACATCACTTTATTCTTTCTCATACGGTCTGGAAACGACAAATCGGTGTGCGGAATTTTTTTACTTTTCTTTTGGCGGCACGATTCTCGTCCTTTCCCCATCCCGCGTCAAATATCCCGTCGAATCTCTCTAGACTCGATTTGCGTGCATTTTTAATCGTTGACTGTTTTGTCATCCGTCTGTCACTGTACCATTAGACTCGTTTCTGTCGGAGGACTCTGGTGTGAGAGCGGGGCGAGGCAAGTGCCTTGTCATCTCCTTGCTTTTTCCTTGCTCTTCATTGTTTTTGGATACCTGGCCGCTGTATTCTATCGGCCCTTTTTGATCCATCTTGACCTCTTTTGAGATATCCACATGATGACGCTGGTTTATTTGAGGGGCTGGGCTTGGGCTGGGTTTGGACTGAGAGATGGACGTTTACACAAAAGATTGCACCGCAAGGACGAAACTGTATCAATATCCTTCTCAACACTCTTTGACGGCCTCTTGATATCTGCTCAACCTCCTCTGGGAGAGTCATAATGCAGCTCGTTCGGTGCCATTTTTTTTTACGTCCCGGTCTCTCAACGATAGGCAAGCAGTTTTGCAGTATCAGCTCTATGATCGGGTCCCACGCCAAGGTTCTTCACCCCATGCGAATGGAGAAATCCCGGACCTGCGCCCCTTGTTAAATGGGGCGTCAAAAAGACAGGTGGAGATGCCCAACGGGCGATTCCGTAGGAGGCGTTTGAGTCTTCCCTTTCCCGTCAGCGAAGCGGGGTGAATAAGGTCTATGAGTCACAAGCCTGCCAAAAGTGATTTGCATCTTCCCCCACACGCGCCGTCCTCCATGTAAATGTCAACCTTAATTTATTTAGGTCGCAGATCTGGTTCGCCGGAGCCGCCTTGGCCTGGCACCGACCGGTCGGGCGCCGTGCTGCTGATAAAGGGCCGAGTAGACACATGGGAAGGGTCATGGATGTGAGTCGCAGGGTTGTTGTGAGTATGGCCTGACTACAGCCAGGTGCTGCACAGCCGACCCAGATCGATCCCAACACGATTCTGTTGAGATGAGTCCCATACGGGCCCCAAAATCCCTCACACGCCAGTTCCTGGAAAGGCTCCGGTCTTGCTGAGCACGGCGATGCCTCGTTCTCGGTGGATGTATCCCTTCATGAGATTCTGTGATTACGGTGAGTCACTGCAGTCGCAAACGGGGTGGATACGGGTGGCGGACGCGGCAGCCTTAGGCATTACACGCGTTTGCGAACCATGCTTTGCGGCCCAAAAGAGAGAGACGCCGTACCTTGTAAATCATGTTTGCTAACAAACATTCGACCTCGTCGCTATCGAGCGACTGCTGGCTGTTGAGGCTAATGGCAGCCGAGAACTCGGCCACAGGCACCCGAGTGCGACGAATGGGCGCTGCGTTGGGGTCCTTAGACTCTTCAAAGCCGCCGGCTAGGAAGACCTTGCGCAACAGATTGCGCAGAGCGACGTCGCGGCCGCGTTCGAGAGTGAGATAAATTCGGCGCTTCACAAACGTCTCCTCGCCAGCCTGAAGCGCCAGGTCGAAAGCATGCAGCTCCCCTTTCTTGATGCATCGCGACAGAGGAAGGAAAAGCTCTTGCAATCTTGGGTAGGGCTCCAAAAGCGCCGGGCTGGGAAGCGTGTGACTTGTGAGGAGGCGGCAGGGGATAAGATACGTGAGTATCAACCTTTCAGGCGCACGTGGCGACAAGTGTAAGCACTCAAAATCTCCAAGTTGTTATTTAGATCCAGCAGAAGAGAAACAAGCTTACTGCTTGTTTTTGAGGGCGTCCTTGTGGCAGAGTCTGTATGCCTGTTCAAGGTGTGTCTCGGCCTGGAGAAGAGGATAAGCATGCGCCGTAGGGTAATGCGGAGACAGGAGGACAATCTAACCTCGACGTAGTTCTCGTCTAGAAACGAGAGGACACCCTCGTAGTATCTGAAGGTGACCTGCTGAGACTTGGGAAACTGCACCAGGGCGGGCATGTCGCCCTTGTAGGCATTAAGGGCCTTCAGGATATTCCGCGACAGGCTTGCCGAGTTCAGCTTGAAGTATGTCTTGAAAAGCAGGTTGATGATGTAGTAGATGCCCCATTTCCTGGAATCCTCCAACGGAGCTCTGGCGCCGAGTTGGTCAGCATCTTCAGGTCCCGAGGGTGAGCACCTAAATGCAAGATGAACGCACCTGTCGCTGAGGCAGAGGGTAAATATGCGGTTGAGCTGCCTTGCACAGTCCTCAAGCTGCTTGTTCTTGTCCGACTCTGTCTCAAAGTCGTCTTCAAACGTGGTGTTGTTGGCGTCGCTCGAGGTTCTGCTGCGCTCCTCGTCCGCCTTGATTGCAAAAAGCCTCAGATGCCTGCCGGCCACATACAGACAGGGGATGGTCCAGGCCAGGAAGCTGTGGTTGGTGTAGCCCCGAATGATCATCGAGGTCAGCTCCTTCCACGCCTCATACACGCCTAACCATGATGGTTTGGATTGTGCTCCCGAAAGGCCGTTGATGGAGAGGATCTCGCCGATGGCCTTCCAAAAGGCAGTGAACACCTCGGTCCAGCCCTGTGCTTCGTCGTTAGAGAGATGAGAGCCGGCCTTCTTCCTGATCCTGTTCCGGATCACACCCTTGACATCATGAGGCGAGGCGCTATTCCAGACAGCCTGAAGCTTCTGGAGGCCCTCTGCCGTGTCCGCCGGGGTAAGCGTGGTTGCCAAGAGAGGGCCATTTCCCGAACGGACCGCCTCGGCGAAGCGGTCGAGCAGTTGATCCATGGTGGCGGTCGAACGCGCCGCTACGACGACGTGCGACGCGGATCCCCACGCCTGCCGTGGGTGGCCAAGGTGTGAGCCAATCTAGAAGGTGTCTTTGGCTTCCCGTAGATATCGCATGGCCGGGATCCCAGAAAGGAAATGGGTGCCTAGGTAGGGAGCTCAGCAAACAGGTACCTCCCTGGACGGGCTCTTTAGGCTTCGGTTAGCTTCGTACCCGCCTTTTGCCCCCGGCACTCTCCAGAGACCTCCATTCCAGCGTCGAGACGCGACCGAGCTCTGATTCGTCTTGCTCGTACCAAGCCACACCCTCGACAGCCACATTAGGCCGCCCCGCGCCCCACCCACCACCCACCATCCAAATGTGGCTTGGGCGCGATTAGGGCTTTTTCCACATCCAGTCCATTTTTGTCAGTCGCCGACCACCAATTCAAACTTTCTCGTAGAGTGTGAAGCAGACGACCAGCGACACGACCAGCGACCACCAAGAAAACATTCACAGTAAGTCTTCGACTGCGTGTATTTTTAGTACAGCTACAAGAGATTGTAGTAACTGACATTCTTCTCAAGATGGGTAAGCGACTTTTCTTTTTCGTCCCGAGGTGGTGCGGCGATGGGCGAGGATCCAGGGTCACGGTCCCCCCGGAAGCAGAGTCGACGACGACACCGAACGACTTCCCTCCGGCGACCGAAACGACGTTCCAGGCACTAGGGATTGTGTTGTGTATAGGGCCTGGCGACGACTAGTCGCGTCAAGCAATGCCAGTCCTTGTCGACAAAAAAATTCTCTCGCCATTACGACTTCCGAATGGAGATTGGTGAGGACAAGAATGGTTGCGAACCCGACTGCTCAAATCTCGACATCCCAGCCGCAGATGCCCGTCACTCTGGCCACAAATCCGGAATCGACTTTTGGGGACCACGACGAACACCCCAGCAGCTGCCACGACAATTTCCCGCAACGATCTGGGATATGGGTGGACTTTCACATAGGAAAATGTCGCGGCGGACGGCTTGCTGACTTGCAGTCTACCTACAGGTCGTCTTCAGGAATACCAGGTCATCGGCCGGCATCTGCCGACCGAGACCAACCCTACCCCCAGCCTGTACCGCATGAGGATCTTTGCGCCCAACACGGTCGTCGCCAAGTCCCGGTACTGGTACTTCATGCGGGGTCTCAAGAAGGTCAAGAAGGCCACCGGTGAGATCGTCAGCGTCAACGTGGTATGTTGAAGTGGTTCCCCGGGCTCAACGCAGCATGTGGCGGACGGTGGCGAGCGATGGCGCTGACACGAGACCGTCCGACAGATCCACGAGAAGCACCCCCTGAAAGTCAAGAACTTCGGCATCTGGATCCGCTACGACTCGCGCTCCGGCACCCACAACATGTACAAGGAGTACCGTGAGATGTCCAGGACCGACGCCGTCGAGGCCCTGTACTCTGACATGGCTGCCCGCCACCGTGCCCGTTTCCGATCCATCCATGTATGTCCACCCTTGTCCGGCTGAGGATTGAAGACATGGCTTGACTTTAGTACTGACGCACAAGGATAGATTCTCCGCGTCGTCGAGATCGAGAAGACGGATGACATCAAGCGCCCCTACATCAAGCAGCTTGTCACCAAGAACCTCTCTTTCCCCTTGCCTCACCGTGTGCCCAAGGTCAGCGCCAAGAAGATCTTCAGCGCGACGCGTCCATCCACTTTTGCTTAAACGGGGTCGGTGCTGCCAGGGTTCGGGAGGTTCTTCAGGTGTTCATTACGGGTTCAGGGACATGTCTCTCTCAGCATTTGCTCTTAGGAAGGGCGACGACGAACGAAGAATAAACTTTCTGCATGGTCTTTATCCTTTGGGTCCAAGGGTTGGTCGTTTGCGGACCAGAAGGAGGCTTGCGGGTTGCGAGCCGTTGCGGGCAAGTGATTCTTCTGGAGTTCTACGAGACAGGAGTTATGGTTTCAAAAATGTCGACTTCAGCCCGGGCAAGTTTTGTGAGAGCCATATGCTGTTGCTGTCCTGTGATGTGTGATGATTATAATACGTTCATGCCACGTACAAGTCCGCCGACTCGACGAAGCGAAGCCCCTTCGGCCTTGACGGTCCCTTTTTTTGTGCCACAGGGCGTCGTGGCTTTCGTGCTGGGGACTCCATCGTGATAATTTCTCTTCCCCAAGCACTTCGTATCCGTCTTACATGGACCCGCCACAACACGGGCTAGCTCGGCGGGGTCGCCGGTTCCTGCACCCGAACTCGGTTGAGTCACCGTGAACCGATTGCCTCGGCGATGTCACCAAGGCCAGCCGAGACGGGTTATATAAGGGGATGCCCAGTTCGGCCATGGATCCCGACACAGTTTTACATCACATTCTCCGAGAAGTCTTTGCCGTCGTCGCGGTCGACAATCATAAAGATGACAACCGACCACCAAGATACTAGGGCGCCCGAAGAGGATGACTTCGTTCTGGTCAACACTACCCTCCCGTCGCTGCCGTTTTCCCCGAACTCGGAAAGGCCCGATGTGGTCACGGAACGTCTGGTCCTGAGGGCCCTGAGGGCGGATGATCTGCATGCCCACCACAAGCTGCGGACGCAGCCAGAGGTCATGGTATGGACGTCGACCGGAAGGCCCGATAAGGATCTCACCGAGACGCGGTCCAGGCTGGACCCGTTACTGCCGCCCAAGGACGCCGAGACGTTCAGCTTCGCCATCTGCTGGAGGGAGACGGGCGAGTACATCGGCATCGGGGGTTCGCACCGCCTCAAAGGCACTTTTGGGTACGCCCGCGCCAAACCCCGTATTTCAGCACACGCACGCATTCCCTTGACAGTGCGATACGCACGTATGCTGACAATGGGAGCGAGCGAGCGCCAGATGGCCGGAGCTGGGATACATGATACGCAAGGAGTTCTGGGGCCGCGGTCTGGCCACGGAGCTGGTCAAGGCGTTTCTCGACGCGTACGTGAAGCTGCCTCGGGCTCCGGTGCAGCTCAGGGTGGACAGGAGGTCGGTCGTGGTCGCCACAGCGGGCCAACAGCAGGAGCCCGTCGAGGCGCGCGAGATCTTGGTGGCCGTTGTCGAGAACTCGAACGAGCGGTCGCACAAAGTGATAAAGAAATGCGGACTGGAGCGATTTACGGACTTTGTCGAGCCCGATCTGAGGGATCCCTCAAAGACTATCAGCTTGGTGGGATATCGCTTCGTGGTGGCCCAGCCTGACGTCTAGGTAGCCGCGCCTTGCGATGCGGGCATGATACATGGAAATCTTATGTGCCTGGTAACCGAATGTCTTCCTTTTTCTTCCCGTTTCTTCCGGCTGTTTCCGAGTTCTTCCTTCGACGCTTCGGCAGGCTGCATTGCCACGCTGTGCTGCGGTGCGCAGGCAAGCCATCCCAGCACGTTGGCACGCAGTCAGGTGTAGTAAGACGCACCGCAGAGTGCCAAATTTGGATCTACGGCAGCGACTGCGGACCGCCAAGTGGCCCCATTAAGGGGAACCCAATTGGCCAGGACGCACAAGCGTGGACGGCATTGCCAAGCGGTGAGGACTTTTTATCCTGGCGCTGCCAAGAATCAGGTGCCATCGACTGCGACCACTCTGGCTGGCGTGAGCTTGCTTCCTTCGCTCTTACCTGGTAGGTTGTCGTCGATGTGGCGAGTGGGCATGGTGATGGTGAAGCCGGGCGGCGATGACTCCCCATTCGTCTAGACGGGGCGGAGATGTCTGATGTCCTTGTGCACATTGTACAGAGGTGAGGCGGAAGGGTAGCATTCTGATGATACATGTCGAGACGAGACACGGCGATCCGGGCACACGCTCGACTTCACAATAGCCCGCGACGGCTATTGGGCGCCGGATCAGGGTCGAACGGGGCAGAATTCCCGTCAAGAACCGGGCAGACAGACAAGGCACACCCTGGGTCCCAAGGCGAAAGAAGCACAAAAGCTGCACGTCCCAAACTGGAGACATGGCCGGGGAGAGAAGCGCAGTCGCCCAGAGCCTCCACAGTGGGCGTCAATCGGCTCCACTGACCGCAGCGGTGCGTGCTTACCTGAGGAACCGCATCCTTCTCTTTTTCGTGCAACTGCTTCGCAATGACGCCCGCCCAACACAGGCCGCAGCTGAAACGGAGAGCCCAGGCTGGATTGTTCTGTTGGCCCGCTGCTGGACCTGTTGGCCCACGATTATTTATCACCTGCGAGGGCTCGAGGCTCTCCCGCCGTCCTCAACACCCGGCCTCCTACCCTCAATCAATCCAATCCCCACCAGAGGTAGGACCCCTCGGCGTCTCAATTGCGACTTTCTGAGGGAGCACGGCCCGCCGCCAATTAGCGCCAACCTCAACGACAGATTGTATAAAAGACATTTGAGCACGGAAAGAAGAGGACGAAGCAATTGATGTTGCCGTGCGTCGCCAGCCAGGTCCGCTACCCCCGCGCTGTCGTGCAAGCCCGGCCTAGACTTGGTCGGTTACGTGCTCGTCACACCGCATTGCCTTGCTTGCAGCTCCAACGGCCACTCCGCCGAAACCCCTCAGTCACACGCTCGATTCCAACCCCAGGCACCAGCCCTCCGCTCTCTTCCTCCCTGCCGACACCTAGCCCTGCGGGACATGCCACCACCAACCTAGACCGTCGACGTCGTCCTCGCCCTTGCTTCATAAACTTTCTCGCGCCCGAAGCTGCGCCTGCGGCCCAATCGCCCCTCTACCGCGAGGATGGCTACGGACCCGGTTGACCCCAAGGCCTACTATGGCTACCTGTTTGACGACGACAAGGCGCCAACGCCGGTGCTCAGTGCGCTCCTGAGAGCGATAGCTCAGCATATCGTACGCCTATCCGCCCCGGCTCATGCGCGCATTATCGCGTCAACTGCCCAAACGCTTGCGCAAGAACTGAGCTGACGATCTGTACCACCGTGCTAGATTGATGAGCTTGGCGACAAGAGCTACAAAGCTCTGGTTCCCGAAAAGCTCGCTCCTTTTTTCCGCGCCGCTGGCGGTGACATGGACAGTCAGTTACACCTTCCATGTTGGCATCGTCGATCTGTTCCTGGGCTCGCTAACACCAGCTCGATTCACCATGCAGCTTTCCTTGCCATGCCCTCGCGGTCTATATCGTATGTCTGGCAGGTCCTGGGCTGTCAGCACGCCCTCCAGCCCACCAGCAACGACTTCGAACCTCCGTCTATCCCGGCGCTAACCGTCAAGGGCTTTGTGCGCTGGATGTCCATCAACATCCTCCTCGATCCCGAGGACTACCATTCTTACATCCAAACCTGCCTAAAGGAATGGGATCTCAAACACCCCGAGACCGGCGAGCCGTTTCCCAAGGAGCTTCCCCGCGAGGCCTTTCCTAAGGAGACCGACGAGGGCATAAACAAGTGGCACCAAGATTGCGCCGACACTCTCCGGCGCAAAGCAACCCCCCGGGAGGAGTCGCGGTCCACTTTCCCGGACGCTCGGGTCAAGGATGGCTATTCGCACGTCCGCGGAGGCTTTGCGGCCGCTGCCGGAGCCGCTGCCGGAGCCGGAGCCACCGCCTCCGCCTTCACGTCTTCTAGGCCCAGGCCGGCGTCTTCTCCCCGTGCTCGCGCCACGCACTCGCGCCCCGTGACTTTCAGCCACGTGCCAGGCCGCGACCCGCGGTCTCCCCCTATGCCGTCGCCCTTGTCGTCCGAGCGCCGTGGGAGTTCGCGCCGCGGTTCATCGCCTGAGGATGCCGCCCGTCGGCGCAGCTTCTCCGACTACGCAAATTCAGCGCACGACGCCAATCATCCGCACTCGCGCTCTTCAGAGCACCTCCGTGCACCCGATCCGCACCACGTGCCTGCTGCCGCAGCTCCTCGCCGACACAGCCAGCCGAGGCACTGTTCCTCCCCGAGCGACTCCGATCGCGCCCCGAGCCCGCGCTCCAGCCACAAGAAAAGACAGCCTGGTCCGGCGCACCAGTCATCCCCAGATCCTGCGAGCGTGGGCATCCGACGCATAAACACGCAACCGCAGCCGGTCAGGCCCCGTGCAGCAAGCCCCGGCCCGAGCCCACCTGCGAGCCTTCCTGGATCCACGCCGATAATCAACGCCGATGGGGACGAACGTCGCCCCCGACGGCGCGAAGATGAACCTCGGACACGCTTCCATATCCCGTTCATCTCGTCGTTCCTGCCGGGCGGAGATCGACCTCGCAGCTCCTCACGCCAGCAAAACGGCGGGCCCCCTTCGTCACGGCACGCGCGCGATGATGCACCGGGCTCCAAGTCTGGCCGATGGTCGCGCAACGATGACTACGACAGTGATCCAACCTCATCCGACGACAGTCGGGAGCGCCAGCGGCGCCGGAGGAAAATGTACGACAGGGAGCGGGAACGTGAGCGGGAACGTGACCGCGACCGCGACCACGACCGCGACCACGGGCGTGATCGAGACCGCACGCGCGATAGCGACAGGGATCGCGACCGTGACAGGGACGTGGAAGACGAACGGGATCGTAGATCCCGGCGAGAGCGGGAACGGGATCGAGAGCGGGAGAGGGAGAGGGACCGGCACTTTGATCGGCACGGGGACCGGGGCAAGTACACGTACCGGCCTGACGTCTACCGGAGGACCAGCAGCCACGCCGACATCGACAGGTGGCGCGGCGTCGACGTCGAGCACATCCTTCGCGAACGCGAAAGGGACCGAGACAGCCCTCGCGACGAACGCAGGCGGGCTGACCCACGCGGGGCCAGTCCTGTTGTCCAAGTCACGGGCGTCAGTGGGAGGAAGTATCCAACCGCGACCGAGGCGGGGTGGTCGCCTTGAGGAGGCTTCCAGTACGCCGTCCCACTGGGATATTTTGCTTTTTATCGGTTTTATGATGGTGGGTGGCGGCTAGATGGATATGCCTCACTCACGCGCTGATGCGTTTTACAATTTCGATGGATTTACTTTGGCACGACACCATGAAGGCTTCGATGTCATGACGCGTGCTTCCCTCTCTTCTCGCTCATAGGTTTTTCTTGTCATTCTTCGACATTATTTTGGGTTCTTGCAAGATCTGTTGTAGAGCTACGATTTTTGATATTCGCGATTCGTCGTTGGCGTTCTCCTCGGGTTTCATTCATTCATTGTATCCGCAAGCGACCGCCTTACGATCCTTCCTCTTGTTTCTGGGTTTTCATTTTTTTTTTTTTTTTTTTTTTTTGCACGGCAACAGTATTTCGGAACCGGATGGCTTCTTCCTCTCCAACTTGACACACTATCCAACTTTCCATTATGGAAATTGACACGGGCCGTAAGGGCCCCGGCCGGGCGGGGTTATGATCGGCTAGTTTCTTTGGACTTTCCTTGCGGTGTGACCGCTGTAATCATTCATTGAGCCTACCTGCGCATACTAGTATTGCATTCACCACCAACGAGGCAGGAGCTATGGACAGTAGACATGCATTTTTTCCACCTTTTGGGCGGCGGATCGTCCGCTCGCAGTCCACAACAGACAGGTGGTATCCATCTGTATCAGCCAACATACCTGCTCAAAGGCGCACCAACAGGGCTACAGCGAATAGCCAACACATTCTTTTAAAAGATTATAGATTTGTCTTCTCTATCATCGATATCGACATCTAGCCAGGATCAGCCTGGAAAAAAGCCATGTGCCGAAATTACTATCACCAATATCACGGCTGTGGCTGTGTGCTGCGATATTATGCTTTCAAGGTACCTAGAAACAGAGCCGACGACGCACTTTGTTTTGATAACTCTAAATTTGCGGCATAAAGAATGCTAACTTAATAAAGTGCCCGGCAGGCCCCCTGTCCCCAAACTGCCGCCACACCAAGCTCGTCGAGCGCGCGCCCCGGGCATACTGCCGCTTCCACAAGTGGTTCCGACAGCGCACCACCACACACGTGTCCGCGGCGCCCAGCCCAGACTATTCGGAGGCGACAATGCTGTGGGAGGACGAAGAGGACGTGCAAGGCTCCGGGGTCGAGCTCGTGCTCGCTGGCGGTGGGGCGGTGGCGGCCGTCAGCGGCCGGGCCGACGGGGACGAGGACGAGGACGACGCGGCGCGCGGGCGGAGCCCTTCTCGCCGGACGACGGGGCTGCCGCGGAGCGCCGACGAATTGGGGGTCTAGGTAACCGACTCGGAGTACTGATGGACTGGGGACATGTGGCCACTTTTGCCGTCTTCTGTCTCAAACTCCTATCAAGCGGGGTGAGGTTTCTTTTTTTTTTTCTTCTTTTCTTTTTTGTTTCTATTCAAACGTTTTTCCGTGAAGCGGGGGTAGGGATGGGGGTGTCTTTATTTCGGGCATACGGGGTGCCACCTGGGCAGTGGGTTTGTATCTGAATTGCCACCCTCCACCCGAATAACAGAAGAAAAAGCGAGGCTCATCACAAGAGGCCCTGCCTCGCCGCTTACAGAGTCGGTCTCGAGTGGGTGTCGTGCACTCTGGAATGGCACGGTGATAATGTCGCTTGACTTGACCACCGGCCGCTTCTCCGGGCCTCCAGTTGCCTCTGCTTGAGGCCCCCCGCTCTATGGATTGCCGTCGATTGGCGACGAGGTGGCGCGAGCTGGGCCGCCCATGTAGGCTTACTGGCCGCTTGGGCCGGCCGGTTGGTCATGATTGCTGGACAGGATTTTCCAATAGCGGCTCCGTTGCGGCCGGTCGAGACGGCCGATGGAACCACGGGAATGGATGGAGGAGCTCTGGGAGCGGTGGTGGTGGCCAGCTGGCAGGGTTTGGCATATGCCTTCCCTTCCTATAATTGTTGAGTGAGAGGGCAGGTTCAGCCTGTGGGAGCTTGCATCCGCCACGCAATGCGTGCATTATGCAAGGACGCAACTGACTGGCTGTGGCAAGGATTGTCGGGGGCGCTTGAGGTGGCTGCCCGCTTTCTTTGGCTGGAACCTGCAGGTCCCGTTTCTCTTGCGTTCTTGGTCGTGGGCAGGCAGTCCCTAGTGCGAGTTCCCCTCCTTTCCGCGAACTCCGCACCTCCCAGCAGCCCCTGGCATCGGAGGGAAAGGGAAAAAAAAAATAAACAAAAAAATAAAAAGCAAATTGCACCGACGGCTCCCTTTGGTCACACCAGCAAGGGGCCAATGGGCCGCGGCCAGCCCGCCCGCTGGGAAGGAAGGACCGCCCTGTGGCTAGCACGATCCCACAAGGCCCACCCTGGACGCGCCTCCTGACTGGACCGCGAGGCCCAGCACGGAGCCTGAAGGGCAGCTGAAGGCGGGCGCATTAATAAGAAGGAACATCCGAACCCAACCATTCCGATCGACGCCCCTTGCTTGGCCCGCCCTGCCCTCCATCTCACAGAAGTGCTAGCCAGAGCCATCTACCTCCCTAGGCTGCCCTGTTCACGCTCACATTCCGTGCATCTCACAATACCTCCAGCACACTCACCTTCGACCAGCCCGTGCTCCCCCGTCTGACCTCAAATTCCTGCCTGTTGACTCGCAGTCCGCCGTCCTGTTCCGACTCCTACTGCCTACACCAGTCTTGGTCCGTTGATCGGAGCACGACTCACTCTACTGCCCTGCTTGCGCCTCCCCGCATAAAGCTGTCGTCGTGGCCGCCGCCCGCAAAAACACCACTGCCTCTGCGAGCGCCCGGCCGAACCTAGCGACGAAAAGTCCCAGACTGACCACCCACCCACCCGGACGTCGAGCACCTAAACGCCAGTGAATCGGGCACCGTGGGTGGATACCTCGTGCCTGCAGTCCTTGGGCCCCTGTCAAGCCACCCCTCACCGCATCACCACTACCGGAGTCCGGACACACACGCCCTCTCTTTTGAGCAGGAGAAGTCTGCAGCATCTGTAGAAACGCGCGGAGCAAAGGCGACTGTCCAAGATGAAGCGGCGTCCGATCGACGAGCTGGTCTACGAAGCACTGTTCCCGCGACCTAGGCCCAGCGACCCGCACAACTTCCAGGACTTCCTGACCAGACACCTCATCGCCGAGGTCCGCCACGAAGTCCACGCCTTCTACGGCCACATCGACGATGACGAGTCAAAATACCCCGGCCTCGACTACTGCCACCCAACGCACCGCATACGTCTGAGCCGCTGGCAGTGGCACCGTCGACTCTTCCGCGCCTTTGACATGTTGCGGCTGACCAACGACGAGATCTACGGCCTGACCAAATGGGAGGGCACCAAGTGGGCCAAGGAGCGATATGAGAAGGAGTCTGGCATCACCATCCGCGACACCACCGCCGACGGCTTCTCCGACTGGGTTCCGCCTGAGCGCCGCGGCGCGGCCCTGTCCGAGCCGGAGATGGACGAGGAGGATGATGAGGACGACACAAGCAGCGTGCGGACTCGGGTACAGGGCCCAACCTCGGCCGCCGCAGAAGACGAGCTGCCAGATGCCGATGAGAGTGAAGACGAGGTCCAGAGCAGCGTGGGCGTCGAGCTGAACGAGCGCCTGCGCCAGCGCGTTGCTGCACACAACGCTGGGGACACTTCGCAGCCGCTCGACGAGGAGTGGGAGCAGTGGCTCAAGAACGCCATCGAGACGGGCGAGTTCCACCTTGTCGCCGAGCAGATCACGCGCCTGGCTAGGCATCCCAACCCGACGCCCAACCTCCACGACGACCTCTCACCAGCACGCGTCATGGGCGCAGCCCGCGCCGGCCGCTGGCATGAAGTCCCTCACTTCCTACACGACATGATTGGACGAAGCCTCAGCGAGGAGCGCGCCGCGGCCCGCCAGGCTCCAGCCCCGGCCGCGACACCCGGTGTTATCCCGAGCAGCGGCAGCAGCAGCGGCAGCAGCAGCAGCGCTATCAGCCCACTGGGTGCCCCCGCTTCCTCAGTTACAACGCCGGCGTCCTCTGGATCTTCGGGCACCCCATGGCGGCGGAACTACTCGGAGCTGCGGCTACCCGACGGGAGCGCTCTCTCAAGACCTGGCTTCCGGGCACAACCTACAGGGCAGACTCCAGGGGCTTAGATCAAGCGGAACAAAACACACATTCGATGATGTTGTTTTACTGCTCAGCGAGTGGCGGTCGGCACAAAAATGGTGCCGTATCACACTAGCGCTTCTTATCCGCGACAGTCGCTTCCGCAAACAAAACCAACCCACCCCTGATCGAATTCCTTGACTCGTACGCAGCGTTTTCCTCTATCACCTACACACACTACTTCTTTTTTTGGTTACCGCGATGCATTTTGCGTCGATTACCCCGCAGGTCGCTCATAAAAGAAAACAATAAGAAAAAAAAATTATACCCAGTCTCGTTTCCAGGTGTTAGTGTTACTCTCGATAGGCCTTTTTTTCGATCAATAATAGCTAGGGAGTGGGCGGGTCAAGTTACTGGGCTTGCACTTGAGGAGGGACTTCAGGTTGCGGTATCGGGTCGGGGCAGGTTGGTATATAATCTAGAGGGGGAGGGTCTTGGCAGGGGGGCTTTGGCTGTTCCGTTTCTTCCTGATCCGGGTCGCTCGCTCTCGAGCACACCTTGCTCACTGCGCCTTATATCGTTGCTATTTTCTTGGATGATATACCAGGCGGCTGCGAGCGAAGAAATTTTTATTTTAATCTTTACTAGAGATACCTGTGCGTAGCGTTGAGAATGGTAACTTTACGTCCGAACGTGTTTCTCAACGTTATTCACGTCTAGGGGCTCCGTGCATCGGTCACCCACTGACGTCTTTTCCAGTGAATGCAAGCAAGGTAAAGAGGAGAGAGGGGTTGGGTATGCGCACCACGGGGCGCCTCGAACTTTGACCCAACAAAATCCTGACGTGATGGCCAAAGCCACGCCGTAGTCACCCAGCGTCATGACGTACGTCCTGGACGTGCGTGGGGGTATTTATTTACTGTATTTTTGCGGAGTAGATAGGGCAAGAGGAAGCGAAAAAAATAAATAAATAAATAACCATGCTATGAGGCCGGATTCCACCCAACGCCAAAAACACCACTGCGAAGGGGAACCGTAAACGAAAAAAAAAAGGAAAAAGACTGAAGAGCAAGAGGCTATGGCTCCAAATGTGACCACTCGGGAATGGCCTTGATCTGCTGCCACATAAACTTCTCGAGCTTGTTGGCCGACTTTGCGTAGGGGGTGCTCTCGTTGTTGTACTTGCGGCAGTTGTTGAAGATGAGCTTGGCGTCGCGGATAAAGTCCTCCGGGGTCGGGTACTGGTCCATCTCGAGCTTGGTCTCCATGGTGCTGAGGTCCATGGGCTCCTTGATGACGTCGTAGTAGTCGGCCACGTCGTCCTTGTTGACGGGCACCAGGAACGGCCAGGCGCTCTGGTGGTTCTGCAGGTCGTTGAGCAGGTGCAGGAGCTGGTTGTAGTTGGGGCCGTGGCGCGGCTGGCGCGCGAGCTCGTCCATGTCGGGCGACCAGCCGCTCGCGCGGATGGCGTCGATGGAGAGCGGGTCGATGGGCGTCACGCCGCCCGAGCCGCGCCACTGCTTGGGCGGCTGGTGGACGATGTGCGAGCGCGAGTAGGCGCGTATCTTTGCGTGGACGCACTCCTTCTGCTTAAGAAGCATGCGCCCCATCTCGAGGTAGCGGATGCGCGGCAGCATGCTGCACTGCATGATGGTGCCGCCCTCGTAGTCCTTGATGTAGCCCATCCACACGGACCGCGGCAGCGTGATCTCCTTTGTGAAGCCCTGCTTCTTGAAGTAGCCGATGGCGTAGTTGTCGGCGTAGGTCAGGAAATGCATCACGTCCGACGTGGCCTTGACGTAGTCCTTGAGGTGCGACATGAGGTGCGCGCCGTAGCCCTTCACCTGCTGGTCCGACGAGATGGCGCAAAAGACGATTTCTGCAAACTGCCTGCCCTTGAAGGGCCGGTACGTGATGCCGCCCACGACCTCGAGCGGCTTCTTGACGATGGCGATGGAGAGGTGGGTGCGGTCGTAGACGAGGCGGGCGATGTAGTCCTTTGGCATCTTAGGCAGCTGTTTTTGGAAGATGCATTTCAGGCCCGTCAGGATGATGAGGCTCTCGCGCTCGTTGTCGTTGTTGACCACGCGGAACTCGATCTCGCCGTTGCGCTCCTCCACCACCGCCGGCTTCTCGGGGAACGGGATGCGCGCTGGCGCAGGGGCAGGGGTCGGGGCTGGCGCCGGCGCCGGCGGGTTCTTGGTCTCGGGCGGCTCCGTCGACTGGCTATGCTTTGCGCGTTTGGCCGTCGACGGCGAGTCGGGCTCCTCCGAGGCCTTGCGCTTCACCTGTCCGTTGGAGTCTGTGAGGGTGAGTGAGGCCAGTATCAGCATCCAGTGTATATCTGCCGTCGCAAAGATGCGATGCGACGCGGCGCGACTCGCCGTCTTCAGCATGGAGAAGCAAGCGGATGGTGCCGTAGGCTTACTCTCGTCCTTCATGTTGTGCCGTAGAATAGAACGGTTAGTAAAGGTGTATACCGCGCGCTCCGATGGAAGCCGCGCACGACGGCCGGCGTGATGTGCTGGCCAGCTGGAGGGTTGTCAGTCGTTGGTGTTTGACGACGTCAGCCTGGTGAGTCGATGCGGACGCACGTGACTGCGCCCAAGGGGAAGACACGGAGGTGTGGGGCATTGTGGGGGTCGTACTGTGGGTCGGCTGGCAGCAGGATGGCAGGAAGGAAGCCACGGTTGCCCATCGAATTCACGCGTGTCCTTGGCCTCAAATTCACAAAGACGTTGAGTGAGAGCAGAAGACTCCTGAACGTCAAACAATACAACCCGCTGAGCCAACCTGCATACTATCGCAGTCCGAGCCCTTCGTCCCAATGGATCCATCACTCTTGTCGGCCTGGCAGGCCTCGGCCAACGACTTGTTCTTTCCAGCCATTTCCAAGGGAAACCAGTCCATTCTCGCCTTTTTACTGCTCGCCATCGGCATCACCTCGACTGGCCTGTTTGCTCTAAGTAAGGCCCTCTGTGCCCTGTCGGATTCCTCCAACAGAGAGCCCACACTGATATATGACAGACCGCTCGTTCGTCAACATCTTTCTCTTGGGCGCCCCTGCGTCGCTGGCACTCGGGTAAGAAGTCTCCTTACGGGCCGTCGGTCTGACAGCTTTGCTCTAACACACGTATACCGCACAGCTTTGGCGTAGTCTACTTGTTTTGCGCGGTTGGAGTCTACGTTTAATGAGGCGAGGCTTGGGGTGGAAGGAAGAGAAATAGATACCCATGGGTTTGGTGGTTATGGATAGTATGTGTTCCCTTGACCAGGCTGGACTTGTAGCCTCTTGTGCAGCGGGCTGACCCAGGTGGTGTATCGATTCAGGGATCATCTGGGAAACAGGTCACCAAAATAAAACAAAATAAGAAACGACAGAGAGAAACAGAGCTCTCTGCTCATCCGGCGCAGCAGCAACATGCACTGAAGTGAGAGGCAGAGAAGATGTGGGGCAGCGTGAATTCCAGGTGGAGTTGGCCGACGCTTGCTCGATTGACTGCTTGATTAACTGAACTCGCCTCACCAAAATCGACATTCTATCCGTCAAAGGACGGTCAGCCAAATTGTATCAAAGCAGGAGAGAGGAGAAAGACACAGCGAGACACGCACTGAGCGTCGCAGCCCCAAGCATGTCCACCATGGCTGCGAACACGCTGGGAACGGCGCCGCCGCCGCCTGTGTTCAGGGCAGTCACGAGCTCCACCAGGCCTCTCTACCAGCTGCTCAGGGCCATCGGCTTCACCAACAAGGTGCACGTCGAGATCACCAAAGAAGGCATCAGGTTCATGGCCGAGCACGCACGCGTCATGCAAGGCACGTTGCATACTCACCTAGGGGAACAACAGAAAAGAAATACAAAAACACTAACCGGCCACGAGCAGGCGTGGCGTCGCTGAACAAGGCCCTCTTCAGCACCTACGCTCTAAACCTGCCGGCACCGTCTGACGAGCACGACGAAGACGACGAAGAGGCCGGCGGACCTCCCCCTCCCAGCTTCCAGATCTCGCTGCCGGCGCTGATGGAGACGCTCCAGCTCTTCGGCACGGCCGACGCGGCGGCGCGGCAGGCCAAGGCCGAGACGGACCCGTACCGCAGCAACCTGCGCAACTACCGGCCCGACGCCTTCATGCACCAGAACCTGGGGGTGGCGGGCACGTGCTGCCTGTCGTACCAGGACGAGGGCGCGCCCTTCAGCGTGGCCATGGACGAGGCGGGGGTCAGCACCACGTGCAGCATCGCCACGTACCTGCCCGAGGCGCCCGACGAGATCCCCTTTGACCGCGAATACCTGTCCTTCAAGGTCATCATGCAGTCGCGCTGGCTGCTCGACGCCCTGGCCGAGCTGGCGCCCAACTCGCCCACGCGCCTGACGGTGACGGCCTCGCGCCGCGAGCCCTACCTGCGCCTGGCCGGCAGCGGGCCCCTGGGCAGCTCGGCCGTCGACTTCTCGCGCGGCCGCGACCTGCTCGAGACGTTTTCGGTCCGCGAGCGGTGGGCGCAGAGCTTCAAGTTCGACATTGTGCGGTCCGCGAGCGAGGCCATGCGCATCTCGAGCAAGGTCAGCCTGCGCGGCGACGGCCAGGGCGTGCTGAGCCTGCAGTTCATGGTCGAGGTCGAGGGCGGCGGCATGCAGTGGCTCGATTTCCGGTTTGTGCCGTACCTGACCCGGGACGAGGACGATGGGGATGACGACGGTGAGGAGGACGATGATGACGGGGACGAGGATGCTGGGGACGATGGTGGCCAAGAGAAGGAGCGAGGCAGGTAGAGAGAGCAAGAGAGAAAAAAAAAAATAATAATAACCAGTGTGTCAAAGGCACGCACACCTCGCCGGGCTATCTGTCATGGCTACCTGCGTGCCTATTCTCGGCCCTCGGAGGGCGCTGGTCAGGTCATGTGCTGGCCACGCATGTCTGCCCCCACGAGTCGACCGGTCCTCCAGGGGTCGGCCAACCAACAGCGTACCATTTCTAACTGAAGCGAGAAAATTGTTAGACGCCCTCTCCGTGCAGCAAAGCGACCGAGCGAGACCGACAGGCTGGTCAGGGAGGGAGATTGCCACCTGGGCTGGGCTGGGCTACGGTCATCCTGTAGAGACCGGGACGTCGACGTCTCAGGGGACTACTGACTGACTCCATCGCGAATTGGCGAGTGGGAAGCTCGTTCCTCCTTTAGGATCCTGCCGCGGAGAGGATGGTGAAAAGGGGATAGACAGACCAGGCCGTTCTTTTTTCTATTTCTTTCTTTCCGATCCTATTCTGTTACGTGCGAGAGCAAACGTGTGCGCGAATCGTGACTGGCTGAATTATAAATGGGGTCAATATACGTTCCCTCGATGCTATTTCGGTGAGACGTGCAGCTCGCAGCGCCACATGTGCTCCTTTACCCCCCGGGTGCCTTACCACTCTGCTGACGGCCGGCTCAAGAAGGTTCAATACAAATGGGAAGCGGGCGGGCCAACCCAACCACGGTCGTACGGGGGAAACTGGGGGTTCCGCTGACTGATTGGTCATCTTACACCTGTCCCCGCCTCTGGTTGCCTCCTAGGTCATTACCGATACGGCAACTTGCAAAATGGAGATCTCTGAGAGTGGGCTTTTTTTTTTTCCTGCCTGGTACTTTTTTTGTGCAATGCGCCATGCACAAAGGAGGAGTTCCTCTTCACTATTTTTACTGCCTCACAACGTATGACTTTCTATCTCTAGCTCCTTTGCCCCGTCGCTGTAATAGGGGCTGGGTAACCTATCTAGGACAGCCTGTCTGTGGGAGAAAAGTATCTTTTGGGCAAATCTGCCGGCCCTCAATTGTGCGTGTTGATCCCAAGGCTGAGCGACTGCTTAATATCGCCCGGCAACGGCTCCCGGCGGCTGAAAGGCAGATTTGAGGGATTCGGGGACGGAATCAGTGAGTTCGGCTGTTCCAGCAATTGGTCCTCGGTGCCGGCCCCACGAGGAGGCGTCAGCGTGCATGCGCCTCACTGCCCTGTCCACATGGGAGCTTGCTTACTCCCGGCAGTTGTCACGGCTCGAGTGAAGGAATCTCGTCCGGTAAATAGTGAACATACACTCTACGAAGGATCGCGTCCGAGCTGAGTTACCGAGCAAAAAAAGAGCGTGCCAGTTTTCATTCCCGTGTCCCGTCTAATCCATCTAACCAGAGAGCTATGCATTCCCACCCAAGTCCCCGCTGTTCCGTATGAGCGCCGTGTACAGATGGCGTCTCGTGATGCTAGTAACCTATGAAATGTTTGAACGCCCCGTAGTAGGTACCCAGATGGAAGAAAAAATAGACCATAGGACAAAGGAGATCGCTAGAGTACAATTGAGTAGGTATCAGGACGTAAATGAGAAAAAGCAAGAAAAGTGAGAAGAAAAGAAAGGAAGTAAGAGGGAGAAAAAACATTAAATAGAAATGTTGTTGCAAACGCCTAGCCGTAGAAGCCGGAAGCATACGCATTCTCCGACTCCCACTTGAGAAAGTCTCCCAAGTCATGCCCCAGGTTGAAGCCCATGGGCACAACGTAGTCTTCGCCGGTGACGCTGCGGCCGACCACGAGGTCCAGCATCGGGCTCTGCGGCAGGCTGTCGCGGCTCCCAGCCCGCTCCTTGCCCGGGTGCAGCAGCCCATCATCGGCCTCCAGCTCCTCGTAGTGCTGCTGGGACTCGAGCACCCAGCGGCTGACGCCCTGGCCCGCAAACTCAAATTTTGGGTTCCAGAGCCCCGGCGGCCGCTGCAGCACGAGCGGGATCGGTGGTGGGCCGCGGTGGATCTGTATCATCTCGGGCTGCGTCGAGGCGCTGGAGCTGCCGCTGGATGAGATGGGCGAGTACTCGGCCGTGGCTGCGGGGCTCGGAGGGCACTTGGACGCCAGCTCCGTGTCCAGCGCCGGTGGCACGCTCCTCTGCTCCCCAACCGAGCCGGCCCGCTCCGTGGCGTCATCGTCCTCGTCGTCTTCTCCTTCGTCCGCGGTCTGCTCCTGCACCGCTCCCTCTTGGTCTTGGCCTTGGGAGCGCCCGGTGTTCTCGCTCACGCTCGTGTGCCTGGCATGCTGGCGCTGCATCTCTACGTCGTTGCTGTAGACTTGCTCTTCCTCCTCACAGCTGGCCAGGTGGCCAATGGTGCCAACGCGGAGATCCTCAAACCAATCCGCAAGCTCGTCGGCCTCGTCGGCATCCGCCATACGGGTGAAGTCGATGCTGTCCGAGAACAGGTCGCCCGCGCCGCCGAGGATGGCCATCTGGAAGGCGGTCCAGTCGAGCGTCTCGTCGGCCAGTTGCTTGGGGTCGAGGACGTTGAGCTCGCTCTTTGAGAAGCGGATGGGTCCGTGGCGGAAGGTCGGCATGGTCAGGGTGTAGGGGCTGCAGTGAAGCATCACAAACTCATCCGTCACCTTGGCTTGCCGCATTTCCTGCATCTGCTGTGTCGTTCCCTGAGACTGGGCCCCGTGCTGCTGCGACTGCTGCTCCCTCTTCAGGGTTCCGTCCGGGCCTGTGACCATGACCTCGGGGATTGTGGGCAGGGGCGGCAGCTGTCGACGCAGCTGCTGACGCATGGCGCTCTTCTGCGGCGGTGCGGGGAAGGAGATGTCCTGGAACATCATCTTCTCCTCGGCCTTTTTCGGCTCTGGAAGCGTCGGCGATGGCTGCTGCTGCTCTGCCGATGACTCTTTGCGGGCGACTTGGAGTCCAAAATCGAACGTGTTTGCGGGTGGCATCTCGACGGTAGGCGAGGGGATCATGGACATGCGCATCCCGGCGGCGCCGATCCTAGACGGAAGGTCGTCGAGATGGAAGGGCTCGATGGGAGTCTCGCTCCCATCCGTCTCCATGGTCCTGATGGACTCGGTAGGCGTCCTAACCTCGGGCCGCGACGGCCTGTTCTTCAGCCTCCACTCCTGCACTTGGTCCGGCGTCTGGATCTCGTCGACCTCGAGGCGGTGGAAGAGGCGGCCGTTGAGGAGCTCCGACATATTCTCAGTTAGAGTCCATCGTGCGCCCGTCTTTGGGGTGGCGGCCCGCTGCCGCTTCTTCTCCTGCTTCTCCTGTTTCTGCTGGCTCCGCCTCCCCTTCTTCGACTTTCTCCTCTTGGCCTTGGAGACGGATGACCTTCTCGTCGGAGGGGCCAGCGGCGATACGAGCTTGAGTGGGCTCCTCGGCCCGGGCCGGTAGCCCGGCCATCGCGGAGATTGCGCCAGGGCCATGGCAAACTTGGAATCGCGAGCCAGATGCGGTGAGGTTGCCGAGGGAGAGGATTGCTGCGACGCCAATCTTGCCTCGGACAGCACGGTTCCCACGGCCTTGAAGGCCTCGTCCGTCTCCCGGATGAGTTGTCTTACGTTTTCCGACATGTTCTCGACGGTTTGCTGATCGGTTGCTGTGCAGTTTTGATGGTTGTCATTGGACTTGGTCTTGTCTGAAACCGGCGACGACAAGGTCTGGGCCGGAGCCAAAGGGACCGAAGAGTCGGAGGGGTCTTGTAGGAGCAGGCCCATTTCGTCCAGCTTCACGGTGCGGGGTGACAGCAGAGGAGACAAGGTGTCGGGCGTCTTTGAGCGGCTGTGACAAAGAGGCGGCGGCGTCGAGCTGGCAGGCGTCCGCGGCGAGCCCCTACAGTCGCAGCTGCACAAAGAACTGACGGCCGAACGTGGAGTGTCGGGCAGCGGAGGCAAAGGCCCCGTGATCATGTGGACCGCCTTGGATCCCGAGACCACGACGATGGGCTGAGGAGGGTTCTTTGTCCTCTTCCAGGTCCGGGCCTGTTGGCTGTGCTGGCTGTTGGACCTGGCCAGGCCGTCCTTTGAGGACCGGACAAAGGCCTCGTGGACCGAATCGCCACTTCCGTCCTCAACGCCGCGGGGACGGCGCTGGGAGATGAGCCTACGGATGCTGAAGCCGGGTCGGGAGTTCATGGTCGGAGATGGCGCTCTGGACGGATCCAGAGAGGAGAAACACTGCGGCGGCCGATGGGGGAGGGAGGGGGCCAAAAAAGCGAGACAAAGAGGCGGCGGCCGGGAAAGAAGCAATGATAAACGAAACAGTCGGCGGGTGGCAAGACCGATCGCCTGTTACATAGCGGGAGCGAGAGTGGTACAGACTATGGGCGAGCAAAATGAAGACCGACAGGGGCAATAGGGGGGTTGGCCTGGTGGCTCAGTCGGGTGAGACCAGATCCGCGACCACAGCAAAAAAAGCTGAGTGAGGAGGCGGGCTTGGTCCCTTTTACTGGGGGGGAGCGAACACACACATCCAACACTCGTGTGGGAGGGTTGATGGGATTGACCGGTGGTGGCACAGATATATTGCAACAGGGTCATCCGGCCGCACCCAGTTCGCGCCAGCCCGGGGGAGCCAGGCAGTTTGACCGTCTCCCGCCCAGGCAGGGGGAGCTCGTCTGCCTGGCTCCGTACCTCAGCTCGGTGACATGTAGGTCCCGTACATGGCATGTTGTAAGAAACCCACCTCACCAACCTATCCATGTGTGTAGGGTAGCATCGCCTAGGCCTGGCTGCATGGCGACGAACAGGATGATGACGACTCTGGACATAGCAGAGACTGCCGGCGGGCGAGTGGGCTTTGGCTTTGATGGATGCGGGATGGTCGGGACCGCCCAAGGTCTAGTCCAGCTTGAGTTAACTTGCCTAACTAGGCGATTACGGGGGTGGGCTCTCCACCTATCACAACGGTCGCGGGGGAGAATCTGTCAGACTGAGGAGGGGATATGACGAACGAAGGGCCTCCGGATCGGGGCAGCAGGGGTGCGGGCCGGGGTGGATCAGGGTGGAAGGGCTTGGGATCGAGGCAGGATCCGGATCAAGAGATGGAGGGAGAGGGCTGGGGATATTTTTATCGCGCATCTGTGGGTCCAAGGCCATCCATCTCCATGCTCAGCGAACAGACAGTGGGCTTCTAGCAGAATCCGCGTGCCAGCGAGGGCTATTTTGCGGTGCTGCCGTCAGCCGATTGGCGCGAGGGAGGGTTGCAGTGCATGCCAGCCTCGGCCCCTCGTTGGTCTCGCTCTCTGCTGGTTGCGAGCTGGTTTTTTTCTTGGAGGTGGCCGGGGTTGTTTAACCGCGGCACAGTCTTTGTTTTTGGCAGGGCAGAGTTGCATTCGCCGTCGCCGGAGCTCCTGATCGGTCTGAGCACGTGTGAGGCCTCGAATATTGGCGCCTACGAATCAAAAATAGGCGGTCGCCCTCGTTGTTGGGTCGGGATGGCCCAGCGTCGCGAGATTGGAGATGCAGCTCGTCGAGTATTGGGTCAAATATTGCTTCCACCTGTGCGAGTTGAGGAGCTGTGGCGTCGCACCTGCAGCTGGCAGCTGCCTCGAGCAAACTCGACTGGGCGACTGCCAAATCCCAGCTTGAGGGGCTCCTACCGTTCTGTGTTGCTATTGGCAGCAGAGGCGGGAAGCCGCGCCGTCAACCTCATCTCCACCGAGACACCCACCCGTCAGCGTCGTTCCTGCCGTTTTCCATCAGCAGCAGCACCACCGCTCGGTGGAGCCTGACTGAGATGGTGGCTGAGATGGAAGCAATCGAGTCGAGTGAGTCGCCCAGACAGTGGAAGACAAAGACAGTTCAGCTGCTTGCAGATGGAGAATCAACACGAACAAACAAACCGTCGCATACTGCCACCTACATGCCACCATCTGGCCCGTACACGGCCAGATCTGCCGTGCTGTCGTCGCCGTGGCAGCATCTCGATTTCCGTGCCCTCTTTTGTGCGACCAATCCTGAGAGGAGTCGGGCTGGCGCAGCGACTCTGCCTCGTGTCCGGACCCGGCCGCACCAGCGGGGAAGCGCGAGCTCCAATTTCCAGCGACATCGCCGCCCCCTGTCAGACCCAGCCAGTCAGTTTTCAGATGCTGCTTCGGCCGCTGGCATAGATAAGCGAGGGCGTCCTGTTGTGACACGATGGTGTGCTCTATTGTCTGGCGACCGAGGGCCCGACTCCTCGGCGAAATGTGCCACCAAACAAGCCAGCCCCCAGCCGACCAGGTGTGGACGGGAACGGCGCAGAGGGTCAAATTTGTACGCGTCGGCCAATGAGTGTGGGAGACGTCCGTGGCAGCCTCAAGCTGGGACCCACAGCCCTCTCAGTCAAGGCCGCCACACACAAACTTCCACCTTAGTAAGGGATCAACCACGTTGATGTGCACGACTCTCGTTGATGAGTTGACGCCGAAGCAGTAGCCCGATAAGGCGAGACGCGTTTTTGTTGCTTCCGCAGCTTCCGCAATCATCACGAGTTTTGACTTGGCTTCCGTGATATTTGGACCCCAAAGGCGAGGCCCCCACGTGACAAGCAAGGCAGATATCGGGCGAGAGAAACCGAAGGGCCATTCCTGATTGGGGGCCCGGCGGAACTCATTAACGCCAAACAAACAAACACACTTCCTGAATTCTCAAATCTCAAGGGGCAAAGGCCAGCCAGCAGGAAAAGTGGGCGTGCGTGGGTGTGTGCATGTGCGTGTGTGTGGCAGGCAGGCAAAGGAACAAAAAATAAAACAAGAAACAAACCCCAAAACAACAACCATGCTGCGCCGCGCACCAACAGTCATATCCATCACGGCCGAAGACGTCGCCGCCTACGAGGACCGGCAAGAGCGGGCCCGCCTGGCAGCCGCCGCCGCCTCGTCGGGCGCCCCTCGCCAGGTCCTTGGCGGCGGCGCCCGTACCGTCCTCAAGGCAACGCCCCAGCAGCAACACCACTCCCACCCTCACCACCACCAAAACACACCACCACCCGCCGCCGCCGTCGCCGCCCGCCTAATGGCCCCACACCAGCGTCAACAACTCTCGCCTAGCTCACGCGATGCGGCAGGGTACGGCGGCGGCGGCGGCGGCGGCGGGTATGCCAACGGGGAGGAGGAGGAGGACGACGACGACGACGATGACGATGACCACGGCGTGGACGACACCCCCGCCGCCGGCCAGCGCCGCCATCACCAGCTCCACCAGCGCCAGAACTCGCGCCATCATCAGCGTCAGCAGAGCCGGGAGCAGTTCTCGTCCGACGAGGACATGGACGACGTCGCCGATGACAACCCCCACCAACAACACCAGCAGCAGCAGGAAGCAGAGCCCCGCCACTCGGCGCGGCAGCAACTAGCCCGCTACCAAAGAGCCCAGCTCGAGCGCGAGCGTCTCCTGCGACAACAGCAGCAGCGCGCCGCCATGGACGGTGGTGCTGCTGCAGCTGCCGCCACGACGCCGACGCCGTCGTACCAGCCATCCGCAGCAGCAGCAGGCAGGGGCGTGGCGGCCGAGACGGACGAAGGGGCCGTCGGGCGGCGGCGCGGCGGAAGCGCTTCGGCACCCGCAGAGACGTCACCGCCGCCGCAGCCACCTGCGCCCGGCCGGGTCACGCGGAGCCGCGAGGAGAGGATAGGGGTTGCGGCGTCGCGGAGGCGTTGAGTTTTGATGACGGAGGTGGGAAGGATGGTGGTGATGACGATGCATTGCTCGATAGGTACCTACCTGGTTTTTGGGGAAGCTTGAGCTCGTCTTGGTTTATTTCACCCTGGAGAGACGACCTGTGTCTGGATAATCACGACTCCTTACACTACGTTGGATTTGCTCGTATTCACTCACTAGGCAGTTACCAGGAGTTGACGAGTGATTGGACATGTCTAAATTATTCAAGTCATAATACGGTCAAAAAAACAAAAGGCGTGATGGGGCCTTGGATGGCCAAGGCACGGCATTGTTCACATATTCCGCATGCAGACACGCCTAGTGACACGCTGGTATGTACAAGCGAGATGCCAAGAACAAAATAAAATAATAATATTGAAACTCATCAGGCACCGACCGATTGGGTATGTTTTTTTTCTGATACCTTGAAGAAACCGCTCACGCCTTTCCATGCAATGCCTAGGTATCCATCCATCACATTACAGCAAAGCCAAACCACTTGCCCGCCGCCTCCCACCATGGCTGGTGAACTCGATGCTAGGGGATAGGAACGACCCTCGAGTGGTGTATGATGTCCCCGAAGGAAAAGAAAAAAGAGGAACCGAAAAAAAAGAGAATAGGTTGGTTGAACCAATCCCTCAACATACAAACAAAAACACACCAACGTCTTAGCAGAAGCTACCCGCAGTCCTCTCTGCCACGCTTGATCAAGCCATGTCAGGTTTTTGGTTTGCCCATAGACAACTTGATCCTCGGCTTATGCGGCGGAGGAGCAGCAACAGACGGCGATGCGGCAGGACTGGGCGCCGTGTGCTGGGGCGCCAGCGGCGGCAGCACCGAGGATGGTGTGCTGGCGGGCGCCCCCGACGGCAGCGGCTTTCGCACCTTATGCGAGCCGTTCGAGCCGTGCTGCCGTGCCGCCGACGAGTGGCTCGAGGCGGAGCCGCCGCCCGATGGCAGCGGCTTCCGCTGCGGAGGTGTCGCCCTGGCCGACTTCTCGACCGGCGACGATGGGCGGCTGGACGAGGCCGAGCCTCCCGCCTTGAACTTCAGCACGTTCTCCAACGCCTTCCGTCTCTGGATCTCCTTTTGCGTATCCGGCCGCAATTTGTCTACGTAGCCCGGGATACGAACCGTCACGAGCCGCCTCGGAGCCTTGGTCGGCCGCGGCGATTGGCCGTCGGCATCGCCGTGCTTCCGCTTGTTGTTCAGCTTCGGCTTCTTGACCGCCCCGTTGGTGCCGACACTGCTGCCAGACGAGAGAGGAGTACGTGATCCGTCGGCATGCGCTGCAAGGGGTGTCGCCGAGCGAGAGCTCGTATCCTTCTCTTTCTTGTGGACCAAGGCCATCAACTCCTCCTTCTTGTGTGCCTCCTTTTCCTTCTTGTTTGTCTCCTTCTCCTTCTTGCTCGTCTCCTTCTCCTTATGGGCCAAAGCGGGCGACGGCTGAGCGGAGGAAGTCTCCGTCGTCTTCACCGACGGAGGTGCCGGACTGGATGGCTGGGCCTCTTTAGGTCTCACGATCTTGAGCATGGGTCGTTGTCGCTTTATCTGCACTGAGATGGGTTTTGGCTGCACAGGCGTCTGGACGACGCCTTCCATGGGCGTGGCCACGCTCGGCTCCGGCGCCCCGACGGCCGTAGGCGAGGCCACAATCTTCCCTGTCAGCGCTGCCACCGCAGGGCCGGGGAGGACTCCCGCGGACGCTGTTGCGGCCGCTGCGGGTGGCGGTGGCGCCGCCAGCTCGGGCCGTTTCCTGACTTGACGGGGGATCGCCTTGAACCGAAGACCCGATCCGGGCTTGGCTCCGTCTACACGCTCCACCGACCACTCGGTAGGATGTCGCACAGTGACTCGGCAGGAATAATCCGGATCGAAGAGCGTCCTGCACATGTCGAGCAAGTTGTGCTGTTCGGCCAGTCCGATGACGGGCGAGCAAATCGCACTCCACAGCTCGACGAGGAGGTCCTGGCTCTCGGCCTTGGCGAATTCCTTCTTCAGCTCGACCAGCGCCCTGTCGACGTTGGATCTCCGAGCCTCCTCGGCCTTCTTCTTCTCGATGATCGCGTCGGCGTTCTCCATCATAAGGACGTCGTCGTCGTGCTCATCATCTTCCGCGCCGGCGACGCTCAGCTTCTTTATGTCGTCATATTCCCCAAACGCCAGCGCCGCCACACCCCATGAAAACACCTGGAAGAGGCGGTCGCGCACAAACGGAGAGTGGTGGGTCGTCATGAAGGCAAGCAGGAGCCGGACCACGCCCTTGTGCAGCAGGAATCCTAGGTCCACCAGCGCCTCAAACGCCTTGATCTGGATCAGGTCCAGCGTCCCGTCCTGGAGGTACTGCACAAAGTCGATGGCCGAGATGGGAATAACGCCCGCCTTCATGAGCTTCTGCTTGCATCCCAGGGCCGTGGTGGTCCAGATGTTTTGGTACGAGTTTGTCCACTCATCCATCCTAAGGTAGCGCTCAATCTCCATCAAAGCCTCCTCCAGGAACGCCTCGTCTTCCTGGATCTGCGGGTCGTTGGCTCGCCGCGGCAGGGGCGGGCTGTCGGCGTCAGGTACGAGACTGATAGCGAGGGCGTCCAGGAGGCTCGAGACGTAGAAGTGGTCCGAATAGTCGTTCTCGGCGTTGTTGTTGAACCGCAGCTGCTCCAGCAGGAACCGCTGGGCCTCGGGTGGGCAGCGGCCCTTGTCCCGGACCCGGGCGATGGCGCCGGGGATGGCCTGCTGCACAAAGTACTGCATCTTGTTGGAGAAGTCGTTTGGCCGAGGCGTCTGGGTGTCTGGGTAGCAGAAGAAGGACTTGAACGCCATCATGAGGATGCGCAGCCCGCCAAGGTCCGTCTTCTTGTGCTTGTGTGTTATTCCCGTGTCCGGGTCGTGCGTCTCCACCTCCTTCGTCCACGTCTGCCTCTGGAGGGCCTTGACGGCCTGGGTGCGGATGCCGTGGAAGTATCGAGTGTCCATGAGCGTCCTGCCGAGCACCGACGCCAGGATCTCTCCTCCAGCCTTCTGTGACATGTACAGAATGGAATCCTGTTGCGCGACCACGTCCCTATCTTGCTGCAGCTGGGAAACGTACATCCACGGCTGCATGTTGGTCTTCATAGAGCAGATCCACTCAAAGTCAGCATCGAGGCGGAGCCACTCGAACGAGTCGTGCTCCATCGACTTCTCCTGTTCCGGAGTCCAGTCGGCAAACTGCCACAGCTCGACGTCTTCGGGCGTCTGGAGCACATCGCCCAGGGAGTAGAGCACGGCCTCTTCGGCGTTGTCCCCGCCCCCGTCGGCTTGTGCTGCGGTGGCAGCCGCGCGCTCCTTCTGCCTCTTGACGCGCTTCAGGCGCTTGTACTTTGTGTTGTACGGCATCTCGATGGTCTTGAACTGCTTCGGCCCGGTCCTCCGAATCTCGGCAACGTGCTCGTAAGGGGTGCCGTTAGCCTCGTGGATACCGATTGTTATCGGCCCCGTGAACCACACGCTGACGTTTTCTTTTTTGCTGGCCGGCACGTGGAGCCTGTCCTGCAGCGCTCCCCAGAACGTCTCCTTCTGAAGCGGCAACGGCGTGATGCTGCCCTTGTCCTCGGGCTGCTTGACCGTCAAGTCGACACGAGAGTGCTTCTTGTTGTATCTCTGCGACATGTCGAAGCGCGCGCACCCGGAAGAGTGGACCCACTGTTGCCAGAAGGGCTCGAGGGAGGAGCTGTTGTGGGCAACCTTCTCGCATGCCTTGCGAAAAGAGTCCGAGTTCACAATCCGAGATTCCTCCGCATACGACTTGCTCTTGGTGATTAATTTGGATATTACTCGCCGCAGCCCATTATGTGTGGCGCGCTTCGTCAGCCGCCTGTCGAGGATGAACAGGACCAGAGGCGCCTTGAGGACCATGAAGTCCATCTGGTAGCTTCCGAGGGATATGTAGTTGCCCAGTTGATCGAGCGGCAGCCTGCCAACGTCCTCCTCGACCAGCCGGTCTGCCCGGGTCTTCATGCGGAACCGATAGTCGTTGTTCCCGCACAGCATCTGCATGAACATGTCGGCCATGAAGTGCGAGACCCCGACTGTGATCCAGGTGTCGAGAGGAGTGTTTGGGATGATGTGGACGCCAAAGTACTGGCAGGCGAGCGCGTGAGCCAGCTTCCTGGTCACCTCGACCTCGGTGTCGATGACATCGGGCGGATAAAGCAGACGGTTGCTGCACAGGGACAGAGAGTAGAGAGGAACCGTGTCGGCCACCATGTCGTCCACGAAGCACATCTTGTAGCTGTCCTGGAAAGGGTACTTGCCGAATTTGACGGCGTAAAAGTCCGCAGCCCCTGCCATGGCCTCGCACGTGAACCGGACCTCTTCCTCGCGGCCCGGAAGGCAGTAGCCGTGTATCTTGATTGCCGAGTCCCCGAGCCTCTCGTCGTCGTCCTCGGGCCGAAAATCAGACCAAAGATCGACATGTTGGAAAGGGCCCACAGCGAAGCCCACATGCCCAGCGGCGACGTCGAGGCCCGAGTCTTCGAAAGTCATGATCTTCTTCGAGTCGTCGTTCTTGTCTGTCGCCTCGCCGACCAGGTTTCCGGCACAGATGACAGTCATGTCAAGAAGTTTGTCCTCTTCTGTCAGCAGCAGGGTCGAGCGAGCGGGCTCCGTGGCGGCCTTCTTGCTCGACGAGCGCTGTGTCAAGAGTGGCTGCCGCAGAGCGTCGCCCAGTGTGCGAGGAGTCTTGACGCGCACGGTCCAGAAAGACCTCGATCCAGGATCGTCGATGCAAGGGAATATGCACGAAGCTTGGCCTGGTGCCAGTGAGTGGGTGGTGTAGAAGTGTGGGTACCTCGTGTCGGTTTCCTCGACGCCAACGAAGTGGAAGCCATCACGCGTTCCTCTTGTCCGGAAGGGGATCACGATGTCGTATTCTGCAGACACTTGCTTCTCGCTCGGTCTGCTGACGACAATCTTGACCTTTTTGGGCCCCCCTTGCTGAGGCCTTTCTTGCTCGGGGCGGAGGCTGACGACGAGAGAGCCGGTGGTGGGAGCGCAACCCAACGTGGCCCTGCCGGAAACCGGAGCCTCGCGGTCCTGGCGTGGGAGCAGCGGTTCGATGCGGGCCATCTGGTAGGGGTACTGAGAGGCATCCCAGTCAAAGTTGGCGGGGATGTCGATGCGGTCATACGGATCGTGGTAGACCGCCTTGACCTTGCTGCCGTTCACGAGGATGTTGTCGGTGTCAATGTCCATCTGGCGCGCATCGATGCGTACGGATTCTATCTCGTTCTGCATCGGGAATATCGTCATTTTGACCACGCCGCTGACGACTTTGTCGCGAAAGTTGATGTCCAGCTCGACTTCCTGGTTCATCACATGGAACTGCTGCCATGCGTCGGCGGCCTGGCTCGGCTCCCCGAGCAAGGGCTCCGCCCCGACGGTGGCCGGCATTTTCAGCGCGGGATGAGTGATCGTCGAGGGTGGCGAACAGAGCGCGTTTGATGACTATCAGGCGCCTTGGGTCGCCTGCGCTTCACAATGGCATCGCTTCAGGTCGAGGACGGTCGCGGGAGGATCGATCGGGACACAAGGCGATGCTATCGGCAATCGACGGGAACGTCGGGGTATCGTAGGACAGGCTCGCGGCGAGTGCCTTGGGCGGAAGCGGATCGTTTCGACAGGCGGGTCTCTCAAGAGGCAGCAAGTGAGCGGAAAATCAAAGATTCGGTGGCTGAACGGGAGGCGAGAAAACTTCGTCGTCGATTCGGAAGGAGTGGGAATTGGGAGGGTCGAGGAGAGGGAGCTGTGAGGAGCTCAGGCTCGCCCGCGAACGGGGCGGCAGCAAACTTTCATGCACGTCGCAGTCCAGTCACGACACAAAAACGATGGTTGTTGGGCACCCCAATACCTAGGTATTAAATAGATAGATTAGAGAAGAGCAAATTGGGGATGGCCGGCCGGGCAGCGATGTTTGTATATGGCGGGATGCGGAGGCGCTGTTGTTTCTTGCTGGCGGCCGAAACGTCGTCGGCTGCCATCAATGCTCTACCCCGAAATGCAGCCCTGGACGCCGACCACGAAGCGCGTCTGGCCCGTTGGCGTTGCAGTGACGTGCAAGGGCCGGCCCAAGCCTGTGGGTTATGTAAGCACACAGCAACGCTCGCTGCCCCACCCTTGCACGCCAACGTGAACAGCTGCTTGAAATCCATCCAGGTTATGCAAACTGCCCGATTGAAACCCCGCCCGCAAAGAGCTTTTCACCAAAGATTACCGCTCGGAATAGCGTCGATTGAAGACCATCCACGAGACTACTCGATTCAGAATTTGGTATCATTGTGTACATTAGAAAAATAACCCCAGAAGAAAATCCCTTTGACCCAACTCCGAGGCACCTCGACAATACAATGTCGTGGTGACATCCATTTCCCAAGCTACTACTTGGTAGCACATGAAAACCGCCCTCTCGAGCGGGGCCTGATGAACCTACCATATACTTAGAGCTCCGTACAACTACAATGGCATCTACACGCTCAGTTCCCGCTGAGGTCTTGTAGCAAATTCGATACTACCTCCTGCCAGGAAGTGCAGGGCCATTTTGCCTCATGTGTGCGTGTCAACGCCTGCTTCCCCTCTTGTCCCGACGCTTACGCCTCGCGTTGCTGCGCAGCGTCTTCTCGTCCAGAAACTCTGGAGGGATTTCGAAGTCGGCCTGATCCATGTCTGGTACAGTATGGCCCCATGCAAGCACCGTCCGGCCCTTACGCCTGGTTTTGTTCAGGGCTGCGTCGCGCAAATATCTCTTGTCGAAGAATGAGATAAAGGGCTTTGGGGGAACTGGCTCTAGTGGTGGTGGTGGTGGCGGCGGCGACGGCGGGGCCAGCTCTTGTTGTCTACGGCTTCGCTTGGCCGGTGGCTTCTTTGTGACCGCCTTGGAGCGCGCTTTGGTCTCGTCGCGGAGCTGCTTCGCTACAGACGCGTCGATGTCGCTGTCCGGTGGGTTTGTGTCTGTGTCGGTTACCGGCTCGATCGCCCCAGACATATCGCTTCGCTCCTCTTGGTCGCCATCTGCGGCATGTGCCCCGTCATGGGGCCCATGGCCGTTCTCAAGTTGAGCCGCTGCGGCGAGGGCCCGGTCCTTCTCGAGCTTCCGGCGCTTCTCTTCGACACCCCACTGCCTGAACTTCTCCAGGATGGCCTCGCAACCCCGGATGAAGTACCGTCTCGGACCTTCGAACTCCTTCTTCTTGCTCTCTGTTATACCGCTGACACCCATGGTCCTCAGCCAGTCAGGGCCCTGCAGGCCGTCGAGCAGCCTGATGATCTGCTCCTTCTCATGCTGGGCGCGGCCTCTCTCCGAGTTCCGTATCGTCTTCTCGGCCCTCTCAGCCTTTTTGTGCGCGGTCTCGAAGTAGGAATCAGGGAGAGGATCTCGGAAATCTTCGGCCTTCCGGTCGCGGGCCTGAAGAAACGCGAAACTGATCTCTTGAGACTCCCAGAGGTCGGTGAATAGGTTGTCGCCATAGCTCCGAATCGGGTATACGTCGTTAGATGCGATACCAATGCCTTCGTGGTCGCGGGTGGCGTGCGAGAGGCGAACAGTGCCCGCCCGAGGCTGTGCTTGGTCTATCAGAATTACTGGCGTCTTCCCGTCCAGTAAGTCTGTTGACATGCATCATGTCAGTTGCATGCGGCGGTGAGCGCAGGGTGGAGACAAGGATAGGGCGTGCATACGATCTGGCTTGGGGTCGTTTCCAATGACCTCATCGTAGTCGGGGAAGTAGGCGGCCAGGTCACTTTTGAACCTTGTAGCTTCTTGCGATCGCAATTTGCGACCCTCTGCAGCCTTTGGAGTCGACTTATCGACCTGCAGACTTCCAAGCTCGCGTTTGGCCGGGTGTCGAGGTTTGGGCTGAGTCGTTGAGCCGGCCGCGGGTTTGCTGCGGGGTGCGGCTGTGGATGCCGATGGTTGTTGAAGTGGCTGCTGCAGCTGTTGTTGCAGTTCTAGGGGCTGATGCGCAGGTGGTTGCTGCTGCTGTTGTTGCTTCTGAGGGGTTGGCGTCGGGAGCGCTTGCTGTGGCAGGACAGAAGTCGCGGCGGAGACGTCGGAAATTGGGGCGGACTGAGCGCTGCTTCTAGGGCCTGTTCGGGGGCGTGCCGTCGGCTTGGAGTCGATGCAGTCTGTCTTGGGATGCAGGCTCCGCGTCGGCGGCGACGAGGAGAGGTTGATGGTCAATCGGGGACGTTTCGGCGAGGGGAAAGAGTCGAGAACGCGCTCCGGATTGTCCCTCGGACGCTTGGGGAAGACGGTGGGAGGGAGCCTCTGATTGAGCGCGGCGGCCGACGTGTTGTTGCGACCGCGCGTGAGCGTCGCGCCGCCCAGCGAGCGCGAGTGCGGAAATGGATTGAGGCCTTCAGCTCTCCGTGAGCGAGTTACAGAGGCCATTGACACCGATGGAAAATACATTCATCGTGTATCCAGACACAGGCGATTGAATCAAATCGATCGCAAATTCGACTTTGATTGCCGGCGAGATGGCGGGCTGCTGTGTCTGGTGGTCCTAGGTCAGTTTGGCGTGCGATAATGGCGCCGACAGCCTAACTCGCGGGCTGGGTTGACAGCACTGTGACGTTCTGTGGATTTTTTTCTCTCCCTCCCCTCAACTCCGCAACACATGGTGGATTTGGGTCCTGTCGCCCCTGCACGCTCTCTGGGTGCCCGCATGGAGGCGACTCGCCCCTTACAATTCGTTTGCGCCTCGCATCCATGCTGGCACTTTGATTTCTATCGCCACAACAGCACAATAGTCACCACATCCCGTGGTGCAAGCCAATGATGCACCAGCACTTGTGCGGTCATTGGCCGTTTGCAAGAGCAGCCGTCCGATCAATTCTGTGTTGATTGTTTGATGCCGACTTTCCCAACGGCACTCCCTGCTGGTCCTGTTCCCGGGCTTTTTTCTCCCCTTTTCTAGCCTCCTCAGCCTCGGGCTACACCTCCATATCCTCATCTTCACACCGTGTTCAAATCTCCAACATTCTGACTCACCTAGCCCTTGATCACGAAGATTGACAGGAATTCTTCTAGACTCTAGATGCAGGTGGCAGAATGGTCTAGCTTCATGCTTGTGCACGGCGCCCAAATGAAAATACACAAGTGGTAGTTCCGGTAACACGAGAAACCCATTTCCTAAACTGCATCCTTTTCGCAACCATATCCTGTAACATATAGGAAGGAAAATCCTGAGGGGCATCAATTTTGTTCTTCACGTACCTCCTGCAGGCAAACAAAGTAGCCTCGAGGTTACCCAAAGTGCGGGTCCTGTCAATTCGTCCAGGCTTGAGCAGCGCCCAGGACGCGCAATCGCTTCCAGCTAGTGGCTTTTGGACCATCTTTTGTTTTTTCTTTTTCATGTTTCGTCTCTCCTCGACCCACGCTGCACGGAGACCGACGGATGCCGGGAGGCAGAAGGTTCTTGGATCAGGTTCCCAGAAGAGAGACTCCGCACCAGGTCTCGACCTCGCAGGGCTAGGTATTCTGACGTAGGCCCCTCCCCTGGGAATCCACATCATGCTGCGCCCTGGGCCTGCGAGCCTGCGACTTGGATTCCATGCTGGCGGCGGATGCGAGAAATAACAACCCAACCTAAGACAGAGCCATAACCAATTGATGACTTCGTGATTCGAGTCTGCCGCCACGTCAAGCATCTGTTACCGGGCTCACCCGGACGACTTCTTAATCGCATTATAAGCATCTGTGCTGCCTTCCTGGTCCCTGTCGTTCCGCAGCCCATCGCCCGCGCTGTCCGCGCGGCCCTTCACTGTACCCCATGGCCAAATTACAAAGGCCCCAAAGCACCACCCATATGCATATATCATTGATGCTCGCGCCAGCTGGCTGCGTAACCGGCAGGTAGGTAGTGCCACCATCCCATACCTACCTACGCGGCGACGATCTGGCCAGCCGCCGCCTCGGCAAGCCCATCGGATTGCCTGCTTTCCCCTGGCAGGAGCTGCGACGTGCGCTGCATCAGCCAAGATGAATCTCCAAAAGGAAGAGGCAGAGAAGGCCATGGGCAGCGCAGACACGCCCCTGAGCCCACCAAAAAGCCCCCGTCCCGGCAGCCCGCCGTCGGCAAGGGATTCCGTCTCGCCCGCGGCCGAAACCGGGCGGTCTGGCTCGTCCGGGTCTTCCCAGCTCTCGGCGCGCAAGGAGTATCTGGACTCGCTCGTGCCTCCGTCTGCAGACGAGTTCAACCGCATCGCCCAGGTCCAATCCGGTCGCGAGCATGAGCACAAATCCAAGTCGCGGAGTCCCCAGCATCGCCCGGCCCGGATGCCATCGACTGCTCAGACGTCTCGGCCGGAGTCCCCGGCATCACCGGCCTCGGAGCGGCGAGGTCTCCGGTGGCCCCATAGACGGAGCATCCATTCCGAGCGGCCCGCCATCCTCGAGGATATCATGTTCACTCGTGCTGCCACCCTGATCCAAAGCACCTACCGTGGCTACCGTGTCCGACGCCAGATGACTGGGCTCAACATCGACGCCGGCACTCGCTGGACTCACGCCATTCGCGAGGCTCGCTTCCGCGACATCACTGAACCTCGGCCCCGTGTGGGGTCGCCCACATCCTCCGCGCCTTCCGGGGCCGGACCCGTCGGTGGCAATGGCGCGGGGGACCGCGAAAGTGACGACAGGGCAGCTGCAGCCAGGCGGAACTGGAAAAAGGCAGCCACCGTCGCACGGAGGGCCGCTTGCGACCAGGATTCGGACTCGGCGGCCGGCCTGACGGACTCCGAAACGCCGCCCGACTCCGACCTATCCCACGGCAGTACCACTCAGGAGCAGGGAGAGGCCGCCAAAAAGCGCAGAGAAGACATCAAGGCCAAGCGGCGTAAAGAAGCAAGAACGATGGGGCTGCAGTATTTTCTCGAGATGGTTGATCAGAAGCATCGCTACGGGTCTAATCTGAGGAGCTACCATGAGATATGGAAGAAGAGCGACACGCATGAAAACTTCTTTTACTGGCTGGACTATGGGGAAGGCCGCCAGCTAGACATGGAGACGTGTCCCAGGGAAAGGTTGGAGAGGGAACAGGTGCGGTACCTCAGCCGAGAGGAGCGCCGGTATTATCTAGTCACCATCGACGACGAAGGACGGTTATGCTGGGCAAAAAACAACGCCCGTATCGACACCACAGAAGCATGGAGGGATTCGATCCATGGAATTGTGCCGAAAGACGATCAAACCCCCGAGTTCAGGCCGGCGATGTCAGGCCACAACACGCGTCTTCTCGGCGACAGCAGCACTGGGGAGAGCAGCACGGACGAGAGCGCAGAGCTAGAGGCGGCACGAGCGGCCAAGTATGCCACCGCGGGCCTGGACGAGGCCAAGGGCTTGCAGAAGGTGCGGCACGTCTCTGCTGCCACCATATTCGACAAGCTGCTCCGCAAGTCGGTCAAGAAGAACACGTGGATCTTTGTGGCCGACACTTCGTTCAGGCTCTACGTCGGCGTCAAGAACTCGGGCGCCTTCCAGCACTCGTCTTTTCTGCAGGGCGGCCGGGTCTTGGCAGCGGGCAGCATAAAAATCAAAAACGGCAGGCTCAAGTCGCTATCGCCACTCAGCGGACACTACAGGCCGCCGACCTCCAACTTCAGGGCGTTCGTCAAGTCGCTCAAAGAGGCGGGAGTCGACATGAAGCACGTGTCCATCTCGAAATCGTACGCCGTGCTGGTCGGCCTGGAGGTGTATGCGAAGACCAGGAAAAAGGGCAAGGAGATGGTGGAGAAGATGGCACACGGCAAAGAAAAGATTGTGGCCCCTGAAGAGGTTGCCAAGAGGGAGGAGGCGGAACGAGACAAGACCGAGTCTGCGGCCAAAGAGAAGGCGGTGCTCGAAAGAGAAGCCAGGGAAAGGGCAGAGAAGACGCCGCTGGCGCAGTTGATGGGAAAACTGCACCTGAACCACCCTCGTGGCGATGGCGGCAAGCGGGGAGGAAGTGCGTCACCACCATCGGGCGCAGCCCATGCAAATCAACCAATATAGACGGGATACCCCCATTTTCAGGTTAAATAGTATTTTTAATCCTGAATGGAATTGAGAGGTGTGTGCATCATCAAGTCGCGATTTGTGTCATTCGTGCACGACCCTCGCACCCTGAATGGGACGTCGAGGAAGCTCGGCCCCACCGCGCTGGCCAAGACCCCACCAACTGATCCAAAGCGCGTCTCAATTTACGCGTCGCTCATCCGTCATCACCACTTTCACTTTCCGGGCATTCGCTCAATTGGCGATTTGAGATGCGACGGGCATGTCCATTTTCCGGCCAACTAATGCAGTCTTCGAATGTGTGATTGATAAACTCAGTCCGGGTGACATTGGCTCACCGCGAGCCGGTCCAACGCCATGGCGACGAGTACGCTGATGCCATGTCCTCATGTCTGATTCAAGATCAAGGCTGCTAACCTGCCTGAAATACGTCTAGGTCGGGAGCAGCGCATGCACGGGCGGCTGCGTGGAGCCCAGTATGCAATTTCATGCTCTCCCCATAGTTCAATGTTGCGCCTAAACACCACTGACATAGAAATCCAGGCGTCATCAAGTCGAGGACATCTCGTTCGGCATCTTCCCTCTCGATGAAGAAGAGGAGCCGGTCCAGGAACCGGGCCTGGAGCCCGGGCCGGCTCCGCTTCCGGCGGGGTCCCCGACCCTGGGCACTAATCGGGAGCTCCCCCTTTCTTCACCTCAGGTAGAAGAACCACCTACGGCAGATCATGCTGCCCCGTCCGGCACGCCCACGCCGCCGGCGTCCCGGACCGTTGCCGTGGCCTCGTCCACTCAGAAACAGAATGATCTGTACGACATGCCGGAAAACACAGAGGACGAGATGAGCCACCACAGCACCCGCAGGCTCTCGGCGCGAAGGACCACGCGTCTGTCCCCGTCCACCGGCTACGATGAGGTGACGGAGAGCCCCGTCGGCGCACCCGGGAGCGGGCACCGGCGGCGCGTGCGCATCAGTGCCGCTGCCAGCCAGACGGCCTCGGTCTCGCTTCAGGAGGTGCTGCTGGCCGAGCCCGAGCCGGAACACGTCGCCTCGTCGTCGCCCCTGGAGCGCAAGACGAGGAGGGCGCGGTCCTCGCTCGGCACGGCTTCGACGAGGCTTAGCTCGAACGCGGCTATCGTCACTACGAATATCACTGCTGCGGCTGCCACTTCTTCTGTCTCGGGCGCCAGGCTAAGCGCGCGGCTCTCTCAAGCCTCCTCAGCCGTCCGGACCGCCGAGGTGGAGGAGTCGTCTCCGCATGTCGCTGGCAATTCGGACCAGACACCCGCCTCGGATGTGATCGCCGCCGATAATGTCGACGAGCTATCTCCTGGCAACCCCACCGGCGCCAGCAGCGTCATACAGTCTTCGCCAGCAGCCCGCGCACTCAAGAAAAGGCGGGCTTCTGCAGGCCTGGCGGCTAAGAGAGCTATGTTGAGAAAAAGCAGGCAGAGTGCAAGATCATCTAGCGTCGACATGGATATCGACGAGCTGTCGCCAAGGCAGCCAGACGCATCCGACAAGCCAGCTGAGAGGCGTTCGCCGAACACCAGGGAATCTCTCCTGCTAGCTGAGATACCAGAGGAGGCAGACGAAGTGGAAGAAGCCCAACCCTCGCCGAGCAGGGTTGAGGCTCCCTCTCAGACGGGGGAGCCGAACGAAGAATCACAAGACGAAGCTGAGGAAGTCGACGATCAGGAAGCAGCTCGGAAGCTTGGCAGAAAGCGACTGCGGAGAAGCTTCCCTGCGCCGTCACCCGAACTGGGCTCGGCCGCCGAGGAGACGGTCGCGCGGCCTCCCAAACGCCAGCGGGGTGCTCCGGCCTCGAGCCCAACAAGGCAGAATCAAACGTCCAGGCGACAGCGCACGGCAGCACAGAAGGAGGTGTCGAAGCAGAAAATGCCGGTCAAACAGAAAGAAGCGCCGGAACAGATACTATCGTCGAAGCAGAAGGAAGCCCCATCAAAGCAAAAGGGGCCGCCGAGACAGAAGACCAAGAAAAAAGCAGCACCCTTTCCTCAGGAAAGCGGCCCGGAGGTCGAGGCGTCGGGCGAGCCAATCTCTGTGCCCGTACAGCGCTTCACAAGGTTCAGGGGCGCTGGCGGGGACGAGTCGGACGAGGACGAGCTCGTGTCCGGCATCCCGTTCTCGAGCCGCGACGGCGTCACTTCGGTCGACATCTTGAGGCAGCTTTGCGAAGAGGTCATCGTGGGCGTGCTGCGCACGCTCAAGGAGAAGGCGGACGAGGCAGAGGACGCGGCGACCAGACGGGAGCTCAAGACCAAGATCAGGGCGCTGGAGGCTTTCAGGGAGGAGTTGAGGACGAAGCTGATCGAGCATGTAAGTTTGTTAGCCTTGGCGACTCCACGTTGTGCTTTCTTGTGCTAACTCTTTCTCAGACGATCGCTTTGGATAGCCTTCACATGCTCAAGAAGCGGCTTCGCGCAAGCCAAAAGGAGAAGCGCAGCCTCCGCGACGAGATCCTCCGGCTGCGGGCCGAAAGGGATCAGGTTGCGCTGCGCATGGACGCGCTCAGGATGAAGCACGGGAGCGAAGCGCAAAAAGTCCTGGTAAGCACTAGTGCTTCCACGCTCATGTTCTCGCAGCACACCTAACCTGTTCTCCTCCGGCATAGAGAAATATCCAGATATCATCGGCGATGCACGACATCGAGCTCGCGGCAGACGAGGGCCGCTCGGCCCCAGAACTGTCGGCGGCCGAGCAGAAGAAGGCGGATCTCGGGAACCTGGAGCTCCTCATGCACAGGGTTGGCGGCCAGCTGTGCGCCAACGGCCCCGGGACGGGTGTGCTTGACCAAGTCAAGAGCTTCAACGCCTACCTGGAGAGGGCCGCGGCAGCCCTCCAGGCGAGGTAGGGTCGGATTTTCTGTCATCATTTTGTGGCGATGAGCGGCGGTTTTGCCATCAAATTTTCCATCACGAGCACTGCGTTGCGTTTGCGTTGATTTGGGCGGGCACAGTAAGTCACGGCATATGGGAGGAGTTTTTGGTTTGAATCGAGAAAGCACTCAATGGGAGACGGTATCAGGGGCACTCTGCAGTTGTCATTTCCCTCTAGGTGGATTATTAGGATAGGTGAGAGGTCATAAATGGGTTTACAAGTACATGGGACATCGTCGGATAGAGTGGATGTCGTGGACAACGTTAGTCCCCCACTCCTTACGCGCAGGGATAGACGACAACGGCAAACGCAAATCGAATAAAAAAAAGAAGAGTCATGAACCGCCGCCACCACCACCGGAGCCCTTGAACACGCCCGACACCTTGTCGAGTATCGTCTCCTTGCCCTGCAGCCTACGCAGCTCCTTCTCCCTCTCCTTCTCGGCCCTCAGCTCACGAAGGCGGCTCGCGGCCTCGGCCTGGGCGCGCAGCTCCGCCCTGGCGGCAGCCTCCTCGGCGGCGCGCTCCTGCTCGGGCAGTTCTTTTATGCGGTCCTCGAACTGCTTGCGCGCCTCGGCCGAGATCAGGCTGTCGACCTTATCCTCGTCCATGTCTCCCGCGGCCGACGAAAAGGTGGTCCTTGTGATCAAGGGCGCAAACTGGGGTGCGGGTCTCCCTTCCTCCTTGGCCTTGGCGGCTGCGGCTTCCTGCTCCAGCATCCGGTGGTAGAGGCTGTCGGCGTGCATCTGGATCTCCTCGTCGACCGAGGCGGGGCGGTCTTGTGCGGATAGGTAGCCTAGGGCTTTCAGCAGGCGCTGTTTTTGGTCAGCACACGACACGCTGCTGCTGTGGTTGATCAGGTAGACAGAGACAGGGCAGGGGCCTACGTACCGACTGCATCGTATAGCAGCGCTCAAACTTGCGCACCTGGGCGCTGCACATGGTGAACTTGGCGGTCCAGTCGCCGGCCTTCATGCAGTTTGTCCAGTCGAGCTGCTCGAGCGCGCAGTTCTCCAGCGCGGCGCGCCCGATGTTGGACCGCCGCTCCTTGTAGCCCTCGAGCACGTCCATCAGCTTCTCGTGGTCGCTCTTGGATTCGGCCTCGACCTCGGCCTGCGGCCGGTACGTCCGCCACAGGTGCGCGTACCGCCCGTCCTGGAACTGTGACTCGCGCGGTACTGTCGTCGTCGTTGCATCGTCGCGAGCTGTCGCAGGCTGTTGTTGTTGTTGCCTCGAGTTGGGTTGTGGTGGTGGTTGTTGTGGCTGCTGCTGCTGCTCGCCGCTGGTAGGTTTGAATTTCACTGGTGATTCCTTCTCGAGAAACTCGCGCAGCTTCGGGTCGAGCTTCTGTAGCGGATCTGACCCATTGTTGCTTGGCTGACCGCCGAAGAATCCGTCGAGCCACCCCATCACTGACAGTATGGATGTCCTTTCGTGGCCGGTCGGGCTAGCGCATGTCGGAGCTTCTTTTTCAACTTGCCCCTCGCCATCCAAACGCCAACCCTGGCGCGCGGCTGTGATGCTCGAGAAAGGTTGCTCCACTTTATGGATTTTGAGTATTACATAAGCACACCCAGATCAGCATATCGGGTTCTACTCACAATGCTGCCCATGCCATCAACACCACATGCGACCCATCGTAAAAACCTCGCCGGCTCGATGATGGATTTTTAATTTGTTAAAGTTGGAAGTTGTCCGGCGTTGCCCCCGGGCCTCTGGCTTCGATTCCTTGGCAATACATTTCTCTTTTGGCCTCTCTTTACAGCTAGCCTACCAGTCATGATACCTTTGCACGCATCGTTTCTGTGACCAGGACAGACTTATCGAATTAGCACAAATATATATAAAAAAAAAAGTGTTCCCTACTTTTAACTAAGGCCTCGGCATCTGTCAGCCTCAATTAGCTCAAAGCATCCCTTGGGCAAGCAGTCAAACCACTGTCGCTAAAGTTAACAGATGAGTTCGAAGCTGAGGAAGACGTGACATCCAGCTATCCCGAGCAACCTGTCGGCACCCCTACCCTGGAGCGCATCGATAAGGCCGGGGATTCCAAATCCAAGATCGCCGCACGCTGGACCCTTACCAAGAATAAGCCCGGCCCGGTCCTTTGAGAACAGTGGCGTGAGATTCATATATACGACTTTAAACCCTCCAGCATTTTATTCCCACCTCCCAGGGCCGACGAGGCATAGGCATACCTTTCTCTTTCGTCGAGGCCTCGTAGGAAACGTCAGACTTAAAAGTCACACCGTTAGGAAGGAACCCCCTCATTTTGGAAATTTAGCCCATATATTTTCCTTTTTTCTTTCTTTTTTTTTCTTGGCAAGGACACAATTTTTTTAATCGAATATGACGTAGCATCGATAATGGCCATTATTTTTTACCTTGTGGAGATCTAAACCGCATGCGTTGGAACTGTGTGGCAGACCACCGGCAGGAAGGTCATGTTCTGGAAAGGGTTGATGCAGGTCACCATAAAGGTTAAACCGGGTGTGTCTGCGTGCACCAGGGCAGCAATAGGCCTCTGGCAGGCTTTATACTAAGGGTGTAGTCTTTATGAGTTGTGACGGCACACCTCGAGATTCTAGGGCAGCGTGTAGAGGGAGAAGTTCCCTTGAGCCCCCTTGACGAGAGCACTGCTAGCAGCGTTTCTAAGTGCCCTACCCTAAAAACGAAGGCCAATTTGTAACATTCAGCCGTAATTTTAAAAAGAGGTTGCGCTTTTATCTTAAAAAAAAACCATCAAAAGCTATTTAGGCAGCTACATAGGTGTAACCGGTCCAGCATTTATAGAATGGATACCCCAAAACCCAGTCACTCCGGCATCGTAAAAGACATGACACTTTCCTCGGATGCGAACCCCCGAACCCGGACCTGGGCATTATCGGAAGGTTCCAAAGCATGTGAGAGAGCCGCGCACCTGCCCGTCGTCGTATAAAGTACTTTCAAGCGGCTGCTCTTGCCGCCCAGTGTTCGCAGCAGATCCATCACGTATCGTTCCGCGCTCCAGTCGTCCAGCCAGTGCAGCCCGTCGATCACACAAAACATGGTGCGTGGCATGAGCGTCAGCAAATCCGACATGAGAGACAGGGCAGCGTTCCATGTGCGCGTGCTCCCATCCAGAAGCGCCAGCCGAGTCTCGGAAACGTCTGGTGACGTCTGCTGTTGTTGGCCGTCGAACTTGACGGGAAGCAGTTCCACAAGCTGACGGATGAGGGCGTATGCGAGAGCGAGTGTCGCTTGCACCTCGGGTGTTTCGTCCGGGTCGTCCTCGGCGAGGCTTTCGCGATTGAGCTGGCAAAAGTACGACAGGACCGGGATCTTGTTTTTGTCGGCGAGATCGACCATACGGGCTGCTAGCATGCTCAATGGATTGTCGAGATCCTCTGCGGCAACGTACGGCCCTTCCAGCCAGAGGGGCCCTGGCTCTTCTGATGCGGCCCACTGGCGCAGCCGCTCGAGTGATTCGGCGTCGACCATGGCCGGGCTGAAGGGGTCGCCGGGCAGGCGGACACGGTTTCTGTCGAAGTAGTCCTCGTAGTCCTTGCTGCAGTCGATGACATCGTCCCTCGTCCAGGATGCTGAAGGCTTCCCGTTACCTGCCTCCAGCGCCCGCGCGACTCTGTGAGGAGGCGCTGCCGTCTCCGTTTCGATAAGACGAGTGGTGTTCAAAAACAACATCAACGCCGGCCCAGGTTGCCAGAGAGTCGTCCTCGCTTGTTCTTCCAGCATGCCGCTTATGTCGTTCAGCAGGTGCTTTCGGTTGACGCTGAGCTCTGTAAGGATCTGCGTCCGGAGCTCTTGCGCTCTCCGTTCTTCGCGGTCCTCCATTTCCGCTTGCCTCCTTGCCTCCCCCTCGAGCCCCAGCCGTCGATCGCGCTCTATGTCTTGGCGCAAAACACGAACCTCGGCCTGGAGGCACTGTCTCGCGCACAGCTTGATGCGCTGCGCCACGCTGCCGATCCGGTCAACATCTGGCTGGAACTTCTGGCCGAGATTGTCGTTGAAGGATTTCAGGAGCCGTTTGGCGCGAGTGTCCATCATCCAGTCCATGAGGCTGTTGAGGAAAAGGAAGACATGTGCGTAAAGCTCGGCCACCAAAGCGAGCATCTGTTCTGTCGGGTACAGTTCGAGATCTGTTTTGACGTCGGCCACCTGCTGGCTGATGCCTAGAAACGCCGCCCCGAAGCTTTCGGCAACCTTTTCGTGGTTGACACTGGCGCGTATGATGACGTTGAGCGAACCCATGAAGATAGATACGTATTCGCTGCCCTCGGGGAGGATTTTGAGAAGGCTGCTGTGGCTGTCGAGAGTGTCGCAAAACTTGTGGAAGAACTGGAGCGCGCGACCTATGATACCGGTTTCGCGCCTTTTCTTCCACGCCAGGTTCATGTGTTTTACCGTATCCATGATGCCATGCATGGTCGGTTCGGAGCGGCTGAGATCCAGGCGGTCCTCGGCGGGGCAGCTGTCCTGGAAGCTCATCCATTTCTCTTGGAGCTTTTTCGATTCCACCGCGATCGTCCTTGTGACTGGATTGTCGTCGCCGCTCTCCTGCTTGGGGGCTTCGAAAAACCTCCGCCACGGGTTGGAAACGAGCCCTTGGCTGTCGCTACCGGCTGCATCGCTCGCCAAGACGTGGGCCAGCTGCGACGACGGCAGCCGGGCCTCGACCTCTGCGCTGTAAGATCGCACTAGCATCCTGGGCTTAAAATCGTCGACATGGTCCTCCATTTTGGTTATACGCTGCTGCTATAGCCCATATAAAGCCTAAATGGCACCCTTTAGACTGGATGGGCAGGTAAAATGCGGCGAATATTATACATTTTGTAAATATACATACCTATGGTACGGTCCATTTTCCTCTTTTTTTTTCGTTACATAATCCTTTCATTTCCGTCGCATAGCCGATTTATTTGTCGATAACAGCTTTATTGAATCGGGTGGGTGGTAGCAGGTGGCGGAGCAATGTGCATTTTAACGTAGTGGGCTTCCGTGGTAACTTACCATTGGGCCGCTTGTAGCCCATGAAGGAAGGGATGATGGAAGCCTTTGGCTACTGCCTAGGCATGCGGGTAGGTATCTTATAGGCTCACTGAGCGGGAATGACACTGATATGGTCACAGGAGGCTTGCATAGCGTCGCAAGTACATCCCAAAACGGGTCACTGTAGGTAGGCTGTGAAGCTGCAGATGGACGGGCATCCAATGGTGTTTCCTCTCCTTTCGCCCCCAATAATGGCCACGGCCCTGCCGCTTATGTATTCCCAAGCCGCCCACTATTTCTTTTTTCTTTTCCTTTCAGCCAGCACCCCGGCCCATCCCAGCCAATTTCCTTCCGCCCCAAGGCCCCAAAACCTTTCGGTCACATGGCGGATGCGAACAACAGCAGCGACAAGGAGGGGAGTATGCCCCCAGATACCGCCACGGCCGCCGGGGCGCCCAAGGTGGAAAGCGCATCGGCCCCCCCGACAGCCATCTTGGCGAGCACATGTGGCGAAGGCGACAGCGAGGGCAGCAAGGGGGGTAGCGGCGATAAGGGGGACGACACCCCATCTACTGAGGCTGACAAAGGCAATGCCTCCACCGAAGACACCAGTCATTGCGGAAACAGCTGTCTAAAGGACTCAAAAGACAGTGGTGTCCAGCAAAAGAGCAGCAGCCCGAGCGAGGAGAAGCAGACGACGGGACCTCGGGTGCGATATGTCACGGAATACAAGAGGGGTATAACCATCCTGGATCGTCACGTAACCGAGGACCCCCCGGAGAACCCCACGGAATCCGAGGATGACGAGGGCGACCTTCCTTCGTTCGAGGTTGTACAGACGTTCAGGTGTGCAGAATCCGGCCGTGACTGGGACGACGATGGGAGACGGGCCGCCAAGAAAAGGTTTGGACTGTCTGCGCCCCAGTACAGCGTCAGGATATACGCCCCCGAAATCATCAACGCCCTGCGGAGCGTGGTGAAGTACTACCCCGGGAACGAGCTGGAGGAGGCCAAGATCGAAATACCAGAGCCGTACGCAATCCTAGCTCATCACTTCACCGAGCTTTCCGAGTTCGCAGATCGATGCGAGGCAGGACCAGAAGACGAACTCTGTGTGCGTGAGAGGAATGCCCCACGTCACATCCGTCTGCTCCTCGACTTCTTGGAAGAACATGTGATGAAGGGCTACCGAGCCGAAAAGGAGCGGCTGAAACAGGGTCGAAGCACGTTCGAATGGTACTGGGCGGCACTCAAGCCGGGAACTTTGGTCATTGAAGAGGTCGCTGGAAAAACCGACTACTCACACAATCCTGCGGGCGACTTCCCTTTGTTGGTCGGAGTAGTGCACTCCGTCGACGGTGGTTCTTTCTCCACGCCCCCCGGGAACTGGCTTATCCGCATATGGAATCTGAAGTTCACAGGCGGTGAGTTCTTGACGAGAGTTTTAAGGCGGATCGAGAAGCGCAAGTGGGATGGAGAGAGGGAGGACTCAGTCACCTTCCTGTGCCAGGATGTCAGCAGCTTCATGGAGCACCCCGCTGCAAAACGGCTGCTCGAGTCTGGGGAGGCGTACTGGAACCTTTTGGCGAAACAGTGCAAGCACTACACTGGGAAGTCTGCCCTGTTTCCCCATAACCAGGTCTGGACTTACCTACAAACATACCACCCCCTGACAGGCGTCGCAAGCCCTCCGTCGCGTTTGCTTTGGCTGACCGCACCGGGGCCCTGGACAGGTTGATGGTGTTGTTATGAGCGACATCCGTAGCTACCTGGGATCTATATCCGTCGATGCTAGTGAGCCCGTGGACGAAGAAGATACACGGAGCTGGATAACTGATTGCGAATGCGCACGCTGCAAAGCCGCCAAGTACGAGAAGTCGCGCGAGTCTGAATGGGCCATCTTTAACGGAATCGAGGTCGATGATTGCATAGAGGGTCACAGCGAAAACACACGCAACCTGACTTTCCTCCTGCTGCCAAACCACATCCCGGCATACGTCTTCCGAACGCGAACGTGGGGTGAGTTTGGGACGGCTTTGACTTTACCCCGAGGGCGCTTCCCAATCAGCCACCTCTACCCCTTTCTCTCATAGGAACCATATCATACAAGGCAGCCGCGTGAGGCAGCAGGCTGACAAGCTATCACCTGGCCCAAACCATCAGAGCGGCTGTACGTCAACAACTTCCGGGAGCCTACGTTCAACGAGAAGATGATCGACAGCCTCGTCATGCCCGAGAAAAGACTCAAAACCCTCAAGGCGCTCTCCAAATCCTTCATCAGAATCGACAGCACGGGGGAGCCCATGGGTCACGCTCACCAATGGGCTGCAGACTTCGTGGAGGGCAAGGGCAACGGCCTGATATTTCTACTGCACGGCAGTCCAGGCGTAGGCAAAACGTACACTGCAGGTTCGTAAACCCGAAGATATCCAGAGTATGAATCGCACAACTGACAATAGAAATAAAACTCGAACTAATTTGTGTGAAACAAAAGAGTGCATTGCCGACTACACTAAACGTCCCCTCATGGTGCTGACCTCCAGCGATATCGGGACGGATCCTACACAAGTCGAGATCAACCTGACCCGGAACTTCAAGACCGCGATGAGTTGGCAGGCCGTGCTCCTCATCGACGAAGCAGACGTGTTCATGGAGCGCAGGACGGTTCAGGACCTTGTGCGAAATAGCTTGGTTGCCGGTAAGCCTCCCCGTGCTTCCCCCCTTTGAGATGGACTGTTTTGAAGGTGGCTTGTTTCTAACAAGGTGTTACACATACTGCACTCCTGGGTCGCGTAGGCTTCCTTCGCGCACTCGAGTTCTATAACGGGATCTTGTTCTTGACCACAAACAGGATTGGATCCTTCGACGACGCCTTCATGTCGCGCATCCACGTGCAACTCCGCTATCCCGACTTTACCGACGACGACCGCAAACGGGTTTGGCAGACTTTCATGAACAAGCTGAAGAATGATCGGGGCGACACGATGCGCCTCACCATGGACGCAAAGGACTACATCAACGGCAAAGAAATGCGCAAGCTCAAATGGAACGGCAGGGAAATTCGCAACGGTACGCAACGCATGGGAAGGCAAAAAGTTGCCCAGCCCCCACACAACTGTGAAAGTTTTTCTTATTAACAGCTAACGCCGCATCTGCGTGACGACAGCCTTCCAAACTGCCGTTGCCCTGGCCGAGTTCGACGCCAAGAAAGACGAGGAAAACAGGATCGAAATCACTGACGACCATCTGAGATCTGTCGTTGAGCTGTCTGGCGACTTCAAGAAGTACCTCGAGGTGCTTCACCGCGGCGACGAGGCTCACCGCGCTCAACGCCGCGCCGAGCGTCTCGGTTCGCACCCGCTGGAAGGCAAGGCAGAACAGTGATGGAGTCTGGCTGTCACGGTCACGCTGGGGAGATGGGATACCTTGGGGACCGTAACGGCGGGTCTTTAAATAGATAGGTAGGTACCTAGGTATGATAATCATGAACTTGGTTTATTCTCAATGAGTTCCCAATCATAGTCTTGGCATATATGGGTAGGTACCTAGGTACCAAGGTAGGTAGGCAGTCGTCAGATTGTTCAGGGGGTGACCCCTGGGTAAGGTAGGCGGGTCTGCCTTGCCGCCACTGGTAGCCAACCAATCCTCTGGGCCGTGGGACCGGCCGGCTATTTTGAAGTGCGTATTAGGGAAGCCATGTGGCAGTCGGCCGCTAAAACCCTCTTCCTCTGCCTCACTTCCCTTCCGGGACACCGGCATCCAACCTTGTCATTTGCTTACAGTCTCCATTGAGCGTCACATTTCTTATCCAGAATTATAGCAATGCGATTTTTTTCTGCTCTTGGCTCAACGAATGGCCAGACACGTCCTCTGGATGCTCCTGCTTGTGCTCTGGCAGGACGCCTTGTCCAAGAGCCAGAGCCAGAGCAAGTGCCGGGACTTCAAGGCCGACATAAAGGAATGCCTCAACGCAAACAAAGCCTGAAAAAAACAGACACCTCTGCCCCATGCGGAGAAACACCTTGGTGAAGCCCATCTCGTGTGTCACAAAGAAGGGGTGAACCGAGGCCAAAAACATGCTCTGCCAGGGCCCGGGCTACCACGACGGCGACGGCGTACGCCACCGCCACGCAAGCCACCAGGGCGGCGCCGATCCAGACGCAAGGCCCGGAGAGGACGGCGAGCCTGGGGCCCAGAGGGCAGAGACCACCCATAGCCGCCGGTCCTGGAGTCTGATGGGCGGCCGCGTCCGCCTGCCTCCTCCAGCCGTCTCTGCTCCGTTTGCTCGGCTTAGAAATCGGTCGCAGGGACGTTTCTGTTTTGCTGGTCGGTCAGGCGCTGCAAGTTCCTCGACATCGAATTAAGGAAACGACGGGAAAAGGGGGGAGTTTACGCAAGCATCCCTCATCAACTCGCGGCCACAACGAGTTGTCAATCCGCCATCTGAGCCTCGTACATCAGCGGCTGGAGGTTCCTGGGGAAGTCCAAATCTGGCCATTTCCGGAAGAACCACCACACTTCACACCAGCTGGTGGCAAACCCGGTCTCCGGGTCACATAGGACCTTCTGCTGATGGGGTGGAAGCGTCCTGGCATACCGTAAATGCGACAACCAGTGCAGTGCCGCATACCTCAAGAGTTTGTGCTGGCTGATCCTGGTCCATACTTTGGCCTCCCACCGGGCGCGGCCTTCGTCTGTTGCCGTGAACGGCTCCCCCGCGCTTTCGAACTGGGGCATTGCAAGGTATGCGGCGCAAATACGTCCCAGTTCCGCATGCGCATCCCATGTCGGTACGTAAAAGGCCTTGTGGCTAGGCAGTGCCCATACCCCGAGCTCATCCCCCAATCTCGCGGGTTCCGTCATCAAGTACCCTTTTAAGCTTCGGTAGATGGGAACGACGTGGCCATTCGGCGGGAAACTGAGGAGTGGACCCCACAGCCTGACCAACTGGGCTTTGAATACTTCTCGGGGAATCATATTTGACGCGAGGAGCTCGTCGCTGATCGGCCCGCCACCTTGTTCACGTAGCCAAGCCAAAGTTTGAACCATGTTCATCTCGTCCAATGTTAAGGGTTCCTGGCCAAACACGACCCAAAGGAGAATTATCCGCGCCCTATACCCGACGCCATCATGATAGGATAAGACGTCGCCGAGAATCGAATCGAACAGTCTGGCAACCGCTTCTGGAAGTCGATCGAGGAGTTGTCGCAGCTCGTTTTCCCTAGGCCAGCGTCTGCGGACCTCGCTTATGAGAATTGCAGCCCAGAGGTAAACCCCTTCAGCCCTTCGTGTGATTTGATCACATATAGCTTCTTGAAAGTCGTTGGAATAACCCGCCAGTCCTGCAAACCCGTTCAAAGTTTGTTTAATTGTGCGGCGGATATCTTGAGCGCTATCCTGCTCCTCGATTTCGTATCTGATAAATACTCGTGCCGGGTCTGCAAGGCTGGGGCACCACCGAGATAGGATGAGAATGCGAAAGTCCGGACGGCTACGGTCTTTCTCGATTTTTTCGAAACAATCGAAAAACTTTTCCTGGTCCCATGTTGGAATGCTATCGAACCCATCGATAATAATAGCAAGCCCGTTGCCGTTTGTCGCCAATCGGATTAAAACATCTTGCCATAGGCTGATTAAATCCTGTAGCGACCAGTTCGCAGTAGTGCCGTCAGCCTGGCAGACTCCTTGCTGGTTGGATTTCTTTTCCAGGAGCGAAAGCGAAGCACCACAAAGCGAAGGATCGTTGGCGATAAGTTGGTGGACTGTCGACTGTAAAATGGTGTCAAAGCCATTGCGCTCCGGTGGCCTCTCATTTAGAAAGCAGTGGATGATCCGGATGCTCTCGTCGGCCTTCGACCGCATGCGGCGGATAATATGCGCTGCCAAATATGTTTTACCAGCACCCAGTTTGCCGTGAATCCACAGTTTACGCTTCGTGCCGTCGAGCCAGTTTTGAAATGCGGCAGTCCTTTCGATCCATCGACAGGTTCCTTGTGTTGGACGGATTTTCTCGAGGTCCTCATCGGAATCGTAGGTGGATAAAGACCTGGCCAGGTCAGCCGGACGGGAACTTATCGAAGTGTGAGTGTTCGCTTCGAAGTTCCCATCCCGCTTCTCCCCGGCGCCAGACGCCGTAAAATGGACAGGTGTTTCCTCACCGTCGGAGTCATCCTCTGGATCCACGTCCTCGGTGACATCGTTGATCGAAGTGGGCGACTCCAGGGGCAGCTCAACGCTTGTCTCGCCGGTCATGGTGTTGTAGTAGAAAAGTATACCATCGGGCGTCGCCTGTGGTATCCAAAAGTCAGCCCCAGACTTGCTGGTGGCAGGGTCGTCGGGCTTCTCCAGCGGCAGGGCGCTGGGGCCGCCAGGATCATCATCGTCTTCCTCATCCACCTCCTCCTGTTCGAGGTAATCTGTCCAGTCCCATAAAATTTCAGACGAAAACTCAATATCAGTATCGAGCGTGCTCCGGTGTCTGGGAGTCCCGTCGCTGCTGGCCTCCTGGGCGCTGGAGAAGGAGCGGTCGTCGGACTTGATGGCGACTCTCTTTACCGCCAGTCGCACCGTAAGGAGGGCAAGGAACTGCATGTGCTCGGCAATGTGATCCAGAAGGCAGTCCTTGGATGTCCTTGGCGTGGAGAATGGTGCCACATCTGCGGAACTTTGGGGGATTTGATTCGGATGCTCGCTGGATGGGGCAGGATCCGAAGCCGCAGCGTCAAACCGCACCGACTTCTTGGCCTTCTTTGTTCCAGAATCCGATGCGGATGGTCCCTGGCCGGGTTGGCTCGGCGGTTTCTGCGCCGTTGCTGTCTGATTTGCGCCATTACCAGGTTGTGTGAGGGGCAGGCAACATAAAGGGCAGTCGCCAGCAGGTTTCCCAGGAGATGGAATGTCCCCGGACCCCGAAGTATCCCGCTGTGTTGGCATATGGTCGCGCGTGCTAGGCATTCGGCTTCGGGACCGGAAGTTGTCATGGTGGTGCGTCATGTGTGCCTTCCATTCGGCCCTACTTGCGTATTGGCAGGATTCCGAACACACGTCGACAAGGCAAGTAAAGGGGGCGAGATCGTCGTTTACATGCTGCCTAATATGTCTCGCGTTAGCTGGGTTCTGTTTATTGATGGCGCATCAGAATAGGACAGGTCCTTACCTCCACCACACGACGTCCTTGAAGCTGGCCCCTGGGAAGATCTTCCGACAAAGCGGGCACGGCAAGCTAACCTCCCCATCCTTCAACTTGGGAGGCTCCAGAAACCTCGCCTTGCTTTCTAAAACAGTTGATGCGCCCGCTCTCCGGTGGGTTGGGACGTCACCTTCGCAAGGTGGGATGACGAGGCGGGAAGCCGGGTTGGATGGTATAGTGTCGGAGAGCAGGCCGGTTCCAAACGACACCTGGCTGTCTTCGGGCTTGGCGGGGCTGGAAATTTCCGACTTGATTGGCGTTCGCGACTGTTGCGGCGGTGCAGGTGGCACCAGGGGACGTTGTCCCTGGGGCAAGACGTCGCGCCGTGCGGGTATATGACCCTCCCTGCGACGATCGAGGCGCAGTTTCTTGTCATGATACTTCCAGTACAGAAGCCTAGCGTACTGGTCTGTCATCGCCTTGCCCAGAAGGCGACGGATGCTGTCGGTAGAGTCCGGGTAAAGACGGTTGACGGCAAGCATTGCCAAGGCCTTGAACGGGGCTATTTCTGCAGCCCTCCTAGCCCCGAACGCTTGGACGCGGGCATCGACGGACGAAGTGGGAGATAGTCGGATGTGGATCGCTAGTCTGCTAAGCTCGTTGATAGACTTCCGGACGCCATCTAGCTCGACTAACCGTCGGTCTGTTTCGTCGTCTGAGGACTCTTCCGACTCGGAGTCGTCGGGGTTGGTGTCCACTACGGTATGGCAAGTGGTCAGCATAATGGACCAATTTATATCGGTGGGAACAGTGAATGGATGGTCATACTCTGAGCCAGCGACATGTTGAGCATGTCCAAGGCCAGAAGGACAAGGTCGCGCTGCTGCGCCTGGCGGACCAGACGGTGGTCGAGGCTTGCGCTGCCCCGGGCGAAGACACCTAGATACGCTCTCCAATCGAGAAATTTCGCTTCGAGCCGCCGCAGTTCGGTGGCCGTCTTCTCTTCGCCTGTCGATTCCAGACGGCGGATGCATCGCGAGAAAGTCGACTCGCAGTTGCTCGTGGCAGCTGCGATTGGCGCTCCATTTGGTTCGCCGCTTCCAAACTCGATGTCGGTACCGGGGGGAGGGCGGGAGGCGCTGGCCATTGTCTGATCGGCCGACTCAACCAGCAAGCCGCCGTTAACTGCATGTGGCCATAGTGTTGTAGGAGGTTGGCGTAGTCGAATGTTGCCGACAATGTCACCAATATCTTCAATCCAGGAAAGGCTGTAAAAACTTCCAGCTGCCCTGTACTGGTTTTGATCAAGTCGGCATGCGGGGCATCCTCAGGTCTACAGGGGCTGAACGCGAAGGCTCAGCCGTCCATTTTGGGTGGGCAGGCTGTCTTTCCTCCATCCGGGCATAAATGCATGTCTGCCTGAGGCGTCGGCGATCCAGCTTTGCTTTTGATGTAGGGAAGAGACACAAGCGTACCCGAAGGCGTTCCTGGAATAGCAACATACGCTGGCGCGCAAGAAGCCGACCTAGAAATTTCCGCAGCGGAGTGCTTGGCCGATTCGCTTCTAGAGCACTGGGATTGAGCCTGCCAGGGCCCCGTGCGTTTCCTTCCATCACGCGGCCTCATGCCTTTCATCGGTGATACTGTCGAATGGAACCTGATCTCTCAACTTCGCGAGTGCAGCCAGGCACTCGTCGGGCACCCGCTTCATGTGCGCCATCGCGCGGTCGCCAAGAGCACTCGAGTCCACAAGCTGTGGACTGCTTTGAGGGAGCTCAACATCCACATCCGCACGACCTTCACGACCCTGCAGCTCGAGCTACTGCTCCAGTCGGATTCTGAGGAGGCCGATTGGAATAGCGACTCGGAGTCAGACGGAGATGACCTGTCGTCGGAGGCGAGCACAGCGTCCTTCCAGACGGCCTGGGAAGGCCAGGCCGACCGGCAAAGGGGAGGCAAGGCGAAAAGAAGATACGACAGAGACGATGCCGACGAGTGCTTCGAAACGGTAAGCAGAAGCCGGCCAATCTCGCAGCTCCGAGTCCTCTGCTCCCTTCTTGAGGCGAGGGTCAATCCACTCCTCGTCCCCCTGGCAGGCACGACAGCGGGCCTTCAACCCTCTGCATATCCCAGACTCGCGCATTTGGTCGAGCATCTGAAGTCCTCGCTGGCCGCTGCTCCTCACTCCCGAGACAACGACCTGGCATTTATTCCCCTGCCAGGATCAGGCACCGCACCGTTTCTCTTCAATGTGTCGACTCCGGATCGAGTGGAGGCAGCGAAGGCATTCGTCTCCATATGTGAATCGTCGTCCCGCTGGCGACCCCCGAAGGAGATCCGGAAGCAGATGGAGGCCGATGTAGATTACCTGAAGGAACAGATCCTGAACTTCAACATTTTTGTCAGCACCCTGAAGGTCTCTCCGGGGCTATTAGAGATCCTTGCCTCCCGGCCGATTGGGCCAGCCCCAGCTTCCACCATGGATCCGTTTCCAGGGTCAAGTCATACATCTGCTCCTAATACCACCGACTCGTTCGCCAGCTCTTTTGCGGCCCTCCAAAGTTTCCGACAGCAAATAGCCGCGGCGATCCGAGCCATATCATCACACTTCCGATTGTGCGAACAAGGGAAGCACAGCTTCCTCCTCCAGCTGCCCAGCTGGGAGGATGTATCGGGCCATCGCCATACGACGATGGACACTGCACCAGTGGTCCGGTTCTTCTGCGCTGGGTGTGAACAATATGACTGGCAATATGCCAGCGTACGCATGCTCCGGTAAGCAGACTGACACCCGTGCTCTGTGCTACAGGGCGACTTTTGTGCGCGGATCGGGAGGCTGACATCGGAGGACCAGATCAGACAACCCTCCCCAGTGCAGACCTGGCAGACCAAAGCTTTGCAAAGCCCTCGTTAGTGCATACAACGAGGATAGGGACCTTGAATTCTACGTCTCAGGAGCTCAGGGGCTTGCTCATGGTCGAACCGAGATGCCACGAATACACATCCCTCTCCTACCTGGCAGAGGCCGAAGATACGGCAAAAGTGCTCCTGGAAACAACAACCTCTCGACGTTAATTGAGCGCGACTACTTCGCAAAGGAGCTGTCAATGGATCTGATTGACCACGCAGGCTGCGGTGCTGCCGTTTTTACTGTCGAGCAGCGGCGGGCGCTAGCGGTCAAGCTCGTGCTAGGGTTGATGTTGTCCATGAACTCGGACCATGCCATCAACACTTGGGAGCCAAAAAGAATACGGTTTCTGGAGCCCTTGGACGCAGAGCGCACTCCCTTCATCGTCATCGACGGTGACGAACCAGAGGCTACCGAGCGGCGCTGGGACCGCGTGTCGCTTGCCGATCTGGACGCTATCGTCGATTCAGGAGCCGAGGACGACGAGGCTGCTGACCCGAAGCCCCTACCTCCCTTCACCCTACTAGCGAAGTCGCTGCTGCATATTGCCGGGCAGCAGATGGGAAGCTTTCGAATCCTTCGCACTAAATCTGGTAAGGAATTCCATGAGAATTGGAGGCGGTTCCGGCGGACGCTGGAGGAATACACGAAATGGGTCACTTGCGGCAGGGAGGTCGACCTCCAAGCTCTCCCTTTCCTGCGCGCGGCCCAGAACTGTCTTGAGTTCCACACGCTTTACTTCGTGCGGAGCTCACTGGGGCAAGACAGACCACGAATGGAAGTCGCTTGGCAGCTCGTGTTTGACGACATCCTCGCCGAGATCGATAGCAGTCTGCGCTGGGGGAGCCGTTGTGCTCAGACCGTAGCCGTCCAAGCTGCTCACCCACCCACTCCGGGCAGTCGATGCCCAATGGACGAGTTTTCCCTGGCCACCCCCCTGAATAATTACTACAATCCCAGCTCTTCGCTTCGCCGTGCGTCGGCTCTGCCCGAAGTCGCATTGTTTGACGGGTTAGATGTTGCCGAGAATTCAAGGTTAGACCCGCCCTGTTCTGACCCAAGGACGCAATTTCTTGGTAGACCTCAAGATCTAACCCAGCCATATGCTACAGAGAGGCCAAAAACGCCGACATCTTCTTCGCAAATCTGGACGACTTCCATACATCCTACTCACGCTTCGTCGCACCCCGTACCGCCTCAAACCCTTCTGGGGAAGAACACCCTCGACGAATTCGCATAGCCGTTCTCGACACAGGCGTCGACTTCCGGCACCCTGGAATCAGGGCCGCGAAGGCCGAAGGCCGCATCCGGGAGGAATGGTGCCACAGCTGGGTGGGACCAGAGGCGGACGTGGCCGACGAGGACGACGAGATGCACGGCTCTAACTGCGCCGACCTCCTCCACCAAGTGGCTCCGGAGGCGGATATCTATATCGGCAAGGTCTTCCAACGTAACAAGTTAAAGACCTACCAGGCGGAGAATATTACGAAAGTGAGTGGCCCTACGATGTTATGCCAGTAGACCACCCAATTGCAATACCACACCTAGGAACGTTAGACTAATTTTACGCGGTTCGTCAAACAGGCCATCCGGCACGCTGTGGAAATTTGGAAGGCCGATATCATCTCGATGTCGTTCGGCCTACAGCGCCCGGCACCAAGTGAGGAGGACAACCGGCAAGCGGAGCGAATAGCCCTAGATTACTACAATGCCCTAGTTGAGGGCATCGAGGCCACCATCAAAGGAGCCCCACCCAATGTCACCATGTTCGCAGCAGGCTCCAACGGTGGCAAGAACGCCAGCCGGGCATTCCCAGCCACTCTAAACCCCTGGGTAATCGCCGTCCACGCCTCGGACGGACTGGGTGGCGCCGGCGGCATCAACCCACTACTGGAGGCCGATGACAACAACTTCATGACCCTCGGCATGGGCGTGGGGCTGATGCGGAGGGAATGGGACGACAGCGGCGGGAGGCTGCAGCCGAGGTACAAGGCTGCGAGAAAGTGCGGGACCTCGTTCGCGACGCCCATCGCCGCCGGCCTCGCCGCCACGGCCATGGACCTCTCGTTCCGCGTGGACGCGATCACGAAGCGGACGAGGGAGCAGTTGAGCCAGCCCGTCGAGATGGCCAAGATGCTGCGGCTCATGTCGACGGACGGGACGGCCGACTCTGGGGGGTACCGCTACGTGGCGCCGTGGCACCTGTGGCGGCCGGGCTGGCAGGCGGATGACGACAGATGCCGGCATATATGGAACACTATTAACCTGAAATTCCGGGCGCACTAGGGGAGGGTGTGGCATGGCAAGTAGCAGGTAGGGGGACAGAGAGTAAAAGAGATGCCGAATGGGAAATCGGTGGTAAATAAGAAACTAAATAATGTGTAGGATTGGAAATAGCAGGAAGGAAAGCATATGGGATAGGAAAGTTGTGTGACTTCTGGATACTGAGAGACGACCGGCAGTTTGTACGTGTCCTATCATATGGGTCACCCAGAGGCAGGCAAGAGCCAAAGCACAGACTCTCCTTCACTCCAAGTGCCGCCGTCCACTACAATCTCGTATCCCAGCGTTTCATCGTCCTCGTATCTCAGTCCCTCGAGGAGGCCGTTCCCCGTCTCGGCGTCATCGCCAAGAGTTGCCCCCACGACATCGAGTTTGTCCTGCCGAACCCCCCGCCCGTCCCACCAGATCTTGCGCACTCGCATACCGAGCACGAACGGGGTCGATCCGTCGAATCGCGATACGACGCCATCCTCGCTGCCGCGCGAGAGCTGCAGGCCGGCTGTGCCCGCCGCCGTCATCGGGTCCGAGCCGGCAGCCCCGGTTCTCAGCTGCGTCTTCGTGGCCGCAACCTTGGAGAGGGTGGCGCCCTCGGTCCACATCAGGCCGGTGACCATCCACACGGGCTTCTTCAGTTTGGTGCGCCGGACGTACAGCGCCACGGCGTCCGTCTCGAGAGCCGTCTTCATGTACTCAATCGTTGGGGTGAAGTAGCGCACGTGCAGCCTCCCGACCGTGATGGTCTCGTCGCCTTCCCGGCTGCGCAGCGCCGAGAACGACGGCCCCAGCCCTGCCCCCACCCCCCAGCCGCCGAAGATCTTGGCCCAGACGCCGCCCCGCACCTCGCGGAGGTGTTTGAGGGAGCAGCTGAACCCCACCTTCTCCGAGCTGGGTTTGTCCTTGGGGAAGACGAGGGAGTCGGGCACGGGCGTTGTGTCGCCACCGTCGAGCGGGGCCAGCACGCCGTCGAGCTGGAGGCTCTGCAGGATGGATCCGAGCCGGAGGTGCCCGTTTGGCGGCGGGTCGATGCTGAAGTCTGGGCAGAGGTGGAACGAGGGCTTGGGACTGAAGGTCGTCGCCATGATTTTTTTTTTCTTTTCTTTCGACCCGGCGAATTGACCAGGGCATCAATAACTGCGCATGGTCCAGCTCCTTGAAGTGTCAGGCACCCCGCAATCTTCAGCCTCACCATTCGCAAGGAGGGGCCTCTACAATCGCCTGCACCATTAGATACATTAGATTTAGCTCCCACCCTCGGAAGCGCCATGCTATTGTTACCCTCAGCGTACCTAAGCGCGGTTACACAACTGGTTCTTAGTCGTCGACCAGCCCAATATAGGCAAAGTCGCCGCCGTCTTCACTCCCTCAAACCTATCCGAAATATTTCAGTACCTACCTATATTATTATCCATCGCAATATAAGCATTTAGCACTTGGTCTCTCGACGGTTCCCCACGTGCGCGGCTACGCGAGCCTACAATCACGGACAGATACGTGACTGCTGCCACGACGAAGTACCTAGCCATCTTTCGCCGTCTAGATATCCGTCCCTGTCTCCCCACGCGATTCCTCCCTACCTACATCTCACACCCGGCGCGCGGTCCCTCTCGTTAGCTACCCACCGGCCGACCGCTCCTGCCTCCCACACCGCCGGATCCTCCGGCCCCACCGATGGATCCCCACCTAAAGTCACGCCGACCTCACTGCTGTACCAAAAGTGAGGCTATTCCCAACACCCACTCTCAATGGTGAGGGCATCAACAAGCCCGGCCACCACGCACCTAACCCTACCTTAGGGGATCCCTATACATGGGCACTGCCGATACGTCTGCGCCCTAGGGATAATAGTATAAGGAGGCCCGCCGCCACAGGCGCGAGGCTCAGCCACGGAAGCCACGCCACGCGGAGGTCTGAGGCACCCAGGCACGTAGCAAGGGTCCAGGGGCCACGTCATATGCGAGGCAATTCCGGAGTTGCGAGGTTAAGCCGAAACGTTATATCTATCTTGTATCAATATCAGCCTTCCACCCCCTACAAAGTACCTATGGCGAGAACCGGGTCGTCGGACTATAGGCGACTCGGACTCGGGGAGTCGGACTATGAGCCGCTCGGACTTGGGTGGTAGGATCAATTATGGATCATCGTCGGATTATAAGCTGCTCGGACTTGGCATGAACTGCGTGGCCTCACTGCCGTGTTTATGGGGAAGGCGACTGGACCGGTCAGTTTGACGAAGAAACGGCTGATACCCCCCTGCAATCACCAACATCCACCTGCTTACAAGCAGCAGCAGCAACACAAGCGTGAAGCCATTCGCTAGCTAACGGGAAGCTACAAACAGGCTCTCTGCTAGCAGGTATTAGATCGCTTTTCACCAAACTTTCGGCCAGTTCCGGAACGGCGTATGGGTTTTCCCAGGTGAAGGCGGAGGCAGTGGCTACGTAGCTTTGACTTCCTTATTGGCCACCAGGGCCCCAGGGCGAGCACAACGTTGACCGCAGCTCGGGGGATTTCAAGGGGAAGTTGAGAAAGCAATTGCTGGCCCAATCCGACGATGATCGTCGCAGTGACGTATGGCCATCCTACGTGGCCGCTGGAGCCGGCTGGGATAAACCTGTTATTGGCGAGGGGTAGGCGCACGTCGTGAGATCATAGTGAAAGCTTCTGCCGCAGGATCCGGCAGTCGGTCGCGGTCCGAGACGGGAGCCAATAACTTGGCCTAGTTACCGGCGCTTTTCTCTCCACATTACAGGTGGCCGCCAGACCGATGCGCCAAAGCAGACGTCACCAGTGGCGAAGTAAAAATCGTCTCCCCTGTTAGTCGTCAGTTGAGCATCTCGACTTGGTCGAAGGTGAGTCGTCGTCCCGTTTCGGGGGCCACCGCAGGCTGTCAAGGTTGCCCAGGACTCCAAGTGGTTGAAGGTGACGCCTTGACTTTGACCACGAGCAGCGCGACAACATCTATATAAACCGGGCAACGTCCCCTCGAGATACCCCTTCTTGTTCTCTTTTCTCACCAGGCAGCAGCAGCATAACACCGCGGACCTTCAAGACTTCCACAGCAAAGCCAGCACCGCCAGCCCAGCGCAACAGCAACTTTCTTCAACCGCCAAAATGAAGTTCTTCGCCGTTCTCTCCCTCCTGGCCCTCGGCGCCTCCGCCGTCGTCATCCCCGAGAACTCGTCGCCCGTCGAGGAGTCCCAGCTCGAGAAGCGCCAGGACTGCGGCAGCATCCATCCGGCCTGCGCTGGCGGCGGCATCATCCAGGGTGGCTTCCCCTGCCAGTGCCCCGGCCAGGCCTCGCCCTGCGACCTCTGGTCTTGCCCTGGCGGCCGTCGTGTAAGTTTTTAAAAGCCCATGCTCGCTTTTATACCGAACTAGATGAAGCATTAGCGCTAACGTTGTTTGTGATTGCAGTCCGTTTGCGGCTCGCGTGGTACCGGCTGCGTGTTCGTTTAAAAAGCACAACACCCTGACAAGAACCGCCCTGGACTCAAAGCTGGTAAGGACCCCAGGGCACATCGGGTTTCCACTTTGTTAATAACCAGGCACTAACGTTGACGTTCAAAGATTCGTCGGTTTCCATAATGGGGAGGGGATAATCCCGTCAAGCATCAACAACCTCTCCTTTTGTCAAGAGTTATCTTCTGCTAGCTTTAGTCACTCCCTAGAACAACTGAAATAAAATCTGGCCAGGATTTTAACATATGCTGTACCGATGTCCTTGCCACATGAGTTTGCAGAAACGGAGCCAGCCCGCCAAGGACCTAGCAATGCGGTCCACGCACCTGCAACCGCAGTTGACATGCTGAACACTTCCGTCGTGGCAGAAAAAATGTATTAGTCGATGCTCTCAACTTGCCTCCTTTATACAATGGGCGTTTGCAACTGTTTTTGTATGGGAAACAAAGTACATCTGTACACCCACCATATTTATGTCACATTAAAAGGGCTTCTACCACCCGTGGAAAGTATGACCTAGACATTGTCCCAGGGTTTGTCCTCTTACCTCCTTACTGTGTCCCGTTCCCCGTTCAGGTACAACGACCCGGCCCGCCCCCAATTCTCCCGCCTGTCATAATTCGTGCTGGAGGCACGTGCTAAGGGCTCAGGGGTCACTCCTGAGCCGCCTCTGGGCTTATATAACCAAGGACAACTCCCACGCTGGGAATAACCATTTTTCTTCCCCTTCTCTCTCTATTGAGTAGAATAACATCATGTCGACCCTTGCTGGCCATCATCTGTTGAGCTGGCCTATTACACCGCCCGCCTTTTTCAAATCGTTCGTAAGAGTTGGCATTTCAACCGAAGTGGGATTCTCAAATAAAATTAATAACAAGCCTTCAAGTTTGGAAAAGGTTTTCGTATTGTGTTGAATAGGGGAAATTTATTTTGAAAAACAGAAAGAAAATGATAGCCAATTATATACATGATCCGGACCAGTTAAAAGCTGATACTTCACTCCCTTTCTTTTAACTCCGTTAAATCTCGCGGAATTTTTTAAATCCCGAGATTTTCCGTATGCTCGTTGCTGGTTATGTGAGCGGAGCCATCCATCCGTGGCGGCTTCGAGGATGGCCCTGTTGACCGGATCAAAACTGTTCCCGTGGCGGACGTTAATCACCGACAACGGCCGCGTCCCTTGGCCCCCCGTCCGTTCGTCGTCGAACACGACGTCTAGGTCGAGCTCCTAGAGGTGACAGAAATCTCGCAGGGTCCCGGGGAAGCCGCCTGGGACGGAGAGCGGGGTCATGATTGCTGACAAAATCTCCCGCTTAGCGCTCCGTCCCTCGGCGAGCACCGCAGGGGGCGCCCATGAGACGATTGTGCGAGCATTCTGACTGGATCAAGTGCTACTTCGGGGACGGTGATGGGCGGGGTATAGATAGGGCATAAAAACAGACGAAAATGGATGCGTTGTTGGAAGAGAATGAGATGTGTCCTATAACCACTCGATCTGGGACATGTTCGTGGCTTCGCTGCCACTTGATATCGAAGACTCTGGCAGATTATGGCAAAGGGGCTTTCGTATCTTTGTGTGATAAGCGTCCTTTGCTGCTTCCCCCATCCTTATATAGCTTAAAAAGGGTCAACCTGCCCAGCGGAGCCCCTCTTACCCCTGCATTCTTTTGCGGCTTACCCGCATGAACGCGTTAGGCAGCAGCATCCGATAGGCCCTGCAGCTTGCAGGAAGTGGAAGTAATGCACGACGCAGCTTATGTCTGTTGGGCGGGGTGCCTCGGTAACAATTGGTAACTTTTCAGGCGCCTAATACCATCATGCTACTGACCTAGCGCTGTTACACAACTTCGTGGAGCAGCCAGAGCAAGCAAGGCCGCCGCCATCTTCACTCCTCACCACAAACCGACCTATCCAATTAATACTCCAGTCCTGCATTAGCTGTACACCGCAATGCAAGCATTCAGCACTTTCTGCCTCGACGTCTCCCCACGTACGTGGCTACGCGGGCTTGCAATCACGGATAGATATGTGGTTGCTCCAGGTAGCCATACGGTCGTTCACAGCCTTGCCTGTTCGCAGTGCCGACAAAACCCGGCAGGCGATGCATGTCCGAACAGCCATGCCGTGATGGAAACGGGGTTGATACGGGACTCGGCTTGTCACCCGACGTCCAACCTCATGCTGACGGCATCGCATGAGGGGAAGATGGGACTGTGGAACCTTGAAACGGGGTAAGATGGATCACAGACTGTCTCATCTGCATATGTACCCTTCGTTTGACCTTCAAAATTGTCTAACATCTATATCTTGATGCCATCAGCGCCCATGTTTGCGGTTTCAGTCACGAACAAGACGCCACCAAGGTCGTGTTCCTCGACGACGAAGGCTCAACCTTTGCTTCGGCATCCAAGGATGGAGACATAATGCTGTGGAACTCGACGGCGGGAGAGCCGACGGACATCCTTCGAGCCCGTGCCGGCTACATCGTCAGGCTCGTGAGGCTTGACGGCAACTTTCTCGCGGCGGGTTACGAAGACGGCGCTGTCCGCGTCTGGGAACTCGCCACGAAAAGCTGCGTCAGCGTGCTTGAAGGCCACGCCGAGGGCATCAACACCCTCTCGCTCGCGCCGGGCCCCGACAGCCACCGTCTCCGCGTGGGCCGCCTGGGCGTCCTCCGGATCTGGAATTGGAAGACCGGGTGCGTCGAGAGTCAAGTCATTGTCGTCAAGAAATGTTGTTACTGACAGAAGAGAAACAGAACGCTCATTGCACACCTCGAAGACGCCGAGTGCAGGGCAAACGAGCAGATCTTCGACGACGACAGGAGCGGCCTGATGATGACATATGGGCTAGCCGGGAACGTAAACACCTGGACCCAGGACGGCGTCCGCGTCGGGGCGGCGCACGCGGCGCACGACGACGTGCCGCTGCGGACGCTGATCCGGATTGACGACCGGTTCATGATCTCGGTCGGCACCAAGGACGGCCGGGTCAAGGTGTGGCACTGGGGCCCGGGGCCGACGGACGGCGAGAGGAAGAGGTGGCTGTTTGACCTCTTCAGCGGGGCCTGGATGGTCAGGACCGCCACCGCCGCGTTTGGGAAGATCGCCATCGCGACCCAGGAGGAGGGCAGTTACCTTCACCACGTGCGTGTCTGGGATCTAGAGGCGGTTCGTGCCTTTGCCGCATCACATGTCGACGGGGAGACATAGGGGTGCTGTTTGGCTACCCGTCCCTCTCGCCGCGATGGACGAAGATTAGTCCTCGGCTCTAGGGGTAGATGGGAGACAGGGCGTTTCCGAGTAGGCCCGCCAGAAAAGATTTGGGCCAGAGATTTTGACATGCTGGAGAAAGTATTCATAGCATACCGACCCCAGGCCAAGGGCATCCGAGAGAGCGACCGCGCCTCAGCGCTGACCCTGAAATGAAAGGTGTACAAGAAGAAAAGTCCCGTCGCTAAAGACAAGGCTTTAGCACGCTTAGCCAGTCTCGAATCCTGTTTGCTTATCGCATCGCACAGAATTTAGATCAGCGCGTGCGAGGTCTAATCAGGTCGCTCAGGTAAGATCTCGTGGAGATGGATCCGCACCATCGCTCCGGATGGAAGCTGTGCCGCATCCGGGGGGATCTCTCCTTTTTCCGAATCTATGTAAGCCGCAGGACCCCAACACACACGGGTCCCACTGTCGGAGACTAAGGGCGTCCAAGAATTGAGATCGAGCTTGTCTCCGCCCTATCACCGAGCGAAACGAGAGGACATCCCGAGGTGACTATGATGCGCCGCCGGGAGTCGATGCAGTGAATTCGGCCGCCTCGCCGACGGACCCTCTCTCGCACACCCTATCCCGGGGCGGGGAAGGGGACACAGAGGAAAGTGATCACAGCCGTATCTTGCGCTTCTCGAGCTAGCCGTCGCCTTTCTCGCCTTAGTATCGATTGCTGCTATCTCCGGCATACTTTCCTGCTTCGACAGCAAGCAGGGCCCCAGTACGTCGCTCTGCCTACCTAGTCCTCGGGGCTAAAATTCATATGCCGCTTTCTCTTTCACGCTATGAGAAGCCCCAGGCTCACCCTCCATGTGCCGCAGGTGGCCATATAGTATCAATCTCAACACGCTCATCGCCCTGCTCCCCACCATCTTCCGCGCCGCCATCGTCTTCACCATCGCCGAGATATCGGCCAAGCACGCTGGTACTGGCTCGCTTCCACGGGGCACGCCAACCGAGGGCCCCGGTCGGCTCCAGCTTCACCGTCGGCCCCTTTACCCAACAGGCCATCAAGACCATTCCGTGCCCGCAGACAAGGATCGCTGGCGAAGCGGCTATCCCCATTGCGCATTACGCCTCCGGATCCAACGGAATATTCTCGTCAAGCATTGATTCTTGGGCTCTCCGCAGTCTGATGAAAGGTATCATGTCAGTGGGTTGGTGGATCCGAACAGTAGCTACCTGGCCATCTCTGTCGCTCGCGCAACTGGGAACTGCACATTTCCGGACAATGGGACTGACAGGCATTACGCACTCTCTATTGGAATCTGCAGTCTTCGCGCCGACATCACAGACATTGTGATTGTTGACCATCAGTCCCCCAATATCTTCCTTCGTTACCCCGGGCTAAAATCGGCAACGATCAGCGATAACCCCTATGGCTGCCCTATGGCAGTCGGCTCCGGCAGTAAACTCTCTTCCCGGAAGAGAAAAGATGGCTTCAAACGCTGAGTTATACGGGAAAGTTATCATCGCAACGTCGCGGCCGAAAATCTTCCCACGTGCCCTCAGGCCCTGTGCGTCCCTCGCCCCCTCGGCGGCCACACCTGCAGAGCGGAGAATATTACCGGCGTGCCGCGTAAAGCGGACCGGCTCTTCCTCAACGCTCCGCACATGTTGGCCCTAACTCCACCACCGTAATGCAGGCGCCGTGCGAATGTGTCTAAGGTTGAGCGGCTTGCACATGCACGGCACACGCAGGTTCATGGAGAGGATCCTATTCAAGGGCAACGCACGACACATCCGCACCTAAGTCTAGGCAACGCCACATGGAGACAAAACCGGTAGCTCGAGCCACTGTACGCCTCGGGGAACGCGAGCTTGGCCACCATCGCGGCCACCCTCGACGGCTTCGTCATCACGGTCGCGAACCACATGCGCAAAGACGGGCTGGGCCCCAAGGCCAAGATGGGTTTGCCGTTCGAGGCGCCCACTCTCTGCTTGGTGAGCACCTCCCAGCCGGGACGGCTGACGCCGTGCGCGCCGCGGCGTCCACGAGACCACTGTCCGTACGCAGGTCGACTGGCGCCGGCTTTTCCTGCCGGCGGGGCCTCGTGGCGGTGCTTCCGACAGTGCTGCTGCCCTGCGCGGTTGTTCACACAGCTACTGCGATCGAGGGCTGCCCATCTGGACGAGGAGCGTACTCCTGCCGCTCCTGTAGGGGCTGTTGCTGCGTTGGGACGACGACCGCGACCGCGGACCGCGCGAGGCAGATGGCGGGGACCCGAGGCGCGACGAAGGCGGGCGCCAGAAAGTCGATGGTTCTTGGAGGCTCATGGGCCTGGATGGCGTCGAAGAGACGTCCAAAGGCCTGACCGTGGCCTTCTCGCGTGGTCCAGAGCCGGGCTTTGTGCCCATGTCCAACTCGATAATGAGGAGACGGACCACCGAGATGAGCGCTCGGAACATCGAGTAGACTCCGATGGAGCGGTGGCAGACACGGCACCGTCCCCCCGACGAACGATATGAGAGAGCATGCTATTATCAGAGATGTTGAATTACCGGCGGCCAGCCGCCGTAGTTAGCACTGAGGCGCATGATGGGACAACCGGGATACTAGGGGTAATGTAATGCCTGCTAGGAAGATCGGGATCCCAACGCATAAGAAGACTCCTCTTGTCGCAGACAGATCCCTTCCAAGAATCAAGTAGCAGGAATCTCAACCGAGAATCGGTTCCTTCAACCCATTAGCCCATTAGCTGTTACAGCGGCCGCCTGAGCGTACTCCTGTGTATCAAGAGATCTCCAAAACCCTTTCTGTAGGATTATGGATCAGGTTAGGTTTATCTAACGTCGGTACAAGTAGCGAGTGATACCCCACTCTCGCCTCTTAGGGGCATCAGGCGTGTTAGAGACTATCAGCTGATCTAGATACAGGGTCCAGGCCAACGAAAAACGTCGCCGTGGCAAGCAAAACCCCTCAGGCACGCACAGAACAAGCCGCCTCCCGAAGCCCCGATCTGATGGACCGGCTCTCGGTGGTCATGGTGCGCGGGACGCCCCAGAGGCGTTGCTCAGAGTGGCAGAAATGGGAGGCTTCAACAGGCCGCTTAGCGGTTGTGGTCAGCTGAGCACTATCATCTTCATCCTCTCCCCGGCCGGGTGACGCTTCCCAGACAGTGGCTGAGCTCGCGTTCCGCAACATCATGAACCTGGAACATCCGTTTACGCTGGAGCTGAAAGGAACTGGCCTCACGGGAGAGCTGGGCGACCACTTGACGCTCATGGTGGTCATGACCTCACTAGGTCTCTACTGGCTACGCCAGAATGACAGGACAAAGACGGCGACTGTTGAAGCTGCAAAGAAAATAGATTCAAAGTAAGGTGGCGATTGCTCAGACTTGGGTGTGTGGTAGGGGAATGCTTGGCTGGAAGCAAGGGGAATCCTCCGTGTTGTATGTTTTTGCGTTGTCCCTTTCGTTTGCTATAGGTCGATCTTAGTATCGTGCGCAAAGATGCATTCCCGTAATGTGAGTAAAGGGTATCTTGGTACTCATCCAGAAATTTGGGCCGCCGTATCTTGCCCGACACAATGACCCATGCTGGCACTGTTGAACCTCAGCTTAGAGAGCCCAGCTCAGGAACAGACCATATCCTTGACCTCAAAGCGGTCTCGCAGAACTCCATTAGACTGTCTTCCGATACGCCCTGCTCCTGAAGCATGGTGCCCGAACCCGAGCGTCATATCTAGCAGCCTTTTTTATCCCGACACATGCCGGAGCCCGCTTTGCCCCTCCTCCAGGAACGCACCGCGGTGGCATCCCCCTTTCATAAAAATGACCAACGAGTTCTCATTCAAAGCTGCCTCTATGCCACGTTTTTGCGTAAAGCAGCTAGCCGTTTGTGACCGCCTTCCCGGAATCCATGGGAATAATGAAAAGCCCCCGAGTAAAGAAACAGCGCCTAGAATGCCCAAAAGAGACAACCCTCCACCTTAGAACTTGGCAAACGACTTGACGGCCTTGTCCGCCCTCGGGGTGACACGCAGAACATTGAACCGGACCTGGATTCCAAGACACGTCAGTAGGTCGCCCATATACCACAATACGGGCGCGACCGCTATCCGGCGGCTCCGCATTGACGCCGGCCGCGGGGCACACAACGCATACCGTCTTGCTCAGAGGCCTGCACTGGCCAACGGTGACGTGATCACCCTCCTCAACACGGAAAGCCGGCGAGACGTGGGCGGCGAGGTTCTTGTGGCGCTTCTCGTAACGGGAGTACTTGGGGATGAAGTGGAGGTACTCGCGGCGGATGACCAGGGTACGGTGCATCTTGGTGGAAACGACGGTGCCGTTCAGGATACGGCCACGGATCGAGACGAGGCCGGTGAAGGGGCACTTCTTGTCTGCAGAGGGGATTTCATCGTCAGCCAACCGTCCTCTCCCGCGTTCTGTCTGTTCTTCCGCTACGGTCTCCCAGCGCGCAATCGCCAGAAGTCCATTTTGGCGCTTCCCCCTCCTCGCCAAAAGACCTCCTCTTCCATATTCTCCCCCACCCAAAGCCCCAGGCCTCTCCCACGACTCGGCAGAGTTTCCGGTCTGCCTCCCGAGACCAGCACCTCCATCCCGCCCACCAGCAGACACCAGCAAAATCGCCCGTTCGTCGTCGTCGCGTCACGTACCGATGTACTGTCCCTCGATGGCGGTCTTGGGAGTGCGGAAACCCAGGCCGACATCCTTGTAGTAGCGGCGGCCGCCCTTGCCAGGTCGCGTCGACTTGACCTTGGTTTTGGAGTTGAGGAAGATGTGCGGCTGCTTCTGGAACGCACGCTCCGACTGCACAGTCAATTCGGTCGCCATCTTTGCGGTCGTCTGAGGTTTATCGCTCGTCTGCGTCGACCGAGGGAGTTATGGGAGTGTTGGCGTGGGGGACCAAAGGCTGAGGTTTCACTTTTTTTTCGCTGGGAAGAATGTCACCAAACGCACGCCGCATCTTTTTGCAATTCTGTGTGCCCTGTGTTCGCTGAGTGGGGCTTGGGGCAGGAAAATTGTGGCCTCAGGCAGGAGTCTTGCAAGTCAAGGCGTGGAGAGCCGAGCTGTCTGCGGGTCCCGTCAGGAAGCTGCACCAGCCTCATCAGGTTGCATCTTCGCCATCACGCCATGCTCTGCGGCCATTTTCGCTCCCACCATCGCTGAGGCCATTGGTTTAGTAGCCCTTCCTTCCCAAGCTTGAAGCATAGACCCAGTGGGAGACATCTGCTCAGGCGGGATAATGTTGCAAAGGACATGCCAGGCAGGTTCCGAACAACTTAGCTATCAGCGTGAAAAGACACTAACCGGGTATGAGGAAGTCCGCCCAAGCAGAGCCTTATCGGTTCCTCATGTTCCTCCTCGCTGTAACATCCCGTCCTGTGTTACGTTTGGGGCGTCACGAAGTCAATTAGATCCATGAGGACTTCACCTGTTTCGGGCGACCCCGTCCCCCACCCGTCCCCCGCAAGCACCCAACTTGACGTCAAAAGTTACGTGTTTTTCGACATCAGCCCTTTCAACACGGGCAGACGATACAGAACATATATGCTGCAGTGCTCTCAACGAGCCGCTCTCTACGCGAGATTCCCGGCCTACTTCATGTTGAGGTCCGGTTCGAGGGAACCATACATCACCGAACACCGCCGCTCTATATCACTGAGCCGGAACCGGAGTATCGCTCCTCCACATGGTGTTTTGGTTTCCGTTTCGACTACCACCCAGAGTCGAAGATAGTTGCATTTCCATGCTCGGAGTGGAGGGCTCCTCAATAGCCCATGGATCGAATCATGCTTCCAGCTCGTTGACGAATACGTAAAGCAGTCGCGTCGTGATATGGACCCTGAAGCACAGCTAGTGGAGTTGGCCATCAGACTAGAACGTTTTTTTTTTTTTTTTTTTTTTTTTTTTTTTTGGGCTGGGTACCGTCCACCGGATGCTTAGTAGGCCCGCCGTTAAACGGCAGCAGATGCAACATCTGCGGCATGACTCTATTTTGAGTGAGAACAAGATATCCATGAGAGTAGACGTTCCGCAGATGTTCCGCCATTTCATGGAAGGGTTGACGTCGGGGATGCAGCGCTTCTCCAGTGCCAACATCTTCCGACTGGCAGCTGCAAAAGGACGCTGATTCCAGATTAGCAGGTAGACTTTTGCGCGCAGCTTGCGGATGGTGAGTTCGCTGTGCTCTCGATTCTTCAGCGCGCGGGCTTCCGAAGCATCCAATCATGATTGGAGTGACAGGCCCCGGGCAAGACTCTCAGAGTGGGTCCAATACAAGCGCAACTCGATTTGGCCACTTGGACGGACAAGGTTGGGGCGCAACCTGAGGCGGGCGACGCATCATGCAGACTGAAGTCACAGCCCAAACGCGCAAGCCAGGGTGCAGGCAGCTGCCATTCCCAACGCCCTTTTTACCTGCTTCGTCCTCCTGCAACAACCACTTTGTCCGCGACAGCCGCGCTGGAGCTCCAAGCCTCACAGTCCCAGCCCTTCTAGCTTCTATAATTCATTTCTACCTCGCGACCCCTCGGCTTTTTGAAATGCAAGCGGCCGGACCGAGCATTGACAGGCCGTAACAACCGCACAAACGATTTACCCCCATTCAATCGACAGTAAACAGCCGCCGTCGACGCGAGAACGCCAACCGGTTCCAACAGGCCTCGGCCGCCAGACTGCGCAAAGATGACCGTCTCATGGAATGTGAGTTGACAACCCGTCGCTCGGATTTGTTCCAGACGCTCTACGCCAAGCCCCTCGAGCCGGCTCTCGACAGCTCCAGCTAACCCGAGCCCTGCGCAGGTGGTCTTCCGCATCCTGGGAGACTGCTCCCATCTCGTGTCGAAATGCATCCTCATGTACGCGATACACAGGAACAGGAGCGCCGAAGGCGTCTCTCTGATAACCCAAGGCCTCTACGCGGTGGTGTTTTGCACGAGATACCTCGACATCTTCCAAGAGGTGTTCCCCTGGAACCTCTTCTTCAAGATCTTCTACATCAGCACGTCGTTCTACATCGTCGCGCTCATGCAATGGGTCTACCCGCGGACTCGTGAGCGCGAGGTTTCGTGGAAGCTGGGAGCCGCGGCCGCCGGTGGATCTCTGGCCATCTCCCCGTTCGCCATGTTGATCTTTGAGAAGCACTGGTCCTTCTCTACGGTACGCGCCGCTCCCCGAAAAAGCTCATATTCTGCCCGTGGACGAGCGGTTTCATGCGTGCTCGAGTTCTAACAACCTTTCTCTTCGTTGTTAGTGGCTGTGGGACTTCTCTGAGATCCTCGAGTCCGTGTGCGTTCTTCCGCAGCTCCTCCTGCTTCGCCAGACCACGGTGCCGACCGTCATCGACTCGTACTACCTTCTCGCCCTGGGCGCCTACCGAGGCCTATATCTGATCAACTGGATCATGCGCGGGATGGACCCGACGCACCGGCCGCCGAATGCGGTGTCGGTCATCTTCGGCATCGTGCAGGTGGCCCTCTACGTCGACTTTGCGTGGGTGTACTACAGCCGGCAGCGGGTCAAGCTGCGAAACGGCGGCGTGGTCGATTCGGATGACCTCAGCCGGGGCTGGCTGCTGAACCGCATCTTTGGCAACAGGCACGTGCGGGAGGACGACGAGGAGAGCACGCCCGCGCTGGGAGGCCAGGCGCCACGAGCCTCGCGGGCCAAGTGGGGCGCCAGGGGCATCTCGGTCAGCGCCGACGACACGACGCTGGAGCATGACCGTGAGCGGTCCGACGGCGACCACAACGTGGACGGGTCTGTGGACCCGGACGCCAAGATGAAGGACCCCGACGAGCTGGCGCTCGCGCTCGACGAGGACGACGATGAGGGCATTCCATCTGCCGGGTCGTCATCAAACAGCCGCGGGGACTCGAACAGCGGGGTCAGGAACGACGAGTGGAATGACTGACCACCAGGCTACCTAGCGCGAGATGATGTCTCTGACGCATGTTAGTCCGCCTTTTCGCAATTGTCGCTAAGAATCCGAGTAGCCAATGTCGACTACCTATATCCATCCCGTGATCCTCCGCCACCTTCGATAGTCTCGGTATCTGGTAGAGGGCGGCGTCTCCTTATTATTCCCACTTCCCTTGTCTCACCATCTTGGTCTAGATTTCATTCTTCCTTTCCGCTACCGTTATTTCATCTTGGTATTTTTGGTTGAATCGTTGCTTTGGGACGGGACACAATTAGCGGGAGGTATCAATCAATCATTCGTGTAGGCTTATCAGGTCACAGGTGACATGAGACGGAGGTCTATGAACGATGTCATTTTTGAAGTCCAACGGAGGTTCCGAGTCGCAACAGCGGTCTGGTGCTTTGGATTCGGTTTGTACGTTGCACAGTGCACGCGACTTGGCGTTTTGCCCACCTGTCGTCATCCCCGCTGGTTGCAAAGCAGCAGCCATCTCGACCAAAATTCAATCACAAAGCGATTGGTGAGAGGAAGGAAGGAATAAGGAACGAAGGCAGCACGAGCGAACCCTATTTTCCCGTTCCGATCCTGAGTCTCGTCCAACCCCGCTCTTCCTTCCCTGCCCATATTCACCAGACCCGAAAAGCCAGACAGGCGCGCCGTTGGGGTCACGAGGACGGCACCCAATGCCTATCACCACCTGGGAGTAGAGATCGCCTCCTGCTAGTCCAGCTCGGCAGCGACAACCCACCTACCCCGGCCCGTTGGCGCCGGACGCACTACTGCAGCAGCAGGCGGACGGCGCAGTTGCGGGGGAGAGCGACTCAGACCGCTGCCGAAAGGAGAAGGAGGATGGCGCCAAGTCAAGTGCGCAGGAAAGCGGACAGGCGTGATGAGTGGCAGGAGGGGAGGGGGGTCAGCAGCTGGAAACAGTGTCGAATGGCCACCCGCTGCTTTTCCCGCCATGTGACTTGAAACAGAACGCGACCGTTAAAACATCCCGACTGGTTGTGTTTCTCAGCCTCAGCGGTTCTGGCTGTTCTGTTCCTCGTTCTTTTTTTTTTCTCCTGTCTACGTCTGTTTCCCCGAGTGAGGCTGGATTATAAAGGGCTAGCGGCAGCCTTTCCCTTCTCGCGATCTTGCGTTGTCTTTTCTGTTTGTTGCGTCCTTTTCTTTCGTCTTTTGTCTTCGGGTCGAATTTCCTCGCGGCGGTCAATTGCCATTTTTCTCGCTTCTATTGATAGAAATAGATCAAACGACCAACCCGCATCGCCAACGAACGTTTACGTAGGTACAGGTAACCTAGGGAACGAACATACTCCTTTCCACGCGCAGCCAACTCTAAATGTTGGTTGGTCGGGGATGCAACCTCAAGGTGGTGCTGGCTAACAATGGACGAACACAAAGCTGGCAGCGGCCGACAGCCGTGCTGCATGCACCTAGACTTGCCCCTCAAACCGATTGGGCACACCCTGTATCCGGCCAAACACAACCCGCCGCCCATATAATAAGGTACGTGATGTGGGTTGAGGCTTGGTGCAACGAGTGGAACCGATATTCTTGCTCCCCAGCTGCCTCTTGCTTCCGCCCGAGTTTGGTGGCTTTATTTCAAACCTTGCCGAACTGTCATCTCTACTGTTTTACCGTGTCCATTTCCTTCTATTTCCTGATTTCCCACTCCTCTTTTTCCAGCGCAATTATGTCACCTTCCGGAGATGGGAACATGGATCTCATAAACCTTCGGCGTGGCCCGCCATAATCCTTTCTGGGCGAGCGGATGCCCTCGTTTGACACGACACCAGTCTTGCCGCTCGTCTCGGTGGTACTAACCATCACAAACACGCATACAAACAGAGCAGACGATGCTCCTGGCCCGCGCCTGGGGTTGGCTTGTCGCCTTGGCCCTCTCGAGGGTGCCGGTCTCCGCGTCACCGGCAGGCCTCGGCGCATCCTACAGCCATGGCGGAAACGACAGGCTCTTAGGGTCCCGAGCCCGGCTGCCGCCTCGCGCATCTGCAGGCCCGGACTTCCGTGTCCTGGACGAGGTCATGAGCGCCCTCAAAGTCCTGCAGGACAACTACTTTGAGCCCTGGAAGGGAACGTGGCCCAGCGCCATCGACTGGACCGCAGCCGTTGTCGGCACGCAGGTCTCGGGCGCGCTCACCTCTCTGTCTCACGCCCTGACCGCGGGCGAGGGCACCAGCAGCAGCAGCGATAAGGATCGCGAGAACCTGATCGCCCTCTACTTTTCCCAGATGCTGGGCTTCTACTTTGGGCAGAACGACCTCGACCTCCGCGGCCAGGCCTACGACGACATGCTGTGGGTGGTGCTCGGGTGGCTCGAGACTGTCAAGTTTGTTAACCTCCACTCGCATCTCTACTTCCCCTCGGGGACGCCGCGCCTGCTCCCCGGACAGCAGAAGCTCCTGGACCAGGGCTCGGGCGAGACGTACTTTGGTAACGTCTGGACGCCGGCCTTTGCCCACCGCGCCCGCATCTTCTGGGAGCTCGCGGCCAAGGGCTGGGATACCAAGTGGTGCGGCGGCGGCATGAACTGGAACCCGCGCCTGCAGGTGTACAAGAACGCCATCACCAACGAGCTCTTCGTCGCGGCCTCCATCTCCATGTACCAGCACTTCCCCGGAGACCCCAACGAGTCGCCCTTCAACCTGCCCGGCGGCGGGCGGCGCGGGCCCCATCCCAAGCACGAGCAGAGGCACCTTGACGCCGCCGTCGACGGCTACGTCTGGCTCCGTAAGTCGGGCATGCAGAACGGGCCTGGCCAGTCCCCTGAGGGCCTGTACGTGGACGGCTTCCACATCTCGGGCTGGGGCGATCCGTCCAGTAACAACACGGCCTGCGACGTCCGCAACACCATGGTCTACACGTACAACCAGGGCGTCATCCTCACCGGGCTCCGTGGCCTCTGGGCTGTCAAGGGTAACGCCTCGTACATCGCAGACGGCCACCACCTGATCCGGTCCACCATCAACGCCACGGGCTACGATCTGGCTAAGAACCGGCCCGTCGACGACCTTGCGAGCCTGAAACCCGGCGAGATGCCGCCTTGGCGCGGCCTGGGCCGCGCCGGCGTGCTGGAGGACCAGTGCGACGTGAGCGGGTCGTGCTCCCAGGACAGCCAGACGTTCAAGGGCATCTTCTTCCACCACCTCGTCGCCTTCTGCGGCACGCTCGAGGACTCCCCGGCCTCGGAGGACCTCCGAGCGACGCACAGCAGCTCGTGCAGGTCGTACAGGGGCTGGGTCGAGCACAACGCCAAGGCGGCCCAGTCCACGCGCGACCCCAAGGGTCGCTTCGGCATGTGGTGGACGGCGGGGCTGCTCGACATTGTGGTTGAGGACCTCGAGGGCGTCAAACGACGATCAAGCAACTCGCCCAGCAGCGCTGGAGAGGAAGAGCTGGAATCGATCGACTACCGGACGTTTGGCGTCCCGGATTCCCTCGAATGGATTCCGGAAGGAGGTGCCGCGGGCTCCTCGGTTTTGAGTGGCCAGACGGCCGCGGCGGCCGAGGCGGAGAGGGAGATGGGCGAAGACAATGGGCCTGCTGAGGATCTGAAGGGCCAGACAACGTTCTCGGTGCAGGCCCGGGGACGTAAGGGGACGGATCCGAACGACCGGGGACGGGGCCGGACGGTGGAGACGCAATCTGGAGGGCTGGCGGTCCTAAGGGCCGTGTGGGAGCTTTCGAATCTCGTTTAAGCGTGTTATCGTTGGTGGTCGAGCATAGATACGCGCCAGTGCATACGTCCGTTTTTACGCTTTTAGGCAACATGAGTATCAGCATGAATAGAGCTGCATTTCAAGGACTGGGGGGAGACATTGGATACTGGCCCTGTGAGACCATTTGTCGACAACGAGTCGTTTTATTATGCCCACCACGGCGATATCCACCCCTGATCATCATGACCACCCATCTCCCACTTCGGGAACAGTCGGGGACGTCGTAGGCACATACGGTTCATACAGAAGGCTATACAATAGACACAAGAACGAGCCTGATCCGCGACGGCGGACCGGCCATAGAGCCTCCCAAAAGAAAACCAGGACATTGGGCCTTTCCAGTCCGTTTGAGCCACCCAACTCCTCCAGCCAGCCAGCCCACCGACGGGAGTGGAGGTAAAAAAGAAACCGCCCCTTAGAGGAAAACGTGATAATATGTCATAAACCAAGATGGGGTAAATATGGATAAAGAATAATAGGAGTAATAAATGATATAGAGACGAAATAAAAGGGGAAGCAAAAATATACCAAAAGAACAAGTAAGGAAGAAGCAAAGAAGAAAGATTCACTGCAGGAACCTCTTCTCAAACTCGCGGAACAGCTGCGGGGTGATGTCGTCGCTGCTCATGCCCTCGACCTCCCAGAGCACGCCCTTGCGGGCGTAGTGCTCGAGCAGAGGCTCGCTGGTCTCGCGGAACTTTTGGAAGCGCGAGCGGTACACCTCGGGGCAGTCGTCCGGGCGGCGGACGAGCGGCTCGCCCGTGACGTCGTCGCGGCCGGGGACGCGGGGCGCGTTGAAGTCGTCGTTGTAGACGCGGCCCGAGGGCTCGTGGACCATGCGGCCGGCGATGCGGCGCATGATGACGTCGAGCGGGGTGCGGAGCGACACGACCAGGTTGACGGGCACGACGTGGTCGAGGCGGGCGGCCTGGGCGGCCGTGCGCGGGAAGCCGTCCAGGATGAAGGACGCGGCCGGATCGTCCGACAGGCGAGGCGGCGGGTCCGAGTTCAACCCCGCGGGGGCGGACATGAAGACGTCGTTGCTGATGGGGGCAGCAGAAGCGGCGGCGGCAGCGGCGGAGGCGAGGGTCAGGATGCTGGCCTGGCCGCCGTCGGCAAAGAGCCAGCCGCGCTTGTTGAACTCGTTGCTGATGAGGCGCAAGATCAGGTCGTCGGGCACCAGGCCGCCGGCCTTGATGGTGCTCTCGACCTTGATGCCTGGAGGGTGGTGGGCTCTGACGTTAGGGTACGTGTGTGTATTTTAAACGCGTGAGGTGGAAGCAAGAGAAAAAAAAACCCCCACCGAGAGGCGTCCTGCTCTTGACATTGTTGCGGAGAAGATCGCCAGAGCTGATGGAGGAGAGCTGGGGAAAGCGCTGGAGCAGCCGTTCCGACTGCGTGCCTTTGCCGACTCCGGGCGCACCAACAAGAATGACGCGGGCGGCCCTTTGAAGGCGCATGTTACACGATCTAGGCACGAGCGTCGCAGGGGTCCAGTCAAGGCCACGTCTGTCTTGACAGAGAAACCCGGGGGCGCGGCTGGACGAGGGGCGTCGCAAAAAGACGGCCGCAATGAAACGAAACGGGTGGCTCTCGAAGGAGCCGGGGCGAGAGAAGTGTTGGACTGACTCTGTCAGGACGAGTCCATGTCGGAGCAGGCCCTCTCCTTCCTCTTATTATTTTTTATTTTTTTCCGGTATTTATTTTATTCTCCGGAGTTGAGGAGGGGAAATGAGGAGAGGTGGGAAGGGCAGCTCAACCTCCCCAAACATCGGCCAAGGCTCGGACAACCCACCCCGGCAATGCGCAAAGAAAGGCCGGCGTCAACGTCCCAGACTTAGGTTGAGTGAGTGTGTCTGTGAAGGAATGAAATGTGCAACGGCGGTGTAACGGCCCAGGCGTTGAGCACATGGAACGACGGGCGCTCCCTTCGAATCCATCACAGCACAAAAAGACGGGAGAGCATTTCCTCCTCATGGCGCCATCGGGAAACTCGGAAAGGCGGGGAGGACAAAGAAACGAGCCAGTGGACGGGGACTCGGACCGACAGGGGCCACCTAGATTGTGTTGGCCCAATGTGGGCTCACAAATCGCCTCCACAAGTGCATGTGTGTGCTGCATAGCTCGCCCGCCGCTTGCCGCTAGGCTTAGAACTGGCGACAGGGGCCGGGGTGGTCAGTCCGGCTTCGGCCTGGCGTCACAGTGTCTGCTGGCGTTTTTTGTTGAGGCACACGGCCCGGATCATGATCATGCGGTTTTGCCCAAAGAACAGTCTCGCAATGTGCTTTTTTTTTTCGTCTTCTTTTTGTTTTGGAAAGGCATGGGTGACCATGTACAGTGATGAGCATTTTCAAAGCATCAATGCACAAAAGAATCTGCGAGCCGTTGCTGTTCCTCCACAATACCCCGCGAGAGGGTTTCGGACATGTGGCTCAACCCACTTCACGTGCGTGGCACCTTGGTTGCTGTACTTGGACCGATGGCCATGTGTCGGCCTTTCAGAAGGTTTGGCTGTTTGGGGCTTCCCTTAGACGGACTTTGCCGCTTGACTGGTCCGGATTCCGGGTCCCACTGGCCCGAGTCTGACGAAATGTCCGGAGAGACAGCCATCAAGAGTAGGGCAGTGCTTCGGCTTTGTCGGCCTGGCGTGGAAAGTCCGGGGTAAGCAGTAGATCCTACCAGGTGGGCACGATAGAAAGAGGGAAAATGTATCCGTCACCAAGGCAGCCTCGTAGCGCACTGCTGCCTAGTCGTGCCAGCTCATTGTCGACAAGCAGAAAGATGTTGAACTGTACCGAGTAAACGTCCACACTGGAACGGGCCCGTGGCAGGTGGATAAATGCGTTGGCGAGCGGGCCCGCCGGAATCCATCACCCGCCGGAATGGAGTGGCAGAGGAGCTGCGACGAAACAGGACAGTCACGTGATTTGCCAGGCCGCCTGCAGCTCCAGACGCGGCTCATCCTATCAGAGATGCTCGCCCCTGGACGTAGCATTGTAACTGGACTCTGCTGGACCTGACTTGCCCAAGCCCAAGTCTCCGACCAGGCCCGCATGCATGCATATTGCAGAGACAAATGCCTGAACTTTTTTCATTATTCCATGTACGGGCACTTGCTGACCGACGCTGGCGCATCGTTCATGTCAAGATAGATCGGCCGTCGTCCTTTCTCGTCCGTGTGCATTTTCTCTCTCCTGCCAACCAACAAACCACCACCGCCGCCGCCACCACCACGGTTTGATTTTCTCCGCCGATACCATCACAGTCCAACCAAGCCTCTCTATCCGCACGCACAGACACATACCCACAGTCGTCATCATGAGCGCCTCAGCGGCGGTCGCCCGCCGCTCCGTGGTCATGAACCCGTTCATGGGAAACGGTACAGACGGTCCCCGAGCCATTCCATCCTTCCACTGATAGCAGGCGCTGACATGCAGCACCCGCCGCCTCGACCAGGCCGTGCACTTCCTCGATCAGTCCTCAGAGCCTCCCAGGCACACCTCGGAAGGCACTCCCGCAACCTCGGTCTGCAGAACCCGGCCGTCGCCCTATTCATTCCCCTCCGCAGCCTGTCCACCGAGACCCACGCCGGCAGGGGCATTCCCTCGGGCCCGCCACCCGGCTTTGATCCCAAGAAGGCTAAGAACCCTCTGCCGCGGGACGATAGTAAGACCGCGGCGGCCAGCAAGGGAGAGGCAAAGGCCAAAGCCTCCGCCGAGACGCCCAGGAAGGACGTCTCGGCCGTGAGCGCCAAGGGAACCGCCGCCGCCGCCGCCGCCGAATCAAGCTCCCTTTCCAAGCTGGCGAGCGAAAAGGCCTTGGAGATGGAGAAGAAGGAGGAGCCCAGAAAGGAGGAGAAGAAGCTGTCGCTGGGCCAGAAGATCAAGAAGGAGGTGATGCACTACTGGGACGGCACCAAGCTGCTGGCAACCGAGGTCAAGATCAGCAGCCGGCTGGCGTTCAAGATGGCGGCCGGATACGAGCTCACGCGCCGCGAGAGCCGGCAGCTGCAGCGCACGGTGCAGGACCTCGGGCGGCTGGTGCCCTTCTCCGTCTTCGTCATCGTGCCCTTCGCCGAGCTGCTGCTGCCCGTGGCGCTCAAGCTATTCCCCAACCTGCTGCCCAGCACGTACGAGGGCCAGAAGTCGAGGGAGAAGAAGGCGTCGATGCTGCGGGCCACGCGTGCCGAGGTCAGCGGGTTCCTGCGCCAGACCCTCAAGGAGACGGGCCTGCCCGTGACGGCGGCCACGACGCAGCGCGAGGAGTTCACAAACTTCTTCCGCAAGCTCCGGGCCACGGGCGAGAAGCCGACGGCCGAGGACGTGATCCGCGTGTGCAAGATCTTCCGCGATGACCTGACGCTCGACAACCTGTCGCGCCCGCAGCTGGTGTCCATGTGCCGCTACCTGAACCTCAACACGTTCGGCACCGACATGATGCTCCGGTACCAGATCCGCCACCGCATGCGGCAGATCAAGCGCGACGACCGCGCCATCTCTTTCGAGGGCGTTGACAGCCTGACCACGTCGGAGCTGCAGGTGGCCTGCGCCAGCCGCGGCATCAAGACGTTTGGTGTGTCGCCCGCCCGCATGCGCGAGGACCTGCAGACGTGGCTGGACCTGCGGCTGCGCGAGGGCGTGCCCTCGACGCTCCTGGTGCTGAGCAGCGCATACTCGTACGCCCAAGCCGCCGCCGGCGAGGGCGAGGCCACCAGCCAGATCGACGCGCTGACGGGCGTGCTCTCGTCTATCCCCGAGGAGCTGTTCCACGAGATCGAGCTCGAAGTGCACAACGCCGAGGGCGCCGCCACCAACAAGCAGCGGCTCGAGGTGCTCAAGGAGCAGCAGGAGCTGATCGAGGAGGAGAACGAGCAGAACCAGGAGAACGCCGAGACGGGCCTGGCCACGCCGCGCGACGTCGACGACATCGACGAGAAGGAGGAGCGCGAGATGGAGGCGGCCAGGCAGGCGGCCACCAAGAGCCTGGACGGCGTCGAGAAGGCCCAGGTCGGCGACATGGTCGACGCCGAAGCGACTCAGCGCCTGGCCGAGAAGCCGTTGGCGGACCAGAAGGCGCCGGTAGCAAAGCAGAGCGACAACTAAGGGCATGGAATCTATACGCCAACGGACGCCCTTTTTCGTATTGTCTTTTCTCTCTTCTTTTTCATTTGATTCTCTTATTCTTCCAGTTTTGTCTTCGCTCTCTGGCAATGGGACCGGATATCCCTCGCATCATCTCCAGTCTAGATCGAAACTCTGCAGAGTGGGTTTGGAGTCAAGCAGGGAGGCAGACACTCTCATTCATATTTTTTTTTCTCATCTTATTTCTCCCTCTCATTCACCCACACACTCGTTCACATCTCTTATCAGTTCGTTGCTCTTTTTACACTTGTCAGGGCGGCTTTTGTCGTTGTATACGGAACCAACACTTGCATGGAGTCGGGAAAGGGGACCTGGTTATAGACTAAGAGAAAGCATCCATCTCACTCGACACAGGAATTATAGAAACTAAGAATAGGATGTAACAAAACTGTGCAATTAAATGTCTTAGGTTGATTGCCCGACCACTATGGCGATGATGTCTTTTGCAGCTAATTAATTCAAAAGCTCAGCGCCCGTGCTGAATTGGGTGGGGCCTAGCGCCAACTTCACAAGCCGCCCCCGCTTCAGTACGTCAGCATGTGGCGGGCGCGGGAGAGCATCGACGCCGGTCTTGCTGAAGCTTGCCAGAAGCAGCCCGTACTCTCTGGCCACCCACAGACGACACCAGTTTGAGCTAATCCGACAAACATTGAGCCCGCCACCGTCAGCCGCGCGTTCCAGTCCGTTCCCGACGCAGCCTTCCGCCCACCGACGTCGTCGCCCGCCCCATCGAGCAAAGCCAGCCAGCCCCTCCAGACCAAGACCCCCCGTACCGTCGTCATCCAAGAAAGAAGCAACCTACCACCACAGCGGCACCACCACCGCCACCACGCCGGCGCCGAAAGACCTCCCTACTCACCAAAGACACGGTCCGCTTCCCCCTCTCCACGAGGGCGGACCGCGCCCCCAGGATGGCGGGCCTCGACCAGGACAACTTCTCTAACATCTCGTGGCACAGTGACCACCCAGGCGCCGGCATGGGTGGTGGCCCGGCGAACCCGGCAGGCGGCCACGACGGCGCCTCGGACTCGGAGGCCGCCGACACGAGGCACGCGCCCCGCGAGCCCGAGCCCAATTACAACCGCCTCGACGCCCACGGCCTCGGCGACGAGACGCTAGAGTGCACCGTCTCGGCCCCGATCAAGGAGAACGACGGCACCAAGGATGCGTTTGTGTCGTACCTCATAACAACCGATGTTCGTCTCTTCCCCTGATGGCTCCATCCTCCTCTTCCTCGTTGGTTCTGTTCTGACCGGCACATGTCCTGCCATGGGCGTCCTGCACCCTCCTCCTCTTCTCCAGACAACATTCCCGTCGTTCCAAAAGCACCACGTCTCGGTGCGACGCCGCTTTACAGACTTCGTCTTCCTCTTCAAGACGCTGTCCAAAGACTACCCGGCATGCGCGGTGCCGCCGCTGCCGGACAAGCAGCGCATGGAGTACGTGCGCGGCGACCGCTTCGGCGCCGACTTCACGACGCGCCGCGCCCACTCGCTGCGCCGCTTCCTCGCGCGCTGCGCGCTGCACCCGATCCTGCGCCGCAGCGCCATCCTGCACACCTTCCTCGAGAGCCCGGACTGGAACGCGACGATGCGGTCGCGCGCCAGCAGGAGCGTCTCCCTCGGCAGCGGCGGCGGCGACCAGTCCGGCCTCGGCCCGGGGTCGCCCGACCTGGCGGGCGGCGGTGGCGGAAACGGCGGCGGGGCCAACAGCATGGCCAACAGCGTGTTTGACAACTTTGCCGACACCTTCATCAACGCCTTTACAAAGGTGCACAAGCCGGACCGGCGCTTCATCGAGGTGCGCGAGCGCAGCGACAAGCTGGACGAGGACCTGGCGCACGTCGAGAAGCTGGTGGCGCGCGTGGCGCGGCGCGAGGCCGACCTCGAGTCGGACCAGCGCGACCTGGCCGAGCAGTTCCAGAAGCTGGTCGTGCTCGAGCCGGGCGTCGAGTCCGCCGTCCGCGCCTTCGCCGCCTCGGTCGAGGACACGGCGTCGGGGCTCCGCGGCCTGCGAGAGGCGACCGAGCAGGACTACCTGGGCAGCCTCCGCGACCTGGCCGCCTTCAGCGGCGCGCTCAAGAACCTGCTGAAGGCCCGCGAGCAGAAGCAGCTCGACTTTGAGCAGCTGACCGAGTACCTCAACAAGAGCCGCGCCGACCGCGACGTCCTCGCCTCGGGCGGCTACGGCGGCTACGGCGGCGTCGGCGGCGCGGGAGGCGCTCTGGCCGGCGCGGGCGGGTTCATAAGGAGCAAGATCGAGGACGTGAGGGGCGTGGACCACGAGCAGTCGCGTCGAGAGCGGCAGCGTAAACTCGAGATGCGCATCGACGAGCTCACGCTCGAGGTGGAGCGCGCCAAGCGCACGTCCGAGATGTTCGACGAGGAGGTGGTCAAGGAGGTGGCCGACTTTGAGCGCATCAAGCGCGTCGAGATCAAGCGCCAGTTCGGCAGCCTCGCGCAGTCGCACACGGATTTCTATGACGCTACCATTGACGTCTGGGAGAGGTATATCCGGGAGATGGACAAGGACGGCGCTATTGCCGCGTGAGGCGGTTACTGTCTGTTTAATATTCTTACCGCTGCCTCCTACTACTTGTGCGTGCTTTTTCCTTGCCTGGTTCGCTCGTTTTATGCATCATCCATATTTGGCTGGGAAAGGGCCCGGTGTTTTTTTCTGTTGGTTCTGGCCGTGTCTGATTTCCTAATCGTCTTTTTCGATATGCATACGCTGTCCCTTTTTCAGTCATGGATTTTGTGCCGGGTTTTCAGTCGTGTGAAGAAAAAAAAAAAAAAAAAAAAAAAGAGAAAAGGTCGGGACAAATACCCAAGAAAGAGAGACGCACGTGGAGATTCTTGTCAATAATATTATTTGATTGCCGTACCCTGTCGACGCTTGCTGCTGCTTTATGCCCCATCGCCACATAATAGACATTGCGCCGAGAGACTTGCCATGAGTTGCAGACTGGGTGGGTGTCTTGGAAAACATCAACTTATCCCCAGGACAAATCAAAGTGCTAGTATATATAATTTGTTTCTCTCACTCCAAGACATGTTAGACCCGATATCGACAGCAACACAGCACACCGCAACAGCCGCAACAGATATCGTTTTTGTATAAACTCCAAGGAGAAACCAAACACCTTCGCAAATACATGGCAACAAATCCTCCCGAACGCCTCTCGAGAATAAACAATAGAAAAACAAAACAATAAAAAAACAAAGACCACCTATCCGCCCGAGAATGCAGCTGTAAGAGATGCAAACATGGTGTGTCGATGCTGTCTAGCGGGATGATAATGATAAAAAAGAAGTAGAGGGTACAGGTGAATTATGTCGGGTGTTCGTTCGTTCATGGACGCGTGCGGGTTGAGGGCGAGGGTGACGTTGCAGCCGTCCATCTCCATGACGGCCAAGCTACAGTAAAGTCCGAGTCCATGTTTCGCTTTTATATACGGTAAATCAGTAGGGAAATCAAACACCACCCTCTTAACAACCCTCCCGGCCACTGCTCTTTTTCAAGCCCCTTCACCTCCGGGCCTTGGAGGCCGTCTTGTCGGGTCCAGACTCGGAATCTGAGTCCGAGTCCGACCCGTCGCCGATCACGTGATGGAGCTCGTCATCCTCACCAGCGTCGGCGTTGCGCTTCCCCTTGCCCTTGGCCTGGCTGCTGCCCGGCACGCTGTCATCGCGGTCTCGGTACTGCTCCTCGACAAAGTCTTCCTCGTCCTCGCTGCCGCCGGCAAAGGCGTCGTACAGCTCTCCGCCACGCGTCTTGCGGCCCTTCTTGCCCGCCGCGAAGCCCTTCTCGCCGCTGTTGAGACCCTGCGTCTCCTGCTCGTCCAGGAGCTCGAACTCGTAGTTATCGCGCGGGCTGTTCCGGAGCCGGCGCCGGCGGGCAATGAAGAGGTAGATGCCCAGGCCGAAGCAGAAGGCGACGATGAGCCCGACCGCGCCGTAGATCCAGGCCTGCGTCCTCGACGACACACCAAAGGTGGGCAGGAAGGATGGCAGCCAGGAGCTGCTGCTCTGAGCGGCGGGCGTGTCGGTGGTGCCGGATGCTGGCGCTCCCGTCGGGTCGCTGGCGCCGGACTGCGTTGTCGAGTAAGATTTGCTCTTGACCGGCCGGTTGGGCACGGCGTCGGTCGGGACGGCGGGGGCCTTGGTGGGGGGAGCCGCCGGGGCCATCGTCGTGGTGTGCGCGGGAAGAGTGGTGGTTTCGGGCGAGTCGTGGTCGGCATCGTCGTTCTTCTCAGGCATGGGCAGCAGAGTGGCCTTGGAGGCATCCTTGGCCTCACCCCAGAGCTTCAAATGCCAGTCGGTAAAGTTACCCTCGTGCTCATTGACCTTGCTGTCCTTGATGACAATGGTCCATGTACCGACTCCGGACTCGCCCCAGTGGGCAACGCTCATGAAGGTCCAGTCCTTGTAACCGGCCCGGGTGTTGTCCCGCTCGCGAGTGACCGACAGGTGGCTGACGACCTTGCTGGGGCTGATGAGATCAACGTTCAGATCGCCTCGGCGTGTGTGCTCCACGTTCATGGTGACGGTGACATGCTCCAGCCTCTCGAGGTTGGCCTGGTTGAGCATGTCGGCCGTGACTTCGAACTTGACCGCCAGGCCCGCGTCGCCCTGCGGGATGGCCTTCTTGACGTGGATCCAGGGTGAAAAGTACCAGGCCTGCGGCTTGACGAGTTTCCACGTCTTGGCGAGCTCGACAACGCCCCAGGTGTCCACCTTGCCGTAGCCGTACGTGTGACTGAACTTCTTCCCGATGGAAGTGTCCTGCCACTCGCCATCCTCCAGGTTGACGGGAACGGCGCTCATGAGGGCGAGGTACTGCATGTCTCTCCAGGTGAGATCGTTCCGCACCTGGAGGACGAGGGCGAAGATGCCGGCCGCCAGAGGGGCGGCCGCCGAGGTACCACCGTGCTGCTTGTAGCATCTGTCTGCGCCCACGTCGGTAGTGTGCTGAAGAAGAGGAGTGATGACGGATCAGCATTGGCTCGTAGCATCGCGTGGGTGGTCGACTGGACATTGTGAGAAAAAAAAAAAAAAAAAAACTTACAATGGCGTCCCCGGAGCCACTCGAGTATGTGACAACCAGGTTGGCGGAGCACGACTCGGAGTAGTACGGGTGCTGGCCCGTCCTATCGATTGCACCAACGGTGATGCTGTATATACTGTTGGTGTAACCGTCAAAGTTGCAGTTGTCACCAGACATGGCACCGTTGCCGCTGGCGAAGACGTAGATGGACCCCTTCCCGTTGCGGCCGTTCTGGATGGCGTTGAGCATGGCACGGCGAATCAGGATGCCGGGGCGGTCCATGCTGACGCCATCATCGGGCGGGCCCCAGGAGCAAGAGTAGATGTGGTTGTTGTGATAGTCGAAGTTCAGGGCAACGGCCTCGTCGGCGTCGCTGATAAGTTTGCTGAGGATGCGGATGCCCGAGACCTTGCCGTCGTACGCGACACCGACACCGCACACGTCGTTGCGGACAGCAGCAACCTCGCCGGCGCAGCGGGTGCCGTGCCTGTCGTCCGAAAGCCTCGGCTTCGGGTCGGGGTGCTTGTCGTTGAAGTCGTAGGAGCCCTTGGCATAGTAGTTGTCCTTCAGGTCCCTGCTGTCCATGTCGAGGCCGTCGTCGACGATGGCCACGGTGCTGTTCTTGCCCGTGATGCCCGCCAGCCACACGTCGGTGACGTTCACGTCGTGGCCAGCCTGGATGGGGTTGATCAAGTGCCACTGTTCGAGGAAGATTGGGTCGAAGATGTTCAGCGATGTGGCGACTGATTTTTGCTTCGCGACGATCTGGGGGTCGGGCTGGCCTCCGAATCTGGGCGGGTGTGGTCCAAATCTTGGGCCACGCGGCAGGCGCTTCTCCCAGGGCGCGCGCAGAGCCTGCTTCTCGGAGAAGAGGACACCGTTGAGGGCCGAGTCGCCCCGTTTCCTAAGCCGCTGATCCCGCACCTCCCTCTTCACTAAGTCGTGGGGCGTCTTGATGCCCGAGAAGATGTAGTGGTCCGCCAGCTCTCCAAGCGAGCCCTCGTAGTTCAGTCCGAGCTCCCTGGCGACGGCCTTGGGCGACGTGCGACGATCGACGTGAAGGACGTAGTAGTCGTTGGCGTCGTAATCCCGCCGTGCGAGCCCGGCCGGGGCCGAGGCAGAAGCAAGCGCCGCGACGCCCAGGAGGGCAGCGCCGTGGGCGAACTTCATGGCGGAAAAGGGTTGCGGTTCGCGACGTGGCCTCGGGCCGCGGATCGCTATCGGCCGAGGGTGGGGAAGGAAAAGAGGAAGAGAAACTGCGTGCCTATTCGCTCGGCAGCATAAGAGGGCGAGTGACGAGTGGTACTATCAGGCAGACGAGGCAGCCGTGGGTGGAAACAAGAATGAGTAAAAAAGGTTCTTGTCAGACGTTGTCGTGTCCCGAACCGGGCCGTCGGCGCTTTGTGGCAGAGAGGAATGAATGCAGCCAGCACCCACAAGAGCAAGCTATGAATCGAGGAGGTGGTGAAGGGGAAGCGGAAGCGGAAACGGAAGAGAACAAACCACAGGCCCGAAATTGGTTGTGAATAGAGAAATCACAATAAGAAACAAAAACGAAAAAAAAAAAAGGAAGAAGCTCAAAAATGAACAAGCAGTCGGCGTTGGGTCTAGAAGAGTTTGAGAGGCTAGAAAGACAAGAAGCCGCAATGGGCCGCCGGCACGGAAATAGTACCGGTATGTACCTGTCCGTCGTGCCTCGCGCAGGGACTCTCTCTGCGTCTTGTTTCAGCGGTTTGGAAGGCCAGACGGAACGGACACGGAGGCAGTGCCAGGGAGTGGAGGCTCCAGATTCGTGCGGCGTGTGGAGAGGTGTCCTTGCCGCATCATCGCGTCCAATCCCTGTCAGTCGAGGGCAAGCCACGGCGTGCATGTACCCGTGGAAAAATAAGCACGAGTCTGACACATCCATTTGCGACCCAAAAGCAGAGGGAGAAAATCTGTTGATTTTTCTTCTTTTTTTCCTTGGAATTGGCTTTGAGCTACTTGTCGCGCCGCAAAAGCAATTTTTTTTTTTTTTTCACGGTTTCGTCACCATATTTTACGACCGGAAACGATGTTTTCCTTTCTTGTGTCCCTCGAATTTGGTACCTGCAAAAATTGCCGACTGCCCCCTGCACGGGCCGCGGGCCCAAGGTGGATGGCTTGGACGCAGACTGCGGTTGTTCCTGGCAGGGGCGGAGCTGTGCTTCGGTTGCGGCCTCAGGAGGCTACCTGGCACTGTCTCGGGCGCGCCGAATGTGGTGGGCTCTCACAGTGCGGTCAGCAACCAACCTCGCCTGACAAAGCCGCCCAGCCAGATGCCAAAAATGGACCTGGGCGCTCCACCATGGGGAAGCGCTTCTTGTGCGGTCAGCCTCCACAGCCTCGCACTTGCACACAGCCTTCTGTGGTAGCGGCAATCATGTCATCGCCACGAGATTACAGTAAGAAAGGCAGGTAATTAGGCAATAGCATAATGGAGGACGTACGCACTTGGCGCGCTAGCCATGCAGGCAGCATCTCAGTCCGATCGCATCCGAACTTCAGCCGTCGAAGATGCAGCGTTCCGCGCGGTCAGACCTTGTTTGTTCGCTGCGATTCAGGAATCCAGGACGCAGTCCCTTATTTTGATATGGCCGTTCCGATGGGCTATTTATTACATACTGTTGCAGATGCTCCACCCCGAGAAATCTATAGTGTTTTTAAGCTCTGGTCACCGCCGTTTCTCTCTTCTCCCCTTGTGACCTGGTACTGTAGCTGTCACTTGTCCGAGGCCGAGGCCGATCGCGGCGACATCACCTAACAGGGGATTGCTGTACGTATGTCGCACGCACTGCACGGTATTGTGCTGCTGGACCTCAGATCCTCCCTCGTTTACCCCCACCATCCCTCTCGAATCTGGATCCATGCAACCTCCGCACGCGTCTCCTGATGACGACAGACAAGGCGAGCGAGGTGCAGAGCCAGCGGCCGAGACGGGAAGAAGCGGGGGCCGCACAGCGGAAGCCACCGTGGCGGCTGGAGCCGATCAGCACCCTCAGTCTCGGGGCGGCCTCTCTGTTCCGGTCGAGTGCGTGTCGGTACCACCGCAGCCATGGGTGGTGTTTCCGAGCGTTCGTGTTCGTGCATTATTGTGTCTTGTGCGTTTGCTGCACAGATATGGAGACCGGCCTGGCCTTGGCCTGGATCTGCAACCCATCGTCGGGCCCAGCCACCGAATTTCCCATTTCTGGCACGTTCCCCGTCAGCGACTTTGTCACTGCTGCTGACTTTATTATCTGTTTGGGAGGAGGAGCCAGGCAGACACAGCATGAAAGGTGCCTATTGCAGTAGATTGATCAGCCGACTTGTCTGGTAGGTATATAAAGACGCCATCACGATCACGCAGCCGGCGGCGGCCCAGCCCAACTCCATGCCTGCCAGTCGTCTCCTGCCCTGGGCCAACCATTGATCACACCGGCGGCTGGGCTCGCAGCTTCGGGTCACCACAGTGGAGGCTGGTGTGGCCGCAAGGGAGGACGGCGCCAGGCCAGGCACAACCTGTGCTGCGCTGTGCTGTGCTGTTCGCGATTGGGACCCAACCAACGTGCTTGGTGCTGTCCGACTGGCTGGGACCCCTGCTCCCCTCCCGCGCGCCGAGCAAAAAGTCGGGCGCCAGGACCAAGGCCAAAGACCTCGCGCGGATCGCTGCGTCAACCTCTCGAATTAATTCTGGCTTGCTTCCCTTCCCTACCAGGATCAATCCTTGCCCTTGTCCTTGCGCTGCCCATCCGCGTCCCAGCCTTGTGCTATTCTGCCTCCGAAATCCCGATTCCATTGTTATCTGCAACGGCGCAGGACGGCTTGCGTCCTGCTGTGTCTGCCCTGCATTGGCGCATTATCAAAAGTCAGGCATCATGCACGAGATGGGCTCCTCTTGATCTCCATTCGCTAGTCCCACGACAACCCTCGCACCACCTCGTCCTTGGAATTTGCCATTGGCGCCCAGCCCGGTATCCCCGTCGCGCCTAGCTGCAGCTAGCTGCCCTTTTAGCTCCGTTGAGCGACCTCGACGTGGTGGGCGTTGCATGCTGCAGTCGCCCCTCCTCCTGCGCTGCTGCTGCTGCTTGCTGGCTGCCTTTGCGTGCTCGCTTCTCAGCCCACCCGCCTCCTAGTTTTTCTTCCGCGGCGCCATTTTTCTTGGTTCCTATTTTTTTTTTCCAGCTTGTAGTCTGCCCCTACCGCCATGGTCGAGAGTCGCTGCGCATGTGTGTGCTAGACTAGAAAACGCCCGCGTCGCCTCGAGCCCAAGCCGTCGCCGCCCATCATGTCGTCCCAGTCGCAAACGTCCCAGTCCCAGTCGCAGCCGCGTCCAGCTCCCGCGCCCGCGCCATATTGGGGCGCCCTACCCGGCCCAAAGCTGCCAGGCCAGCAGCCAGCAGACCCGCCGCCGTCGCATAGCCGCAGAGTGTCGGTGGACGTTGCCGCCGCCCTTCCTCCTCACATGGCTACTGCCGCCAGGCCCGAGCGAGTCTCGGTCCAGACCGCCTTGAGCGCCGACACCCCGACCGAGTCTACCCAGAGCCCTTATGCCACGCCCACCCGCTCCAGCTTCTTGCCCAGCGGCCTGGCCCCGCGACCGCGCTCGCTTCCCTACGCCCCCGAGACATACCAGGCTCCAGACGTGGCCGAGAGACGGAGCCGCCAGAGCAACCGCCAGCAGGAAGACCTCGACTTTGACGTCGCGCCCGAGCTTTTCCTCCCAGCCGCCCCAGAGGTGCCAAAGGGGCCACCGTCAAGCTACCGCGATCCGCTCGTCGTCTCGCCAGCCCCGGGCGCGTCGCCACAGCGCCAGGGCAGCGTCCACTCGAGGATGGACCCCGAGGAGTTTTTCAGGCAGCACACGGGCCGCACCCCGGAGCCGGGGCGGCAGCTCACCCCGCGCGGCGTGGACCCCAGTGTCGCATACCAGAGGCCCGTCGTCAGGATCGACGCCAACGGCACGGCCACGGCCCAGCCTGCCGCCGCCGCTCGGAAAAAGTTTGCAAATGACCGCTCTCCGCTGCAGAGGCTTGAGCTGACGCTCGACAGCATCACCAAGGAGGAGAAGCGCGCCCGTGTCGCCGCCGCCGAGGAGCGCGCCCGCCGCCGAGCTCTCGGGGCCGCCGCCGAGGTGAGCCGCGACACAGAACCACCGACACCCATCAGCTCAGAACGCCAGCGAAACGTCACCGACACTGCTGGAACCCAGACGAGGCGGCAGCCACCCTTGCCGCCGCCGCCTCTGCCGCGAGAAGCCTCCCCCTCGCACCCGGGCCCGTTGACACAGAATCCGCCTGATGATGGCAAACGCTATAGCAGTGCACCGGCCAAGGAGCCCGTCGTGGTGGATCCAACAGCTGACGCAAAGACAGCCGGGCCCGCGAGTGCAAGTTCGTCGGGCATCCCGCAGCGGAACCTGAGCTTCCGCGAGCGAACTGCGAAGAGGGCCGGCCTGGGCCTGCCGGGACCTGACGTCTCGTCGCCAGTGGCCGCATCTCAGCAACAACCAGCGGCGCCTCTGGGCCGGAGTGTCAGCAACAAGCTGCGCAAACCACCACCACCAGACGTGCGGCCTCCTCGAAACGACGTGCCACCACCAGCGCCAGCGCCGACATCCGCACCGGCACCGGCACCAATACCTCCCGAGCCGAGTTATCCTCCTCCGGTGCCCAATGTGCGGAACGGGCCGCCGCCAACGTTTGAGCACGACCCCGGGCTGGACGGCCCACCCGTGCGCACCAACACGCCCCCCACGCCTCCCGACAGCCTCCCCGTCGCCCGCGGCCCTCCTACAGATCAAAGGAGCTCGCCATTCCCACCTGGTAGCAGGATGCCGGCGACGGGGCCCAGGGGAGCACCCCCAGTCGGGCTGGCCCCGGCAGCCGAAGTGACTAGGGCCCCTATACCACGGAAGAAAGTCCCCGAGGCTGTCGACTCGCCGTCTTATCCGCCACAAGGGCAGTACATGTCTCCAGCATCTTCTGGGAGAAGCGATAACGGCCAAAGGGACGTCGGTGTGGGTGCTGCAGCTGGAGCCGCTGCATTGGCAGGCGCCGGAGGCACGTATGCAGCGAACGCTGCGAGGACTGGCTCTCGCCCCGTCGAAAAGCGAGTCAAATATGAGGATGGCGACTACGACGACCGCGACGATGACGACGACGTCGAATCTGCGTCCAGCGGCGACGGTCATCACTTCTCCAATCTGATCTTCAACACGCGCCAAAGGTTCACCCCCGGTCAGGGCTTGTTCAAGCCGACCGAGTACCTGGATGAGTGGTCCAAGGCTACCATCGGAACGCTCTCAGGATCGCTGCTGGACCTGACGGAAACGCCACAGGAGCCCATCTCGGACAAGGCTCAGGCCTGGTGGGAGACGCCGCCAAAAAAGCGTCGCGGATCGAGCAGCGCGTCTCGGCCGATCAAGGCCGAGGCGTTCGATGGCGAGTACGCCCAGACCAATGCGCCAACACGCTTCAAGCCGCCTTTGTATCTAGAATGCGGCCCCCTGCTCCGGTACTGCGGCATTCGGACGGAGCGCGTGCCCTCTAGGTCGGCAGCAAAGGGTGGCGCCGCCATACCTGACAGGGAGATATGGCGCGGCAGCGTCATGATTGTTACGCGCGACGACGACTCGTCGTACGAGATCGCGCCGACGCTGCGCTTGTTCGCGCAGCCGATCGAGCTGCTGCCGCCGCCGCCAGCGGAGCTCCCTGGCGGCCAGGTGTTGGCGCCCGAGTACGTCGACCCTATCGCGGGCCACCCCGTGCTGGGCCGCAAGGGCGAGACTCTCTACGTGCGGCCGGTCGACCACCTCGAGGAGGCTAAGGACCTTTCGCGGATCGAGACGGACGAGGGCTTGTTCGAAAAAGTGCGCAGCCCGCCCGACGAACCGGGGGCGACGGAGCTGCCGGGCTCGTTCACCAGCAGGCTGCAGCGGACGCAGAAGGACGGCGAGAAGCTGGACAAGCACAAGGACGTGCGAGGCTTCCGGCTGCACGCGGAGCGCGGGCTCACGTTCTGGAGGTTCAACATCGAGGTGCAGCTTCTCGACAAGCAGCAGCGCATCGCTTACCGCATCAACCGCGGGCCGTCGACGGGCTTCTGGGTCCCGGCGCGCGGCGAGGCCATGAACGTCATGTTCCACAGCTGCAACGGCTTCAGCCTGAGCGTGGCGCCCGACGAGCTCAGCGGGCCCGACCCCATGTGGCGCGACGTGCTCAACACGCACCAGACGCGGCCCTTCCACGTCATGATCGGGGGCGGCGACCAGATCTACAACGACGTCGTCATGCACCAGACCACCATCTTCAGGGAGTGGCTGACCATCCGCAACCCGGTGCACAAGCACAACGCGCCCTTCACGCCCGAGCTGCAGGACGAGCTCGAGACGTTTTATCTGGAGCGCTACTGCATGTGGTTCTCCCAGGGCCTCTTCGGCATGGCCAACTCGCAGATCCCCATGGTCAACATGTACGACGACCACGACATCATCGACGGCTTCGGCTCGTACCCGCACCACTTCATGACCTCGCCTGTCTTCTCGGGCCTGGGCAACGTGGCCTTCAAGTACTACATGCTGTTCCAGCACCAGAGCGTGCCGGCCGAGACGGAGGCCTCGGAGCCCAGCTGGTCCCTGGGCCTGCAACCGGGCCCCTACATCGCAGAGCGCAGCCGCAGCCTCTTCATGTCGCTCGGCGGCGGGCTCGCCCTGCTGGCCGTCGACTGCCGCACCGAGCGCACGCGAGACGAGGTCCTGACCGCCCACTCCTGGCAGAAGCTCATGGACCGCTGCTACGACGAGGTCGTCAAGGGCAAGACCAAGCACCTGCTGGTGCTCCTGGGCGTGCCCATCGCGTACCCGCGCCTCGTGTGGCTGGAAAACATGTACGTTTTTGTTTGTATTATTTCCCTTCTGTCCCCCTCGAGAGCTCAACAACCAACTAACCGATACGTCAACCTCCAGACTCACCTCGCGCCTCTTCGAGCCCGTCAAGGCGCTCGCCAAGATGGGCATGATGGGCGGGCTGCTCAACAAGTTCGACGGCGGCGTCGAGGTGCTCGACGACCTCGACGACCACTGGACGGCCAAACATCACAAGATGGAGCGCAAGGTCGTCATCGAGGACCTGCAGGACCTGGCGGTCGACCGGTCCGTCCGCATCACCATGCTGAGCGGCGACGTGCACCTCGCGGCCGTGGGCCAGTTCTACTCCAACCCCAAGCTCGGCATGCCAAAGCACAGGGACTTCCGCTACATGCCCAACGTCATCTCGTCGGCCATAGTCAACACGCCGCCGCCGGACATGCTTGCGGACGTGCTCAACAAGCGCAACAAGGTGCACGTCTTCGACAACGGGGCCGGCGAGAAGAGGGAGACGTTCGAGGACATGATCCCCATCTTTGGCCACGGCGTCGACGGCAAGCCGCGCAACAACAAGAGGCTGCTCCCCCACCGCAACTGGTGCTCCATCCGCCTGTACGTGCCCGGGAGCACTCCGCCGTCCACCCCCGGCGGCGGGTCCGCCTTTGACCAGACCTCGGTCAACACGGTGACCAAGGGCGGCATCATGCGCCGCTTGTCCAAGAAGCGCGGGCCGTCGTACCAACCCGACGTGTCGCGGCCGCCCGTGTCTGGAGGAGGCGGTCTCTTCCGGACCTTTTCTCGCCGCGGACGCGCTTCTGCCGACGACGTGGGCCCGGCGCCTCAGCGCCCCGGCGTCGGCCGTACCATGTCCCTGAACCGAGGAGACTTTTCGGCTGGCCGCCCCGCCAGCGCTGCCGGCAGCGGCGGCGGCGGCGGCGGCGGTGGTGGTGGTGGTGGTGGAATCGGAGGTCTCTTTCGACGCCTCAGTGGGCGTGGCAGAAGGCCGGAGCAGCCGCTCCAGTCACCAGACGCCAAGGGCAAGGGGCCCGAGGACGGTCGCGGCGTCAACAGCAACTGGGGAGACTACGAGAGCGAGGGTGAGGGCGAGTACTACCAGGACGACGTGCCACCAGCGGCCGCGCGCAAGCTGGGCCTTCGCGGTGGCAGCGGCGGGCGGGCCATGGGCAACGGCCAGTTCAACCACAGCTACGACGAGTTCGCCGACGGCGACGAGTCCTACTTCACCACACGCACGCCGCAGCGGCCGCCGCCACCGTCGCAGGGCATGGGTGGTGGTGGCGGCCCGGCCGACCACAGCTATGGCGGCTACGGCTACGGCCGCAACGACTCGGAGGAGGACGACGACGACGAGGACGACCGTCGTTACCCGCCGCCCGTGCGCGCTCCTGCCGGCGGATACCCAGGCTCCGGGAGGCCGTCGACGAGCCGTGGGCCGCCCCCCGGCGGACAGGTTCCTTGGCCCGGCCCGGCCCCGTCGTCTGCTCCCCATCACAACCACCCGACCGCCGTCGCCGCCGCCACTCCTCAGCCTCCCTCGTTCCCTCCCCCACCCGTCGGCCCCGCGCCGGTCCCCGGCCGCGCCGCCTCGGTCACGTCGCCGCCCGGCACGTCGGCGGGCCCAGCCAGCAGCAGCATCCTCAGCCCCGGCCGGGAGTCGTCCGACTACTTCCGTCCCAAGCCGCTGCACCGGGCGCCGACCAACATGACGACCAAGCAGATGCGGCGCGGCGGCGCCTACCTCGACGTCAACCTCGAGGACGCGCTCGAGGTGACGCTCAACGTCGAGGTCAACCCCAAGGACCCCGCCGGCATCACGGTGCCCTATCGGCTCGTCGTGCCGCGTCTGTGGTATGACTACACCGGCGACTCGGAGCTGCCGGCAGACCAGCAGGGCCAACAGCAGTACCAGTCGCCGCCGCCGCCGCCGCCGCAGGAGCAGGAGCCGACGGGCATCAAGCGCATGTTTAGTCTGCGGCGCAACAAGTCGGACGCGGGGCCTCCTCCGAGCCGCTATCACCAGCAGCCGCCCGTGATTTGATGGTGTCTTTCTTCTCATTTTTTTCTGTCCCTCGACGGTGGAAGACGCAGCGTCGCGTACATATCGTTTTCTCTCCATAATTCCTCAGTATCCATTCACACATGATACATACCTAAATCCGCATCATCATAGACCTCATTGCTTTTGTATGTATTGATTTTTTCTCTTTTCTATGCCACCTCAGCCCCTGGGCCAGGATGTTTTCTGTTCCCTGGGGTTTGAGAGTGGGAGGGCCGCACAAAGGGGACAGCAGGATCATAAAAAAAAAGTTTCTTAGGGTATAACAGGATAGGTCTGGTGCTTAACTTGGCCTACTTTTATTCATGCTGGAAAAATGGAGGCTCGGTTCGACGGCACACAGGACCATGAATTAGAGGCTTTCGTGCATGAAGATGGTGCAATCGTGCTATAGATTTATATCCGGATGTTATCCTGACTTGAACAGGGCTGTGCCGTTCGCCCGCAGCCTTTGTGACCAATCACCATTCCCAGCACTACCCAGAACCAGATCTATACAAAAGCAGACGTGCTCCTCTACAGCCGATCCGGGGCTCGAGAACTCGAACGAGAAAAGGACACGCCACCGACGTGAGTTCGTGACAGCCAGCGTGATAGCTTCATTCGCTGCCAAGAACACGGCCCTCCCTGGTCGACGGATTCGAATGCCTAAGAAGCCAGGTAGAAATCCGGTTATCGGCCACGCCGCAGCGGCAGTGCAGATGCAAGGCACGGCAACAACACATTAAACATCTGGGCTGCTTGCCCGCTAGATCGAATCGTCAGCTGGTTTCGTCAAAAAAAAAAAAATCATCAAGGAGTAGCCGGTCGTCTTACCTCGTAAGTGTGAGAACACGATGCCGGTGCTGCTCGTCTCGGGCGCGTGGACCCGAGACCGCGCCGGCTATTTTCTTTCCCTTGGTTGGGGTAATCATCATCCTGGAGGTTTGGATATCCAGCATGGCAAGCCCCATATCTAGGTAGGTAGGTAGGTAGGTGATGCTGCTCCCGATTTGTGCCTCTGAGGAGCAAAGCAGCTGCCCACGGCGCACATCGGTAGCGCCGTCCCGTCCCGTCCCCATCCCATCCGGCATTTTCTTCCTCGACCTAGTCCCCCTCCTTCACCGCAGGACTCCGACTCCGGCTCCGGCCTCGTCCGCCGCGCCCTCGTCCCCCACCGCCACCGCCACCGCCACCACTACGCGCACCGCCCTTGGACGGGGGAGGCCGGACGAAGGCAAAGTCGACATAGACCGTCTGGTCCAGCAGCTTGGTCTCGTGGGCGCCGTCGATGGCGGCGCGGGCTTCTTGGAGGGTTGCGTACTCGATCAAGGCGTAGCCCTATTGTTCATCACCATTGCCGCGTTGTCACGATGGTCAGCTTCTCCCCCGCTTGAAAAAAAAAAAAAAAGGACGGCCCAACTCACCTTGACATAGCCGCTCCGCCGGTCGAGATTGAGGTGCAGGTTCTTGATCTCGCCGTAGTCGCCAAACTTGTCCTGGATCGCCTCCTCGTCCGCCTCCTCGTGCACGTTGGTGGCCATGACGATCCAGCCCTCGATGGACCGCACCGCCGTCGCCTTGGCGTGCGTCTGCATGTCGGCCACCTTGGCCTGCTGCTGCTGCGACGACGAGCCGCCCTCGCCGGCCGCGGGGCTGCTCATGCCGGCCGCCGCTGGCGCGTCGGCCTCGCCCATCTCGACGTCTGCCATTATCGTCCGGATGCCTGCCTGCTTTCCGTCGCGGTAGGGAGCTGATAGCTTTGGGCCGTAGATTTGGAGGTCGTGGACGTGGCGTTGGTTAGGGCACGCCGTGGGCGAATTTGCCGGAGACGAACTATGATGTGGAAATGAGCCCCGCGGTTTGGCGCGAGAACTCGGCCAAGGCTGGCAGCTGCAGAATAAAAGCTGTTGAGCGAGCCACATGGAAGGTGGAGCAGCTCAACCCGAGCCAATCAGATTCTCAAGCTCGTCTGTGCGGCGACAGCTCCAGGCATGCATTTACGTCCATTGTCCATATGTTCGATCAAGCATGAAGCCGACAGGGAGGCATGCAAATGAACACTTAGGAGTCTCCCTGTCTTGGACTGCAGAGCAGGCACAGGCATATCGCGACATCAAAGACATCACTGACCAAGCCACCATCACGTCACTGCTGCATCAAGGTTGGGACTGCGGGCACACAAGATCAAAACTCCATTACTCCCAGTCTATCCAAGCACAAGTCTAAGACTATGGGTATCAATGCTGCTTTTCGTATCCGTATCCTGCCCATCCCGGAAATCAAGAAACACCCAAGCGAAAAGCAAGCCAAGCCAATCCAAACGAAAAAGAAACAGACTCAAACAAAACAACCAAGACAATAGGGTATAATGCTCATCATACAATTCGTAATCATGTCGTCGTCGTCGCCGCCATATCAAATGCCTCCCAGGCTATCAATGGTGACATCAAAGTCCTTCACGTCAGGCACAAGTCCGAGCTGCTCCAGACCCGAATACGTCTTCCTCAGTCTGTACACCTGTCTCCTCTTCGTCTGGTAGTACTCCGACGCATTCTTGATCTCCCTCGCAAGCGCGTCTCCCCGACGCTTGTTGACCGAGGGGTCGTTCTGTGACTGCTCTCGGATGAGCTCAACTAGGCGGTCTGACGCCTCCTTAGCCTCGCGGCTGACCTGCCTGAACACGATGGCGACGTTCTTGTCGGCCGACGTACGTGGGTCCAGGGTGAGGTCATCCTCGTGGCTCTGCGTCTCGCGGGGATGAGCAGCCGGGCGCTGGATGGACATCCGAATCTTGTCGGCATCTCTAGCTCCAGCAGAGTGGCTGCCCAACCGGGCGCCGCCGTGCGACGAGCCAGAAGAGCCCGTGCTTGCGACCCTGCTCGTGCTGCGAGTGGTGGTGGTCTTGCTGGCCGTGGACGTGGTGATCCTGCTGGCCGAGGATGTGGTGGTCCTGCTTGTTGTAGTAGATGTGGGCGCGGCGGCCGTGCTGGCAGCAACCGGCATGGTGGCAGAGGCGTTACTAGTAGTAGTAGGTGCGGTGGCGGCCTTGCCAGTAGCAGTAGGCATGCTGATTGGGGCCTCGATAGTAGTAGCAGGCATAGTAGAGGCCTTGCTAGCGTACTGCTCCAGGCTGTCGACCTGCTTCTCGAGCGCCGAGGTCTTCTTACGCTCGCGGTCGTGGCGGGTTTGAATATCTGCGTTCTGCTCTTGGAGAGTGCTGACCTGCTTTTGTAGCTCGTGGGTCTTCCTGCACGCCTGCTGGTGGTGGGCTTGCATATCCTCGTTCTGCTCTTGCAGGCTGCTGACCTGCTTCTGGAGCTCATGGGCCTTCTTGCATGTCTGCTGATGATGGATTTGTATATCCTCATTCTGCTCCTGAAGGGTGCTGACCTGCTTCTGGAGTTCGTGGGTCTTCTTGCACTCCTGCTGGTGGAGGGTCTGGATGGTGATGTTCTGCTCCTGGAGCGTGCTGACCTGCTTCTCAAGCTTCTTGGTCTTCTTGCACTCCTGCTCGTGAAGCGTCTGGATGGAGACGGTCTGTTGGCGAAGGGTGGTGATTTGCTTCTGGAGCTCATGGGTATTCTTGCACTCCTCCTCACGGAGAGTCTGCACGGCCGTGTTCTGCTCGTGAAGCGTGCCGACCTGCTTTTCAAGCTTCTTGGTCTTCTGGCACTCATGTTCGTGAAGAGTCTGGAGCTCATCAATGTGTTGGTCAAGCTCGGCAATATGCTGATTGAGCTCAGAAACGTGCTTCTCTAGTTCGTTTGTGTCCTTGCTGTCTTGAGCGTGGCGGGTCTGGATGGCCGCGTTCTGGTTGCGGAGGTTATTGAGCTGTTTCTCGAGGGCCGAAGTCTTGTTGCGCTCGAGGTCGTAGCGAATCTGAAGGTCGCCAATCTGCTGCTCGAGCACCGAGGTCTTCTTAGATTCCTGGTCGTGTCGAACACGTAGCTCGCCAAGCTCTTGCTCCAGGATCCTGACGTTCTTGGAGGACTGGTCCGAATCCGAGGCGACGCCGCTGTCGGCGCGCTTGCGAGTGGACTTGAGGTGGTTGATCTCGGCTGCCAACCTGGCGATCTCGTTGTGAAGCTTGGTGGCCTCCGCGTGAAGCATGGTGTCGTGGTCGAACAGCGTGCGAACCTCGTCTCGGATCTTAGCCATGGTGACGAGGATCTGCTTCTCGTCGTTTGTGGTGGAGGTTGAGAAGACGCTGTCGTCATTCTCATGGTTGCCACAGTCTTTGACGAACGCGTGGAAGGGAGGACGCGGCTTGGTGAAGCACATGCGTCCCGACTCGAGGAACTTGAAGTCGAGAGAGCCGTCCATCAGGGCGTGGAGATGACGGAAATCAGTCAACGAGATTGAAGCCGTGGGCTCGGCGGTGTCTTTGACTGGACGCGTCGTGCTTCCACCCGTGTTCTTTGCTGATGCGCGCGAGGAGACAGTAGAGCGTGTAATGTTCTCCGACACGTGCTTGGTTGACACGCGAGAGGAAACAGAAGAGTGTGTGGTTTTCTCGGATGCGTGTTTGGTTGACGTGTGCGAAGAGGCCGAGGGGCGAGGGATGTTTTCCGACGCGTGCGACGAGACTGAAGGGCGCGGGATGTTCTCCGACGTGTGTTTAGCTGACTCGCGCGAGGGGATAATAAAGGACGGGATGGTCTCGGGTGCGTGTCTCGTCGATACGCGCGAGACAGTAGAGCTTGTGTTGTTTTCCGCCGCGTGTTTGGCTGACGCACGCGAGGGGGCAGAAGAGCGCGTGGTTACTTCCGGCTCGCGCTTGGCTGATGTACGAGAGACGACCGAAGCGCGCGTGTTGTCCCTCGACGCGTCTGTTGATGAGTCGCCGCCATAAGTCTCGCGGTACTTCTGCAGGAAGGCCTCGAAGGCCGGTTCCACCGGCGGCGTGGGGACGCGTCTCCGGCGCGGTGGTGGGTTGTCCTCCGCCGAGCTGATGGACGAGCAAGTGATGTTTGCGGCGGCAACGCCGGTGACTTCGTTGAACCTCTGCGCAAGCGCAGCACCAACGTCGGCCACTTGGGCCTGGTATCTTGGGTTGTTCTCGCGGGTGGCGCGATTGTAGATGCCTGAGGACTGGTCGTCAGGCACTAGTCGATTGAAGACCGCCGACCAGTCGCCGGTGGCGGCCGCCTCGCCAAGCTCCATGGCGCTGAGGCCAGTAGTACCATCGGCAGATCCAGTGCTGGAAGCCGCCGACATGATGGCAGCTGGCAAGTGTGTGTTGCGAGTGCTCAAGTGTGATTGACGCAAGAGTCGAGATTGTTTGGAGAAGACTGCAGGCGTAATGGATGCGAAAGTTAAGGTGGCTGTGAAAGTTGAAGGCGCGATGGATTTAAAGCCAAGATGTCTGTAGAGTATTAAAGGCGCAATGGATGCAAAAGTTCAGATGGTTGTTGAAAGTTGAAGGCGCGATGGTTCAAAAATCAGCTTGGCAATCGAAGTTGAGAGCGTGTTGTTTGGTTTCTGGCAGGACGGGCCGCGGCAGAAGCAAGGACAGGACTAAAAGGCAGCAAGTCCCCACCCACAATCAGTGGATCAGCCAGCGCTCTCTGTCCCCTCTTTTGCCCCTCAGTCCAACCACCGTGCACCATCACAACACAACGCGAGAGCACCACCCAGCCTAAAAGGGAACACCAGAAACGCGATGGAAACACCATAGCACGCAATTAATCGTGAATGAGGTGCCGGCGTTCAATTTGCACACCCCACCCCCACGCTGGCAGCTGCAGGTACCCGCTCCCAACCACCACGAACGCACCCGGCGCAAATGGCAGGGCCCGCCGCAATATGTTATTGATTGACGTCATTCCACTTGCTGGACTCAGTTGACCCAGCAACCGCAGCAATGAGCCCTGGGCGCCATTGCGACAAGGCGCTTGTCGCCATAAGCACCAGCCGCGGTCCCTGGTCGCCCGCAAACGAGTTTTCGATTAAAGAACGTGAGATCATAAAAAAAAAATGGGTGCTATTTCCGACGCGTCTTAACAAACCAGGTGGTTTGGTAAGGGAGGCAGTAGCGGTCAAAGGTCAGGCGCGCTTCGAGGTGATGAGGGGGGATTTTTTGGCCGCCCCGCCGAGCAAGCCGTTGACGATCGCGGTAGTGGAGCCACTCGACCCGGTACCTCATGTTGCTTTCGCGCGTTGCTCGTGAATGCGTGCTTCCAGACGACTAGACGTAGTTAGGGGGCAACTGACCGAAGAAGGCGTAATATTGGCGGCGCCATAGCGGCAGCGACGTCGGCCATTTAGGTTACTTACACTCAAGGGGATAACACTAGGCGGACACGGTTATATGAGGATAAAATGAGACAAGAGGGCCGGATTGCTGAAACCAAGCGTATAAAAAGAATGATGGCCATATAGCTGCAATTAGATTTCATATGCATGGCGGGATGACGCATCATCGGATAGGCATGATGCAAACTAGATAAACTCGATATCAGAGGTGGGTTAAGGAGCAGGCTTGGGTGTCTCCAGATAAAGTGCCCAGCGTGATCACACTGCCCACCAGACTCCTTCGGCACGGCGGGGATGGCAGGGCGATGAACCTCCCTATGAAAGCCATCTCGACCGCCAGTAACATGGGAAAGCCGGGTTCGTTGTCGCCTGCAGTCGAAGGCAAGAGCCCCGACCATGGAGTAACGAAGGGCTAGGATACGGACCGCAGTCTGGCTACGCAGCTAGAAACCTTTGATGGGCTGCTGTCCTCCGGGGATGTGGGGACAGTCGAGAAAAAAATCATCCGTCAGCCACTACGAGGACTTCATGAGAAGCGTATGTGTGGTGCGACCACTCGGTGACTAGAAGATGTGACGGGAGGCAGAGCGCTAGGTATGGGTAAAACAGAGCCGAGCTTGATTGCCGTGACGGCGCCAATCAGGACGGCCGATGTGCGAATTTGAATCCGAATAACAGCATACTGGATGGTACCCAGATGGAAGATCGAAGGGCGGCAACGGGGATGGAGCTGGCAGTTAATAAGCTGCAGTGCTGGGCCATGGACTTGCGGATGCCGCTTGAGGTAAAGCCGGCAGGACAGCACCGAGACGATGGGATGATCGTTGGGGCTGTATCCTCGACTTTAGCGGCATCAAATCCGATCACGTCGACTGGCCGGCACTAAACGACGGCGAGAGGAGCGCTCATGTGCCCCGAGTGTGTGATGCAAAATGACTGCAACGATGGGTAACGCAAAGCCCGACGATTCGATGGTTCGACCGTTCCGCTGCAACTCAATATCGTGCCACTCTGTATCGGCTAGGAGATGCTAGCTCTGCCGCTGCCGGTGCTGATGAGTCGGAGGCTGGAGGCTGGAGGGCGGTCTTCGGGAAGGAATAGCTAGCTGGTCTCGTGGGCAAGCAACAGCTCGGGTGCGGATCCCTTACTAAAAAGGCAAAGTGCGTCCAGATAAATTAAAATACCGCTGTCCTAACGCCCTGGCTTGGTAAGCTTCGTGTCGCGTGGCACAGAAGCGGCAAAGACGACGAAAAAAAAAAAAAAAACATCCTTTCCACCAACTCCTCTCCCAGGCCCTCTGCCGGACGCCCTCCTCCCAGCGTCTGCACTCCTTTTCGATCTCCTTCTTGCCCGAGATGAGGTCCGTGTCGACCCGATGGTCCCAACGTGTCAATTGGCGGCTCTGCTGGACCCGCGGGTTTCCCTGTGGCTTGGCTCCGTGTCTTTTGTGAAGTCGACAGTGCCACCTCGGACGCGGTGCCGCCGGAGTCGTGAGGAGCTACGGACGGCGGGAAGGTGGCGACTTTAGTTGTGCGGGTCTGCAGGCTCGGACAGCGCTGCGTCGGCACGACGGCTATTGACTAGCGGCTCGGCACCACTGCAACCGAAAATCCCTCCGCCTTTAGGGCTGGCCTGGACAGGGTTGGGCCCCATCCCCATGAGGCTCTGGCAGATCTGCTCGCAGGAATCTGCCACTTTGCGAGGCCAAAGCTGCGACACGGATCAGGTCCATCCTAGCCACAAAGTGCAGCTGCCAATACGTGCCGTAACAATCTACCGCCGTATTTAAAGGTTTGTTTCTATCATTTGTACTCTGGTGTAATGACGACTGCAGCTGATGCGAGGAAATGCGTCCACGGATTCTGCTAGCGATGCCGACGGAACGGCCCGGCCCGGCTGTATTGTAGGGAATAGACATGCTCAAGCTCCTGTTCCATCCGGGGAGTTCCCGGGAACCTGACCTGACGTCCTTCTACGCGCTACTTGGTTGCTCAGCACTGGCCACAGCCTCATTGCTTGTTCAACCAGTTGACCTAAGGACTACCGGTCTATAACCGTACAATGGAATCGATCAACCCTGACAGGCTGAACATTGAAAAAGCATCATGGCGAGGAACCGGCACTCGGTGTCCCAGTCTGGCACTCTTTCGGGGAGTCGCAGAGCCCTCCTGTCGGCTAGGGTCGATGGCAACGCAGGGATGCGGAGAGACGGCTGGCTCTCCATGTTTGGCACCACGATGAAGCCAAAGGCTCAGCCCCAACGCCCACGTCCCTTTGCCCGGCGGGCGCCTGAGCCCCTGCCGCCATCGAGCTTTCGTGGCAGTTGGGGATTGGTTGACGAGGTGATGAGGCGACGAGGTGGGGGCTCGAAGGAGGCTAGCGGTTTTTCGGTGGCTTGAAACAGGCATTTTAGCTGTCTCGTGATCCCCTCCCCCTGCTGGGGCAGAAGGGCAGTACCGTAGCTGTGTACATACGTACAGTGCCGGTCCCGATGCGTTTATGCCTTTATCAAGGGGACCAGGGCCTTCGACATATAAGAAGGGCCTAGTCCACCCACAACGCGGCGGCACTAGGCTGTTCGTAGCGCAGCCCACCAACCACGGCCCTGCTCAGATCCGCGTCCTCCACGAGCACCTCGAAATTTGGGAGGTCCTGACAAGCATCGTCGAAGCACCAATTTCGAGACCATGGCGTCAAGTGGCCAGTCAGAACTCACATCTCATGTCTTGGACATCACCACTAGGAGCCTTGACCTCATCGCCGTCGTCGCAAAAATCTCGACTGGGACGGACGCGGGCTCCAACGTGGCGAAAGAAGTGGGACGCTGGCTCGGAAGAGAAGGCCTCGATGAGCATGAGTTGCAATATTTCCTCGAATCAGCCCGGGCGCTCGCCCGGCCGAATAGCCAACGCGAAGTCGGCATCTTTTTCGCGGCCACCACGGACAGGAGGCCCAAGCAATCCGCCGTCATGCCGTTCTGGGCGCAGCCGTCTGGTGCGCTGGGTCGACTGGTTGCCAATGATCCACTCCAGCGATGGCTGACCACCACCGTCTGCTCCCTCTTCCGCTATCACGACGAAAGATTCATCAAGCTCACGCTCTCGTCCTTCATCATGCTCGCCCGCCACCCTGGGCAGAAACCACTCTCCGAATATCAGCTGGCCTACGACACCGAAATGCTTCGACTTGAGCCCGTCGTGTCCAAGATTGTTCACAGCAGCTGGGTCCACATTGCGAATGCAGGCATCATAGGCTCCGACTCGGAATGCCCTCGGCTTCCAACAGAGCTCAGCTGGTCTTGCGAGAGAGGGCACAATATCGGAAGCTACAAGCTGGCACTCGTCCTCAACCGACTCCGAGACCCCCCGAAAGAAGTCATTTTCCAGAGCGAGCGTCTGTTGACGAACCTTGTGCTGTGGCTCACCTGGCACTTTGATGGCCGGCTTCGCGTCGTGGTCAGTGGCAGTATCGTCTATGACAGGGCTCTCGGCGGAGCCGACAGCACCGTGGAGTGTCGGGTCGGCAAATTCTGCCTGAAAGAAGAGGACGGGGAAAGATGCACACATTCCGGAACGGAACCGGACCCCTCCTTTGAAATGTTTGAGAGGGTTGGGGGCGATCTGAAGTCGCTCTTCAGAGGCAAGTACGACAGCCAGCAGACGCTGATGTCGGAACCGCGAGTCCGCCAGAAACTGTATCAGAGCCCCTTCCGCTACCCGAAGGGTGTCCAGAAGAGCCTGGAAATCCAAACTCGGCGGACAGCGCAGGAGCTTCTCAGGTGGTTTTGCGGACTCCCGGTCGAGGAGAGCGAGATGAGCTCGAGGCTCAGCTTTCGAGTCCTCCTGGACTCCAGCCTGGACCGGCCAGGACTCCGAGTGATTGACCTGCTGGGGAGAACCCCGCAGCTGCTCAACACCTACTGCGGCGAGCTTGGGCGGCCCTCGGTGGTATTTTCTCCGCCACCGCAGTCAACGCCACCCACCGTTGACAACTTTATGGACATCGAGGACGAGGACTACGACATGGAGTATGATGATGAGGACGGCGAGGTGGACTTCGAGGACAAACCTCCGGTGCTGATCAAATATTTCCCCATCCTGCAAGATCTGGTTGAACAGGGGAGAGTGGCCTGCAAGTGTTTCCGCTGCACTAAAGAGGAAGATCAGTGGCTTCTGTGGGACGAGAATTGTCTCCAGCACAAGACCTTCATGGAGGTGATGCTCTACTTCAGCCACGGCATTGCAGACGCCTTCGGAGCTCCAGACGCATCAGGCTGCGGTGAGATCCTGGCTGGGGACTCGGGAGCAATGGCGATTCTCTTTGACGCCATTGACATGGCGCGCATCGACCCCAGCAGACCCGAGGGCAAGGTCGACTGGCACACGCTTTTGAACACGACTTGCCAGATATTTCTTGGCTGCCCTACCTTGGACAGCATGACCGACGCAACCTACAACGACAATACCAGTGCTACTCCCCATCCGTTTATGCAGAATCTCGGAGCAACCATTGTCGCCGTCCAGCACGGGGACTTGGCCGTCGTGGCGCCGTGGCTGGACCTCTCGCAGAGAATAGACCGGCGTCGATGCTTCCGCTGGGAAGTCATCAAGGGGCGGCTCGAAGTTCCAGTGGATGAGGTGTCTGGAGGGACGGTTCTGCAAGAAGTGGCCCGGGACACCGCCGTCATTGAAACGCAACACACCGAGGACGTCAGTGACTACGCCAAGATGTTCAAGATGCCATCGCATCCGGCTGGCGCCGATATACAACTAGGCGAGGACAAGTCGAAAGAGGCTTGCGACTTCGTCCTTGTGTCGTCCGGGGAGAAGTACAAACTCCTGATGAGAGTCACGTCGGGAGACCACTCGAGAATGGTTGACCCGAGCAGGGCCGTCATCAGGATGGCCCACGGAATCCATACCCTACAGTGCAGGCACGGTCCAGGCAGGACGGGGACCGTGCCCGAGGGTCATCCTATCGAGCTCTATCGGTTTGACGAGCTCTTGGGGAGATGGGGGTCGGTGGAGGGAAGGAAGAGGGATCCAGAAGAAGAAGGAGATGTACCGCCATCAGCGGAAGCACTACCGAGCCAACAAAGCCCACCTGCCCACCAGAAAAACCCGGGCGAGCACAGGCGCTTGAGGGTCACGCACATTCTCAACTCCTCGTTCAAGTTCAACACGGCACTCGCCCTCAGCGGAGACAATCCCGTATTTGTGGGTAGTGGATCCGTCTGTCTAAACTGCGCTCTCGAGAAGGCTACCCGTTCGGAGCTGCCGGATTTCTACAAGGATTATCAGCGATGGATAATCATGCGCGACCCCGTCCCGTCAAGCAACGCACCTCGGAATCGGTTTCACCTGAAAGCATCCGAAGCGAGACTGATCACGCCTAGGGAGTCCGATCCAGCGTGAGTGTTACGACCAGACGGAAGCACAGAACGCGGGGCAGGGGCCAAGTGGCTCCAGGCGCATGACAAAGTGGCAGTGCGCCCTGAGCGGACCTCAGAGCCACATGGCAAGGCCACGTGACTCCCGTGATACTCCCGACCCAGGAAGTATCAAAAGTATCACTCGATAGATACCTCCGATACATGGGCCACTAGAAGTATCACGGGTAGCACGGCTGATACTCGGTGAAACAGGAGTATCGCTCGGTACGGACACAGGAGTGGCGTGCCTAGGGCACAGGTATAAGAAGGAAGGGTTTCCTACTGTCCTAGGCTGCTTTGACTGAGGCCTCGGCATCAGTCAACCTAAGCTAGCTCCAAGGCACCCCTTTGGGCAAGCAATCTAGACCTCTGTTACCAAGACCGTCCCCAGAACCAGCCCAAGGCGACCTCGCGGACCGATACTGCTCAACACCGCCCCTAGGTGTCCTACCCTAGGAGCAGAAGGCCTGTTTTGTAACACTGAGGGATGGGAAGAAAGCCCTTCAATATGCCCACACCGGAACTTCATTGTACGGGCCGCTCGCGGCGGCGTTTTGATGCGGGCGGCTCTCGACTCCGAGGCGGCGGCCGCACGTTCTTCTAGGGTTATGTGATCGATAAGGTATAAAGTCCCGCGGTTACCGTTGGGAAGGTGTTGCCACAACTCTGGATGTTGAATTATGCCGATTAAAGCGCGAGGCGAAGCGGCGCATGTGCCAGTGGGTTGATAAGTTGGTTGTCAATGTGTTCGAAAAAAAAAACGGCTTGGACGCACAGGGCTGGACTAGCTGCTGTATGCCGGGCCGAGTTGTCTATCCCAATTATCCGATCCAGGAGGGAGGAATAACATGGTCGTTCCAACCTTTCCGCCGATACAGCAGCAAGAACCGGCGCCGAGCAAACATCGACGTTCCTGTACGGTGCAGAGGAAATTTTGGATTGGAGCAGGATCTCTGAGCGCCCGGTGAGAAGCGCTCGGGTAGGCTGCAGTTCTTGCCAGCCGTCAGCAGCAGCCGGCAGGACGAGTTCTGAATCCGGGCCCTGAACTCAAATTGACAAGCACCGAGCCGAAAACATCACTGCAAGACAGCCATTTTCTTTCAAACCTCTCAAATATCGGTTTCAAATGTTCAGCCCAGATCGGTGCGGAAGGCACACCACTGAGCGATGTATTTAATAAACCTGCGGGCCGCTCCCCGTTCGCCTCTCCCAGCACCTCGTTATGAAGCTGTGGCTGGGCGGCCAGATGCCTTGTAAAGCCTCGTCCCGTCTTCTTCACGCGTAACGTATGCGTCACGGAGCTGTGTCCGTTGATACGCGTTGAATGATATTGAGAGGGCTGCTCGAACAAAACGTATACACACAAGACGGAGTGGGCATGGAGAATGGATGGTAGGAAAAAATTATCAGCGGCAACCAAGCACTTGACCGCACTGCGGGCGAACCAGGTTCCCGTAATAATATCCGGCCTGTCGTCTCTAGCTTCTATAGGGGCAAACTCGCATTTCTCAATCCTCTGATACCGCAAGCCGAGTGCGTCATCATTATCGCTCGCCGGCCAGCCGCCTGCGCTGGACCTCACCCAGGGCACTCTTTCCGCTGAGGAAGGTCACGACGCTAACCAGGAGGATTGGTGGGAGGACCCGGAACAGGGCCCAGCCGCTGTAGTAGAGTAGGAAAACACCCTCCATGGCGAGGATGGAACCGAAGAAGGTCGCGTGCGCCACAGGCGCGGCGCTGAGGGCACTTGACAGGTGGTTCAGGTTGGCACCGAGGAGCGACCACTGGAGATGGAAAGCGTCTGTTAGACAAAGCGGACAAACCAAGCCGCGCGTACGACGACTAACTACGACTCCAGATCCAGGCGGGCAACTTACGCTGACGAACAGGATCGGCACGGTGGCCACAACGGCGGCAGCGAAGACGAGAGACACGATCTTGGGCGGCGAGCGGGGATCGGCACGGAAGATGTGGTGGATCTCGGGCTTCTTGGCGTAGCGGACCGGCGCGTCCGACTCGGCGGGAGGTGCCGCGGCATCCTGGGCGAGCTCGACGTCGAACACGGGGGCCACGATGCCTTGGGCCGAGCCGAAGGAGCCGATGACGATGGACGCGCAAACGGGCTTGGTTGACTTGAGGAGCTGCAGGGGGACGTCCTTGTGCGCCTGTATGGAGAGAGCGACCGCTGGCGTCAGCATGGTTGGGTCTGTGAGGCTGCGGGACGGGGACGACGCACAATCTGGACGACAGCCTTGCCGCTGTCTCGGGTGGTAAATGGGAAGGGAGCCTCGAGGCCAGTCTCGGGCTCCTGCAGGAGGATAAATGCCTGGTGCGGCCGCTTGGCCTTCCCGCCGTCCTTGGCCGTGAGGACGATCTTGAGGGAGTCGGCGCTGCCGAGGTGCAGGCTCTTGGAGAGGGGCGACGTTGCGCTCAGCCTAGAGAAGATGCGAGAATGCCAGCCGGGTCAGCGAGAGGCTCCGAAAGGTGCCTGGTGCTGGGGAATTGGCCCTACTTCTCCTTGACGGGTTCCCCGCCCTTCTTCGCAGTGACGATGACGGAGGCGTCGTCGAACGTCCAGGCCGTGGCGGCCTGGGCGACGCCGGCTGCCAGGAGCACAATGGCCGAGACGGCAGATTTGAATAGCACCATATTTGCTCTCTCCTTGGGTTCTGTGGGGGTGTCAATTGCAATTGACGAGGGGTGAATTAATGTGCGGACGGAGAGCTTGGTCGAGGCCAGACAGCTTCGCGATCCGGACACCTGTTGAAGCTCCACGCTGCAGCTCCATGCTGTTACGTGGCGGCGGCTGGACCCACGCAGGTGCTGGGCTGTGGAGACCCGGCCAGTGAATTGCGTGCATGGGCGACATGGAGATCACGTGGAGCCATACCGTCACCAGCTCCTTCCCCTGGATTCTATCTGCAAGGCTGAGGACGAGGTGATCGTGCGAGCAGACGATCTAAATTTTATGTTCTCATGCTGATGCTTCTTAGCTGGATAGGATATTGCTCCCTGTGCACGCCATCGGTGCCTGGAAGGAATACGACCGCCAGCCGGTCCATCTACTCTATGTCTAATATCTCACAGTCTCCCCGTAGCAACTAGGTAGATACAAAGCTCAGAAGGTTGCACTCTAAAGCTCGTCCTTCTGCTCCCTTTCGGAGTTCATATCTATAGGGTTCACAAATAGCCCGTCCAGCTCCATCCACTCTGCCGCAAAAGCCGTGATGAGCTTGGCCCAGTCTTGGAGCGCCGCCGCGTCGAGGTGTTCGGCGTCGTCCTCCATCTTGTGCCACACGCTCGGGAACGGGGTCGGAATGACGTGCAGGATGTCAACCCCGCGGTTCATAAAGGGCACGTGATCGTCCAGAACATATCCGCCCGGAACGAAATGATACGACCGCTTCTCGACCTCGGGCAAGAAGGGGCTCGGCGGCTTGCTCTGCAGCAGGTCCAGCTTCCGCATCCGGCTCTCGATCTCGGCGAGGTTCTGGTACGCCCAGTGTGTATTCTTGAAATAGGAGGGGATCGTGGGGTTCGCAGCCCCAAGGAGGTCCAGGAGCATGAAGAGGCTGATGGACTTGATCGAAGTCTGGTGCATGGACGACGCCGGGTAGACCTCGTTTTCCCATTCGGCAGCAAGGGCTCTGTGTAGTGATGATGAGGCGAGGGGTCGTTAGCTCTGGAAAGAAGGGTGCTTGGCGATTACTCTAATAGTTTTGATCCGTACCTTGCGCCGTAAAGAGAATCGGTGTCCGTCCAGGACACCCACGCCTCCTCGCCATCCAGCAGCAGGATCTGCACGCCCTTCTCCTCCTCGAGCCCACCGCCGGCGTCGCCGCTCGCCATCATCTTGGCCCACCTTTCGGTCAGGGGCGTGTCGATGCTGCGGGCGACGTGCATCAGGATGGCACAGGGGGCGGCGCTGTCGGTGGCGCCGATGAAGCCCTCGGGGACGACCAGGCTGTCGTAGTGGGCGACCAGGGTCAGCCGGGCGACGTCGCCGGCGGCGGCCCAGGGCGGGTCGCGGCGGAAGATGAGGTTGCGGAACGGCACATCTCGGTCGCCAGTCGCGGGGGTCTTGGAAGTGGAGTTGTGCCAAGTGATGGACCACTCCGGGAGGTGGTGCGAGAAGAAGTCGACAAAGTGAGCCTGCACTTTCTCGGACCCGGCGGTGCCCGGCACGCGGGGGACGAGGATCGGGGCCAGGAGGGCGCCCTTGTGGATGTCGAAGTCGGCACCGGCAGCAGGGATGTTCTTGAGGCTTGCGTCGGAGAGTTTGCTGTATGCAGAGACAAGTGGCAGCAGGAACGTGCACGAAAGGACCCCGAGGCCCGCCGCGTCTCTGAACATGTGGTCACAAAAACACGCGGCCTGCCCGGCGTGGCGGCAGTGGATTTGTCTTGGTGTTGGAGGCGGCTGACAGAGCCCGAGGAGCTGCCCGAAGACCGCAGGAGGGTCGACCAATTGTCGCGAGACGATCAACGCCGTCGGGTCGGACAGGGGGCACGACTTGACGCCCCAACACGACACCTTGCAGTTTCCCCGCTTCGCTGCTGCCGTCGTCAATCCGATCTAGCTCCTTCAGCTTATGACTTTCGCACCCGACGTCTTCGTGTTTTTCGTCACCCCGCTCTCCATCGAGGGAGGTGCGCTTCGTGCTGCATCCCAGCGAAATCTCGGTATCCCCTCGTCTCCAAGGGCCTTCCTACACGGTCGGGGTTACTGCTTCCATACGTCTTTCGAAGCCGTGGGCCAGCGCAATTAGGCTTAATTTGATGGTGTCCATGTCAGCTTGGCTTCTTCATGTACACCCCCACTAACGCCAAGCGCTCACTCAGCATGGAAAGGGTCCAAAATGCAGGCTGTGGATGCACCCTCCCGTCGGGGAAACCAATCCGATGGTCGTTTTGGACGGAAGGGAGGGATGGAAGATGGGACAATGGTGGGAGAGCCGCAGCCAGCGAGTGAGACCTCTTTGACACCTGGGCCTTGAGGTATCATCAATCTCTAAAAGCAAAGCCATGATTTGGAAGTTTCACAAGAAACACAACAAGACCTTGATTCTGCGTACGGACTATCAGTCAGGCTAGTGGCGCGGAATCGCCTGCCCGTGCACACCAGATGTTTCGTTCATTCCAGGTCAACATCCTCTTTAGTGATAGAATCCAACGCTATCTCCCCGGCGCCCAAGAGGGTTGCATGTTTTAGGCCCCTCGAGTTGAGCGAGCCCCCGCCTGCATGTCGCACGGGGTGGCACAGGCAAACGGTCCAAAAATGGCCATCCGTAAAAAAACAAGTTCGTATGCGTTGCGAAATGCATGCGGTGCGAAATGCAACGGCTGCAGTCGGACTCGCCTTGGAACGGGCTCACCATCACGAGTTAGGAGCCCGGAGCGCGTGCACAGGATGAGCCAGAATACGAGCCATCCCGCATCAGTCCAGGCCGTCTCCCCACACCTGCCAAGGTTTGCCGCCGCTCAATAGCGTCGCGATGGTTCTGGACTGAGTATAGTCCGCCCGCGAAGTGAGACAAGATTGTTTTTTTTTTTTTTTTTTTTT